>WOVY01001309.1:0-507072 GCA_013436015.1 Rhipicephalus annulatus | reverse complement strand
CGCCTTTGTGCCTTCATTGTAATGAAGGGGAATATTTGGAGCACTTCTTTTTGTAGTGCCGAAAATTCAAAAGTCAAAGGAAAAATCTACTAGAAGAACCCTACAAACTTTGACTTAAACTTGACACTTCCGGTGATTTTTATATTTGGCGCAGTCGCATTCGGATTCAGCCACAGGAGCATTTTAACCGCTGTTACAAATTTCTTATGAGAATCTAAAAGAATGGAATGCTAAAAATAAATAACTTCAGTTGTTTTATGTAAATCATTTTCTTTTTTGTGTGTTTATTACTTTTTTTTTTCAAGGTTTCTTTTCGTTTGTTTAGATATCTAACACCTCTATATTATTACCTATATTACCTAAGTATGCCACCCCTCCCTTACAAAAAGTCAATTATTTTAAAAAGCAAGGCACCGCCCCTTTCATGGCCTATCCCCCTAGGTGGGTTGCGCCACGGTGTTGAGGAACCAACCGACTAGCGTATGAGAATGATAACTGTGACGAGCGACAGAAGACGGCGCTCGGTGTGTGTCTCACGCGTTTGCGCGAGGAAAACGACGTAGATCAGCACCAAGCAACCAAGCGTATACCTTTGTGATCTTCAATCAAAAAATTATTATTACTTACTCCCCAGGGCAGAGTGAAGTAAACGCAGCTGAGTGCTAATCATAACACCTAAAATCTCAAAATTGCTCAACTGGACTTTTTTCGTTTGCTGTTTTTATGTTGTTTTTTTACATTAGTCTTAATATAATACCAATTTATTACACATAGTTAAAATGATCACAGAAAAACTGCACTACAATTTTTGGCCTATCCCCCTAAGTAGGTATGAGCCATCTTCCCAGGGAAACAAACAAACAAACAAAGCAAGCTCGTGGGCACTTAAGAAACGTGGCATAAAATAAGGGGGTTGGCAGCCACTTCCTCATCATGAAACAATGTGGACGTCCTGCTTAGGCCACCTCAGAACCCAGTATATTCGATGGCCACAACGGCACGTCACAATTGGCGCCCAACGTCTCGAGGTGAACCAAGAAGACGTTTCCATCTTCTATGTGGAGACGTCACTCCCTACGCGCTCCTTTGGCTCAAACACTGACGTTTGGACAGCGTCGGCTACGTGATCCCAAGATAGCGATGGCGCCGTGTTCTGTCGACGTGTTCGAGCAGCTGGATGACGCCGCCCGGGTGGAAGCCTACCGATCAGCTGTGTCCGTACTCGATGTCCTAAGAACCGAAGTGGGTCAGCTCTGGAGCGAACTGGAGGAACTGAAACTGATGATTCTCAAGGACCATCACACCGCCAAAGACAATGACGTACCAAAACCGCCTTTTGACTCGCAGATGAAGGCAAGTCATGACCTCTTGTGTAACTTACTTCCTCCACTATTGAAGCGCATCGATCGTTTAATAAAAATTCTGACGCCAAATCAAGCACGAGTACCGAAGAGAGCAGTGCGTCGATGAATCTCAAACGCGGCTCAAGAAAGCAACAAAGACAAGCCAGAAGCGATACTCTTGTGTGCATGTCTAACAGTGAAGACGCTTGCAACCGACTTTCGAGTTTCACGGCAACCTCCTAACGGCATCTCGGGTCTGGTTTCACCAAGTTGACTATTGGTTTAGAACCTTCTGTGTTCCCGATGAGGTTGCCATAGCATTCCATATTTCAAGGCTCCCAGCTAAAGACATTACATGGATGCGTCACCACACGAAGTTGGCTACTATAAGTATTTGGGCTGATATAAAGGCAGCGTTCCATGGACGTTATATCATGCACTGTTATGTAACATCTAAGCAGTAAATGCACGGCGCAACGCAATGCACAGACGAATCATGTGCAGAGTTCACATACCGAAAGTGCGACCAGATGTAGCAGTGCTACTATTCTGTACTACAACAGAAAAAGTGCCAACTTATTATGGCTATTCTGTGACCCAAGGCAAAGAAGCATTTTTTAATAAAACATTTAAGCGGCTAGACGACATGATAAGCTCTTTTCTACTCTTTGACCAGATCAGTGATCTGGAGAAAAGCATTCAAATTTTGGCTGCGGAAGAACGCGGAACGCCATCCGCAACGCCATCCGCCAACTGCCGTGTTATGGAAAAGCGTTCGCCTCGGAAGCCTATGCGCCATCGTCAACGCACGGACAACATAGAGCCTAGTGGCTCCTCAGATGATGAAGTAGCTGAGAAAAAGGTGAAAGGGGATGCGAAAGCGAAGCCATCACCATCGCGGCAATCGACTCATTCCGCAACGCATGTTTTTGAAAGGTCGCAAGAAAATGCCCTGAGAGTTCGTAAACAGTGCTTGAACTGCTCCAGAACTGGCTATTTTGTCACGTGGCGTCGTCTACCGCTAACTGCAGAATTTCTGAAGCGGCAGGAAGATTTCGATTCATCCTGCTCACAACAGCGGAGAAACGAACAGCTGGTGACCCCGATGCCCGCGAGCAGTCACCAGTAATTGATCAGGTGTCATGTGTCTCTGAAGCGGATACTTTTCCTTTTCCTGTCACCATCAACAGACAAATGATAAAATGCATCTGACTCTGGAGCTGTCAAAAGCTTGATTACAGCACCAATATTTGACAAACTGGAATTAGGCATCAGGCCTTCGTCCCTACGTTGGGTATGAGCAAGCGGCCACCAGCTACGAAATGTAGGCCAAGTCAGTGCTTTGGTGACAGTGGACGACCAAACATTGGAGCATGACTTTGTTGTTGTTCCCCAGTTACCTCACGAAAGAATACTGCTAGGGGATGACTTCTTGTCGGCTTCAAGAGCCGTCATCGACTGGGGCTCGAAGAGCTTCTTGGTATTGGTCCCCCAAAGACTAAGCAAGGTCTACCTGGTTAGGTAGCAACCACTCCTAGCTTTATCGCGAAAGTTAGTTTCTGTGGCCTGGAATCGCGTGTCAGAAGATGAAAATCATTTATTGGTCATCACCAGGACAAAGCTCTTGCACGACCACTACTCAGTTGCCCATGGTAACAGCTGCATCGAAAAATACAACGAATATTTTGATCACGAACTGCGCTTCTCAAGCCGTCTTGCTTCCATATCAGATGACAATAGGCCTCTTTGAAGAAGCAAGTAGAATTGAAGACATTGAACTTTGTGGAGATTATTGCCAACAGATCCTCCAAATTTCATGCTTTCCTTCTACTGTGGACCTTGATGCACCACCAGCTCATACGGTCGTTGATGTGCGGCACTGTTCAATCCAATAGGAGATGTCAGATTTAACATTGGAACAACGTTATCTTCCAATGAGCTTCAGGTCGTGAAGGATTTCTTGGTTCAACATTCGATTTGCATTGCACAGTCAAGTGCAGATGTAGGCTCCTGCATTGTTGAGCCACATTGCATTCCAACTGGAAACGCAAACCAATATCGCAAAGTCCACGCATATTGTCACCAGTACAGCGTGATCTCGCCGAAAATATGACCAAGGACTTCATTGATGCCAATATAGTGCGACCTTCTTGGAGTCCTTGGGCGTCACCCCTTGTCCTTTTAGCAAAAAAATACGGGTCTACGCGCGTGTACGTTGATTACTGACGTCTCAACGCCATTACTGAGGACATTGTGTAGCCTTTCCAAGGAATTGAAGATGCGCTTCAGGCAATCACCGGAAGCAAGTACATTTCTGTTATGGACTTGGTGTCTGGATTTTATCAGATCGCCATGTATACAGATGACATACAGAAGGCTGCTTTCGTCACGCCGTGAGGTCTTTACGAATTCCTCCAGATGCCATTCAAGTGCCACATTCATATGTCAGCGAGCCGTGGATACGATCATTGACGGTATTGTATACGACAATTCCCTTGTGTACATAGATGACCGTAGGCTTCAGCCGGACATTTGAAGAACACAATTCGAACCTTCAGAACTTATTTACAAGGTACGAAATAGCAGCCTTGAAGTTCAAGCCACAGAAGTGTTTCTTTTTTTGTACGGCCATCAATTACCTTGGGCAGGTTGTCAAAAAGACGGTTTATCTCCTGATCCATCAAAACTGGCAGCGGTTCAGGCCTTCCGGCCTCCTCGAATTGTACAAGAACAACAGTCATTCACCGGGCTCACATCGTACTTCAGGAAGTTTATTCCGAACAACAGCGTTATGACAGCACTTCTACGATCACTCCTAAAAAAAACGTTACTTTTCTTTAGGAAGGAGATCAGCAGGTGGCATTTGAGACATGAAAGCGGGCATTGTGCTAGCCATCTGTCCTTAAGGTAATTTCCAAAAAACTAGAATTTTGTGTCCAAGTACACACAGATGCATCTCGGCTCAGCTTGGGATGTCTATTGCTGCAAGAAGATGAAGAGCGATGATATTGCATAGTGCTATACTTGAGTCGATATCTCATAGGTGCAGAGTTTAATTATGCTTCGACAGAACTGGATGCTTTTGCAGTAAAATGGGCATTGGAAGAGCTATGACCATACGTGATTGGCCGAAAATTTCAAGTTGACAGCGACCACCATGCACTGTGCTGAGTCTTGCGCTACAAGGAAGGAAACCAACGCCTTATTCGTTGGTCACTGATTCTGAAGAAATTTTACTTTGATGTCATTTATAAATCAGGACTTCTGCACAGCTCACCAGATTGCCTTTTCAGGTATCCCTCCATTTTTGATGATGCTGAAGTAATTCTTGCAGTAACATATTCATCACTGCGATTCTGGGACAACATGGGTAGGGATCAGCGTCAGGATGCATTTTGCGCTGAAGTGCTGGATATGCTTACTGGTGCGCTGGGCACAAAAAAGCAACAGAAACGCGTGCAAAACAAGTTTATCACGGATAACTACGTGTCGTACAAAAGAGACCAAGGCCCAGTCAGCAGTTGATTTCTCCTTTGCCTTCTTGCACAAAAACAAGCTGAGGCTTTCAGTGAAATGCACTAACGATGGTACGGTGACCACATGGGTCTCAGGCGAACATTCGGTGCCCTTACGTGTAAGTATTACTGGCCGAAGCTCCATGCAGATGTCAGATGGTACGTGCGTCAATGTGACCTTTGTCAGAAAATGAAGATGTCGACATCGGTACCTTACAGTTTATTATAGCCAATAGAAGTCCTCAGCCCATTTTACACAGTTGAATTGACATAATAGGGCCATTAAAAACTTCAGGAGGTTACAAGTACAGCATTGTAGCCATTTATTACCTCACAAAGTTCGTGAAGGCAAAACCACTCCGGAACATAGAGGCCGCAACCATCCAGAAGTTTGTCGAACGACAGATCGTCTTGAAGCATGGATGCCCAGCCACAATCATCACAGACCATGGTACTCAAATGCTGGCATGCTCTACTGAAGCATAGTTCAAATATCAAGGCTTCAGACATGCTGGCACTACCGCATATCATTCCGCAGCAAACGGCTTGTGCGAAAGAGACAAAAAAACAATCAAACATATTATTGTCATGATTACCACCGGGGCAGAAAAATGGGCTGACGTCCTCCCTTACATTGTATTCTGTTATAACACCGCATACCAAGACACGGTTCCCCAAACTCACTTCTTCCTGGTCTACGGTAGGGATCCGGTGCTACCACAGCCGCCGAGAGCTTGAAGAGCTCAACGAAGAATCAAACTATTTCATGGTAGTGCGTGAACGACTACAAAAATCCAGGTAACTCACAGCTACGCATATCCAACTGGCTCAAGAAAAACGGAAGCGGCACTTTCACAACTACCACAAGCCCGTTGTGTTTGAAAGAGAACAACTGGTGCTACTCAAGGCTACAATGTCCGGTGTGAAAGCAACTACATCGTACATCGGACCTTATAAGATAGTGAACAAACTGTCTCCCGTGAAATACAATATCTAACTCGCACACATGGGAAGTGGCATCAAGTTTAAAAAATTAAGACCATATCTGAGCCCCATCGCTCACATGGAGGAACCGAATGCTTTGGACTAAGGTGTACATGGGTGCCGTGCAGTGTAAATAGTTGTTTCGTCTTGTACATAGTCTTGTGTGCCTGAAAGTGAATAGGCAACGTTTTGTTGAGTTTTGTAAATAGATACAGACAGAACTGTTTAGGTTAGGTTAATTAGGTCGGTCTTAGTTTTTTTTGTATGAAGTCGGGACGACTAGTTTCCAAACCCGGGCATGTGACGAGCGATAGCAGACAACGCTCGGTGCGTGTCTCGCGCCTTGGCGCGAGGAAAACGAAGTAGATCGGCGCCGAGCTCGCGTGTGCTCGAGGCTGATTGATTGATTGGTAAGGTTTTACGTCCCGAAACCACGATATGATTATACGAGACACCGTAGTTGAGGGCTCACCTGGGGTTCTTAAACGTAAACCGTAATCTGAGCACACGGGACTATAACATTTCCACCTCCATCGGAAATGCAGCCGCTGCAGCCTGGATTCGATCCCGCGACCTGCGGGTCAGCAGCCGAGTACCTTAGCCACTAGACCACCGCGGCGGGGCCTGTGGAAATACCAGAAGATAGCCGCAGTCTTAGAGATGGGTCGAGAAAACACAGTCGATGACGCGCGAACTGTGATAACTGCCACTGCTGAAAAGTCATGTTCTGCGCCAGCTTACTATAAAGTATGGAACAAGGTTTGTTTGTACGTGTGCATATGTAGCAGCTTCTTCGACGAGGTCGTTGCAGAAGACTCCGCAATCACTTGTTTATCCACTGGAACACAACGTTGTGTCCTTTTTCGGTCGCATAGTGCAGCATTCATCTTACCTCCCACACTAGTTGTCTGCACGAACCTCGACGAAGTGCCGACGAAAGGCATTGTAGAGCCGCCTTGGAGTCGCAGAATACTGCCCACCGATTAGCCAGTGGTTGCTTGATATAATCGATGGCACCTCGCTGGGCAACAATCTCCGAACCAGTCGATGTGTTCAAGTGACAATGTTTGTAAGTGATGTTGATGTGTCGCGATGGGATGATAGTGGCGCTGGTGTAGCTAGTCTCGGTGGTAGAGCCATGTCATTAGAAGTAATTGTACCGTCTACGGGAAGAAACAAAAGTGGCAAAAAGGAAACTTTCCACCGGCAAGATCCAAATCGCGACCTTCAAATAAAGCGTCCGATGCTCTACCACGTTTCTAGGGTGGCGGTCGTACTTCCATACACTTTACAGGGTGTTTATGTGCTCGTGACCTCTCTCACCGAAAATACCGTCTGCGAGCTCCAACAAATGCCACAGCAACCGCCTTTATCCATGGCTACGTTTCATGAATAGGTTGGGTTCGCCTCGGTGGATCAGTGGCTATATGTTGCTGGGCTACTGTTCCAAAGGTCGCGCGTTCGATCCCCGCCTTGCGGGTCGCATATCGGTGATTGCGAAATGGTCTAGGGCCCGTGTAGCTGTGCGATTTCAGTGAGCGTTCAAGAACACCAGGTGGTAGAAGTTTCCGGAGCACTCCACCGTGGCGTCTCTCATAAACACCGCCTGGTTTTGGGACGTAAAGCCTCAGATGGTGATTATTATATAATTAGGTTGGAGAAAGCGCGCACCAAACCGGCGTCGCCGCGGCGGCTATCGGCGCGGGCTTCACGCTGACCCAGGAACCACCTTCATCAGCGGTGGGCGACAGGGAAATCCTCGGAGCTGACATTGCAGCACCCACGTAACAACAGCCTTGCAAAAAGAAAACGTTTTCGTGTTCACCTCATCGGAATATTTTTTGGGATCATTTGCATCTTTACTTTTTATCCCACCGGTTTGGTGTTACAAGTATACGTATTTACGGCAATATAGTGGCTCAACTCTTGTAAACGCGCGCCAATAAATGCACCAACAAGTCACTTCTATTACTAATAACGGCAGAAACGACATAGCTTAATGATAAAAAAATGTCAAGTAGAGCTCGACGTCAATATATTAGGAAGGAATGAGGGCGCTATATCTCGAAAGGCAAAGGCAAACCACAAACACAGATGTGCAGAGGAATGTATACACACCACTCTGAGATCCAGTCCTGTCAAAAAAATAATAATAAGGCAATAATGCCCTGAGCACGCGAAGTGATAGCGTATAGAGCGACCGACTGACCTTGTTCTGATGTAGCCTACGGTCTATATTTGTGTCGAACACGCTCGAAAAGTACTAAAAAGGCAAGTCGCTGTTAAATAAACGCGGCCCGAAGAGCGGCTGTGAAGTAATAAGAACAAGAAAGAAAACGTTGCTTACGTGCAAGCCTATCTTGGCTAACCAACCGGCGGTCGAGCTTCCTTCAATAAACTTCCGCCTCCGGTGCGCCTGGTCTTGACGGGTCGCGCGCACACACACGCACTCGTTCGAGCGAAATACGCTTTCCAGGGAGACGCGAGAGGGGACAGCAATCTCGCAAAAATGTGGCCCGCAGCTGCTTAAGCGCGTCGTCCGAGCGGGTCAGGTCGCCGAGGGAGATTGACCGGTGGCGTCTCAGGGCAAACAACGCGGTGAACCGACTGGCCGATTGAGCGGCACTGATTTTTACCTTGCGAGCAAAGTGCCGGGCACGAGATTGGGCGCAAACGCGCAGGGATGCGTGTGTTGCTGGCGTTTCGTTGCGCGTTTCCTGTGGAAAAACTGTTGCGTATGCCCTCTTGCCAAGATGGAAAAGATCATTGGTGTCTGTGCGCAGACGCGCTTCGAGTGATCTTCACTGGTTTCGTTTTCCTGGGTGAAATTAATTCAACCCAACCGCGTACTTACTTCGAACGCTGTTTCTTTAATGGATGTATATTGGGTAGAGAGTGGTATAAATACGCTGTATTTTCTTTTTTTTCTAAAATGTGTGTGATAACACAGGGACTCGTATGGAGGCAGCTTTGATCACTTCATACAGGAACCATGGGCAAATTTACGCCTCATTTCCTGGCCCCATATAAGAAGTATCGGGCTTCTCGCTTTGAGCTTCTTAGCCTTGATAGATTCGAAAGTGCGCCCCACAGCATTCAGCATTAAGTAGTTCTTTTTTTTCTTTTGCTTTCTCTTTGCCTCAAAATCTCAAAGCGCAACTCAACGGAACAAGACGTCTGTTGCATTCTCGCAGGAAAAAAAAAACCAAGATCTTTGGAGAGTCGAGAAATGATCGCGCCAAATTGCGATGGCCGCACCACTGGGAAGCCAAGTGGCGTACCGCCTTTTTTTCTTTTTTTCCCCTCGCCTCTTTCCTAAAGGGGCATCGTACAACTTGTACAACTTGTACAACTTGTTTTTTTTCTTGACTGCCTACCTCCTACTTGTTGAGTGAAAGCATATAGTGAAGAGGAAGTAAAGATAAAAGGAGCCACGTGAGAATCAGGTGTAAGGGCAGACAATTAAGGCAAACAATATATGGAACCGTGATCAAGGGCTCATTTAAGCACAACGAGGAAGGAGAAAGAAGTTTGGATCAGCACAAAATAGTTGTTTTATATTGTATTTTGCGTCGTGTTAGTTTATCCCGTTTCTTCAGACTCGTCAGAAGAGGCGCATTCCTCGTTGCTTGCCCTTCATCATGACGTCTATCGCTCTCATCCTTTCCCTACAGCGAACGCAATGAACTTGAGCCAAGGGTAGACATGAACATGGACTAAGCGGGCAATTTTGCACTACTGTGCAGGTATTCGCTCTTTTTTACTCGTCCATCCGTCACTTGCCTGGTCATATACTTTCGGTGGTTAGCTCGTCTGCCTGCATGCCTCCTCGTATCTGCGTTTGTTTATGTCTGACTCGCTCCCTCCACTCTCCTAGTGTCTGCTTATGGAAGTGGGCGGTAGTTCTTGGCGCCCATTGTCAGCCTCGGGTTGTCACTCACTTTCCGGCTCCGCAAAGTGCTTGTCAGCAACATTGGGACAGACTCGCAGGCGTTATGCCTGCTATCTGTCATCGTACGCAGGCCACGGGGTGGACTCGGCGGGTGCAGGAACCGCTGCAACTGGCTTATTTGGCCCTTGAACAAATCGCTCACTTCCTTGCACGCAATGCTCTCGCCCACATATTTTTCCATCTCCGTCCGTGCCGTCGCCCTACACCAACCGCGGAAGGTAGTACGTACGCACGAAAATGGAAGGTTTCATCGCACACGCAAGACTTATACATCGGGAGAATGAAGGTTTTTTACAATACGGAGAGTTATAGCTAAAATTGAGTGAAACAGAGCGTCAGGAAAAGGCAGGAAGGTCAAATTCTGTGTGCTACGATGTAACGGAGGTCAGGGAAGAGCTAAGCTGGGTGGCTTTCTTTGTTTCTCTTTATCTTTCTTTTAAATGCGAAGCATTTCTTGGCGTACTGCAAGGATCTATCTATCTATCTATCTATCTATCTATCTATCTATCTATCCGCAGACAGACAGACAGACAGACAGACAGACAGACAGACAGACAGACAGACAGACAGACAGACAGACAGACAGACAGACAGACAGACAGACAGACAGACAGAGACAGACAGACAGACAGACAGATAGATAGATAGACAGGCAGGCAGGCAGGCAGACAGACAGATAGACAGACAGACAGACAGACAGACAGACAGACAGACAGACAGACAGACAGACAGACAGACAGACACATAGATAGATAGATAGATAGATAGATAGATAGATAGATAGATAGATAGATAGATAGATAGATAGATAGATAGATAGATAGATAGATAGATAGATAGATAGATAGATAGATAGATAGATAGATAGATAGATAGATAGATAGATAGATAGATAGATAGATAGATAGATAGATAGATAGATAGATAGATCCGGGAAGATTGGATCATGCATGCTTACGCAGTGTCATGATTCTGGCAGTCTCGTGAACGAACAGCAACGCATTCTGTCTCCCGTCATGGACAGATAAAGAAAACACTCAGTTTCGGGATACCGTTTTTTTTTGTGCAGTGTTATTTGTCAGGTATTTGTGTAGCGTTGTCTTCCGAGTTCCTAACTGTTAGGCGTGCGTTCGCTGTGATGATAATCTTTTTTTATTGTGCTCGTTGTTAATACGTGTTTTATCTGTCCCACAATAAACGCATTTGTGTCAACTCAAAGGCGAATATTGTCACTCTTCAACAATTATACGATGAATACGCGTTGTTTGTGGCTTTGTGCTGCATTTTATACCGCTGATCAGGTGACAACATTTTTAATTTTCGGGAAGCTTTGAATGGGTTTCGCCGGACTGTTGCGACGCTCGTACCTTACACATGCTCCATCGCTTCGCTTGTTGTTCATGCTGCACTACGACTGCTGTCTACACCCGCTTTTCACTGTTTTCTATTCACCACCCTTTCCTCTCTGGCTGTCGTCCCGAACTTAACGAGTCAGTTTTTGGCGCCGATCGTTTGCCTTCCCGCACTCATGGCGTATACCAATAATAGTTACCACAACACCTCGACCATGGCGCATCCTATTAATGCGCAAACACTGCACGTCTCTTGAAAAGAAAAATCCGGCAGCCTTCAGTGGTGAAAACCCAACGTGACCAAGTGACGCCATCACGTATCTTCAGCCTCTCAATCTGAAAACTGAGTTGACCCACGTTCAAGACCAACCTGGCTCACTTTCAAATGAATAGATCCACCTTCAAAACTCATTTTACTCAATTCGAAAACATAATCGAGTGGTCACGTCATGGGGCATAATCACGTGACCACGTAGGCACCTCAAAATGGTGGTCACGAGACCACATGATGGAGGTATATGACCATGCCACGCGGAATGCACGTTTAAATATAAAGTATAGGCGTCGATGAGGTCTACGCGCCACACGCACTCAATGCTCAGTGTGCTGAATCCAGTGAACTCCCCGAATGCTGAGTGCAATAAACGTTTCCACATTCATGGCACGCCAGAAGAATTAAAGGCATTTGTAAGTTGATTTTCACGTATTTATCCCTCAAGCTCGCCCACAAACGGGCCGGACGGGTGGCCATATGCAACGGCCACGATATTTGACGGCTACGGCGCCTCTTTCGTATATTGAGTGCACTTGAATCTGCCCAAAGTGATAAGTTACTAATACTTGGTGCTTTGCAAATAGTTATAGTATTAGGTTTAACAGACCTTAATAAAGAGCTGAATTAGTTTTTTACTCGTTAATACTTAGCTATCGAAGTACACTGTAGCTGCAGAAAATAGGCTATCTTCTGAATTAAAAAAGCATTGAGTATATATATATATATAAGATGCATGTTTTCCGAGTGAACGCAACCTCATGTTTCAAAAATTTTCCCATTCGTAGAAGACAATAACTTGATCGGTCAGTTATACCCTGTTTATATCCCATAATAGTTAATCATATTATTCGGTGTTTTATACGTGCCGAAGCCACGATGTGAATATGAGGCTCACCGTATGGGGAAAGAGCCCCAGAATTTTACATCATCTGGTGTTTTTCAGCGTGAAATGATATCGCACAGTATACAGACCTCCGTGGCCGCGACCGAATCCGTGTCATTTTGGTCACCACCCAAGCACCGTGACCAGATCACCGCAGTCTATACACCTCTCTACAACCCAAGCATTCATTTTACGTCCCCTGAAAGTGTCATGACCACACACCTTTTAGCGCATTTCTTTGTCTTGCTGCCCGACGGCCTTGGGACTCTTCTCTATTGAAAGCAGCGCGTAAGAGCTGGCATGTAATGCCGGCAGAATTCTCGGGATTTCAATAAAGGGCGTTTTCTCTCAAGCTGCGGTTCTAGAAAAGCTACAGACTGGTCTCGCTTTTGGCCTGGATGATGTAATAGTGTACTAACTGGCGCAAATGTGTCGATGTAACATTTGGAATGCTGAAATGGAGGAGGGAGGGAGTGAATGTGCAATAAAGGGTTACAACACCGTCGCTGCAGATCCCTTTTAATCTCTCCTCGAAGAAAACATTCACGTATACGTCAACTCTTGATACCCCGTATTGAGGCGACGTTCATGCATAGCCGAAAAATGAAGATGACAGCGAATGTCAACATTGCGGCAAAAATAATAAAATGAAAAATATGTCGAAAGCTTGGCGTCGCGAACACAGATGAATGTGTTTGGCGTTGCGAAACAGACGGCGTCATCGTGTCAAGACGTCAAGCTTACAACAGCGACAGCCGTCTCTATACAATAAAGTCAACCTCATCACTATTCAGCTCCCGATCACGTTACATACATTTCTGTCGCCAGGCATTTTCTGATGTCACGTCGCCCCACCTTGTCCTCAAAGACGCCATAAAAGTTTCGGCGCCCGAAAAAAAAAATGTGCTTTGAAATTCACTTGGTAAGTGTTTACGTTCGTCTTTCAATGCGCATTAAGAACAATATTAAAAAAAATTGGCGACATATCCACGGAGTGAATTATGGAGAGTGGGGCGAAGCATTCGCCCGTCCATTCGTTCTTGCTTTCGTCCGTCCATGCGTCCGTCTGTGTGACAGTCCATGCGTCCATCCACCCGTCTGTGCGTGCGTTCGTTCGTGCGTCCGTCCCTGCGTTCGTCCATGCATCCGCCCCTGTGTCCGTTCATGCGTCCATACATGCATCTGTCTATGTATCCGTTCATCCATCTATTCAACACTCCAAGTACTACCATCTCGCATCTTTTCATCATATATTCTCCATACAGAAGCACCGCCATCCAGCGGACATTCCAAGGACTAAACGAGAGGGGGCACACGCACACTTTTTTACGGCTTGCGCTTCGGGTCTACTTCCCACCTTTAACCACCTTGAGTTCATGGTATATACTAGTTCACTGTATTCATGGCACTGCGTCCCAACGCTCGCTAAGCCTTTCTAAAACCAAGGATGTTACGCCCAGTGAGTATAACGTAGCAACCTTTTCCTGTCAGATAGTGCTCAATGTACATGCCAAAGGCTGCTAATGGGGAATTAGAGACAGGAACATTCAGCTTTTAGTTAACGCGCACACCTCGAACTTTTTATTGTTCAACAAAGCACAGGAGAAATCTCCCACCGGCACCACCTTGCAGGTCAAAATGTAACACTTGTTGCACACTACGACTACGACTACGAGGGACGAACAGGTGCCGCTTTAAGGAGCTTCGTCCCTAAAAGAAACACACTCTTATAAAACCAAAAGCCAGCAATAATCTCAGCTACGTATGCATCGGGAAAAGTACGTTATTAGTTGCAACTGTAGAAAACCTATTTAGTTCTATGCAGTGACAAGTATGCACCCAGGGAGCGGTTTGTAATCCTGACTGTGTTCTAAGCACTGTCAGCAACTACGAAAAAGCGTCCTAATGAACTTCCCGCTCTTGCATTTGTGGCCGTATGCCGTAAAAGCAAGGCATCTGCGTTACATCGATATTGCTGCGCGTTACTATAAAATGCATTCTGCGTTTGTTGTGTTTGTGTGTGTGCATTTGCGTGCGTGCGTGTGCGTGCATGTGTGTGTGTGGACAGAGCTCTCCGTCGTTCTGCGCTGAATTGTAGCACGTGCGCACGAAATAAGCAAGCACTCACACACGTACGCACACACACTCACTCAACCACACACGCACACTCGTCATCTTTGTGCTCAGGCTGTGAAGTGTGTACACGCCGCTACAGTGCATGTTTCTGGGAACGTTGGAATACGAGCAACGCAATATGCCTTTAAAGTTAATAACCCCCGCGTGTTCGAAAGACTTGAAACTACTTCGACATCTCTTACATGTGCTGCGTTGTTTGAGACGTTAACCTTGTAAATCAATCGTATTAATTAGTATTTAATAACTTGTACAAGTGAACTGGCGAAGCCATGCACGCTCCACTGAACCATTCT
Source organism: Rhipicephalus annulatus (assembly GCA_013436015.1). Taxonomy (NCBI): domain Eukaryota; kingdom Metazoa; phylum Arthropoda; class Arachnida; order Ixodida; family Ixodidae; genus Rhipicephalus; species Rhipicephalus annulatus. The sequence continues at coordinate 492,340 of WOVY01001309.1, read as the reverse complement.
TGCCACGTCACTGTGAGAACTTAAAAATAAAGAGGGGGAGTTTCTGCGTCTCTGGCTTTGGCTTTTGGCGACATGCTGGACTATATAGCATAAAAATAAGAAGAAAGAATCTCGTCTGACGCCGCCGTCTTCTTGATTCTGTATATTCACGACCCTCCGTTCGTTCGTGCCTGTCACTGTGGTAACGCAAGCGCCTGGCGTCTTTCCAGCAGCGCTCGTTGACATCGTTGAAATTTTAGTGCCGAAGTGCCTTAGGCAACAGTTGACAGCATCGGCAGCGCAAAGATGCACACCCGTGGCATGCATACATGCGCCGCGACTTTGTCTCGAAGTATATATATATATATATATATATATATATATATATATATATATATATATATATATATATATATATATATATATATATATATATATATATATATATATATATATATATATATATATGGCAATGCATGACACTAGACTATATGTGTCCCACGCATGTGTTCTACGATGCCTTCGCATCTCGCTAATATTGCCGTATATCGTCCTTTTTTTCGTCGCATGCTGGATTTGGCAGTTTCGGGTGGTAGGTACTCAGCAAGAGCAGATCGGTTTGCAGTAAAGGTCGGGCTAACGCCGTTTGCGTTGTCCCGGCGTCTCCAAGAGGCCGTCGCTGTAGACGTTTCATTTCCTTAAACAATAATATAAGCAACTACACGGTAACGCATATACATCCTCGTTTCATTGGCGATGTACGGTGGGAACTTTTGTAGCACACAACTGCTCGTTGGGGTGGCATTATGAGCCGTTCCCGCTAGCCCAATGGGATGGCGTGTGACGGCCGCTATTCTCATGTCGCGAAAACGCTATTGCCAACGGCGTTCCCGTAAGCAGCAGGTCCGCTGCGTTCTCGACGGACCTCTTGGCGCCTTTTAGATGCTTCTCTGTTTTGCCCATTTCCGAGGGCCATCGCTGCGCAGTAACGCTTGCTGTATACTTACGCTCGCCGAGATGGGTGCACTTAATCCGATTTCGCCAACGGCTGCGGGTAGCCGTTTTGCTCCACGTCGTTAATGAGGATTTCTTTGCTCGAGGAGACCTTCGAGAAAGCCCACACCCGTGCTCTGCTTGTGACGCCACGGATGGTGGCGTGGCGGGCGACTTTTTGCCGTGACGCTAATTGGGTCACGCACTTCTCCTTTGCTGTCGCGCTTGCAACCGGTAGGAACATTTGACGTTCGCTGCAGGTGCTGCCCCGGAAGTGCGCTCGGGTGTATGGGGACAGCAGCTCTCTCCCGTTACGACAGACAGGCCACGGACGCCTGTGAAAACGACGCGCTTCACTTCCTCACTTCCTTTCTTTTTTTTCTTTTTGTTGCTTACGCCGTGTTTATGACAACGCTAATGAAATGACAACTGTGGACAATAGTGAGACGATGCCCTGCTGTGGTGGTCTAAGGTACTCGGCTGCTGACCCGCAGTTCGCTGGATCGAATCCCGGCTGCGGCGGCTGCATTTCCGATGGAGGCGGAAACGTTGTAGGCCCATGTGCTTAGATTTGGGTGAACCCCAGGTGGTCGAAATTTCCGGAGCCGTCGCGCCGTCGTCCACTACGGCGTCTCTCATAATCATAACGTGGTTTTGGGACGTTAAACCCCACATATAAATCACTCATCAATAGTGAAACTTGGCCGCGAGCTAAACATAAAGGAAAAAAGTGGCACTTACATCGTCACACGCTTTTCGAAAGCATCTTTCTTTCTTTCCCGATCTTGCTTTAGCGTTTGTTTCGTTTCGGCGTTGAGAATACCGCATGTTGGAGCAAGTCTTACCATAGCTTGCGGCCCCCGTGGTGTCGCAATTCACAGCGTGGCGTCGAATCAAACTGTTGTGTGTTTTGCCTTCAGTAGCTTGTATACAGGGTGTCCCACGTAACATTAAGCAGAGTTTAAAAGTATGCCGGCACACGTAATAACGACGTGACCAAATGCATGTTACCCACCGTTGCCTGGAGTTAGACTATTTTTTGTGTTCTGAAATATTGTTTAATTAGATAAGTTTACTTAACTAACTTTTCAAGAAACGAAGATGGATAAAAAGTTTCAATGAGAAAATTGTAGATCGGTTTGCAGACCGTCCGATTAGACAGTTTTGAACTTTATATCTGTTAGGTATTAGTGTTTTTCTGCTAATCACAAATGCCCGCGAAATACAAAAACTACTACGTGACAAACCCACGACTCGTGCGCCAGTGCGCGCAATGATTCTAGTGCTCCCTAACGTTCCGCGTACGAACGACCATATCATTTGCCCCATCGTGCTGTCTCGGCAGGGCCGCAACGATGGTGGTGGCTTTACGGTGAACACGTTTTGCCATCGGCCCCAGAAACAATAACCGCTGTGACTGCTTATCGCTGTCATGAACCGGTGCGAGGGAAGCATGTCGTACCGGTGCGAGAGAAGCGTGTCGTGGTGAGGCTGGAACTCTGCAACGTAATTGCATTTCCTGGAAAACCGAGAAAGGTGGATAAAAGCAGAGTTCACAGTTCCGCTTGTAGTGAGCGGAATTATCGTTTTATTCTTTTCGTTTTTTTTTTATTCAGCGGCTTGTAGAATGTCCAGTCGCTAGTCGTGTTTTTTTTTTCTAGGTTATCCGCATTTTCCTAGAAAGTACAGTAATTTTTGGGCTCGTCACGTTCACTGATAGCGCTTTTTCGATGCTTTTGTGTGTCGTAGAGCGTCGTGATTAGGCAAACGCTGGGGATTAAGCAAGCACCGCTATTTATGCTCTGGAAAATGTGCATTGAACGGACTGCAGACTGCTCTGCGTGGAAGCTAGGTGAAAAAATAAATATGTGCTTTCATTCACAGTCGCGCCACAAGCTTTTTCAGGATCACTGAAGAGAGTTTTTTGCCTTCCCACTTGCACTAGAGTGATGCTTTTATTGCAATCAAAACAGTTTGAGGTATGCGAAAACTTATTAATCCTCGCTTTCTCTTGATCTTCGCTAAAATCGCGTCGTTTTTTTCTGGTGGGGGGGGGGGGTATTTTTTGAAGGTTATTCGCTACCTCTGGAAGCAATCAGCAACTCTGCCTTTTAATCCTTAGCCAGACAGAGAGTAGAAAAGGGGGCCAACAAGAAAAGGAAACACGCCCTGTCCTTGTTAACAGTAAATCGGGGTACTAGTTATCACGGCTGTTATAACGAGCGAACTTCCCGGATCACGGGAAGAGGACGCTGCCAGACATAAAGTAAACACCATGGAGGTGAAGTTTGGTCCAGGACGTCGAGTTTCTGGAACATCGAGTGCGCGTGTTCCAGTAGGCCGGATGAAAATTCGTGGGCGTCTAATAATTAGCTCGGAGCGTATACATTCTGTCGATATATAGATACAGTTTCTTCTCTGTCGATATATTCTAAACGCGCCGTGCTCGGAGGCAGCTCTGCAGGTGCTGTGCCAGCCGTGTGGGCGCGAGGGACACTCCCCGCTACGGCGGTAACAGACCTCAATAAAGTTCCCCTCTCTCTCTCTCTCGAGTGTTTTTAGAGGGTGTTGGTGAGCTTTGGGCTGTGCTTACGGGCCGCGACCTCGCTTCAAGCGCATCTGTATGTCGACGGCGCCTATACTGTTGTTCACAAAACACAAAATGGATCTATAGTATATTTTTCGCGGGGTCGCCCTTTATTCGGGGTACCGTGCTCCATATCCCGTGGATCCCTTGTCAAAAGCAGCACTGCATACGACAGCTCCCCTCTTCGCCTTCGGTGTCCCGACCGCGGCTCGATACACGGATGGAATCTCATTCTTGTCGCCGTATATTTTACCTTGGCGCCTGCTGTTCGCCGGGCGTTCCTGCGTTGCGTGCTCGTGACGTGTGGTTTCCCCACATTCAAGGCATGTTTTCTGTGCTATAGAAGGTGGAAGATGTAGTCGCGCGAAACGAAAACGCGTTTCGGGCTCCAAGCGATGGACCAATCGTGGTCCTCAATATCGGGGTGGTATATAACGTGCTTGGCGTGGTTGCATAGCTAATTCACGAGCAGATATTCTGATATTATTGCTGTATACTCGTGACGTGATCGCTTGTCTTGCCCAACACAAATAAGTAAAAAAAATGGCTCAACGAAAAGGCGCGCTGCCCCACAGCCATGAAAAACAACCCGCAGTCGCTGAAAAATATGAAAAAAGTAGGGGCAAGGGAGAAAAAAAAAAGGGCGGATAACGTTAAAATGATATAATACGAGCATGTGCGTAGGCGGGTAAAATAAATTTTCATACATGACGGACAGTTTGAGGAAGCGAGACACCTGCGAATGCATGGTACGTTTATCGTCACACAGAACGCACATGCGTAGCACTTGTCTCACGGGCTGAAATAGTGGCCTACCATTACGCTGCAACTTTTACGCTTTCTGTTTCGCTGAAATAGTTGTCCTCGAGACCATGTGTGACGCTTAATTCGAATGGAGGGAGAGCTTCGCCTAGCTGACGTTCAGACATGCTGATAAGATGTTTGATAAGACATCATATGATAAGCATACTGAATGCACAGATACGCATGTACAGGTGAAAACTTACGCTGAAAAAGCAGATGACTGCACGTTAGTCATCAGTACTTCGTACTACGCCACCGCCGTCGTCGCGTGTGCGTTGTCATCAGTGCCTTATACTCAACGTCACCGTCATCATGACATATACTTTCGCACGAGGGCTGAAGCAGTGACATTAATTGATTGATTGATTGATTGATATGTGGGGTTTAACGTCCCAAAACCACCATATGATTATGAGATACGCCGTAGTGGAGGGCTCCGGAAATTTCGACCACCTGGGGTTCTTTAACGTGCACCAGTGACATTAATTGATCGCAAGTTTTAGCGTTGCACTTGGACTCCTCGTACGATGTTCAAGCTTCCGACTGCACAGCGGTGCGACACGTTGATGGGATGTAGCGTGCGAGGAGAGTCCAACTATGCCTTAAGAATAACGTTCTGGCCGCTGCGGTACATCTGACGATGCTGCTAACAATAACAGTTTCTGAGATTTTACATGCCGGAACCACGATGTGACTGAGTAATGCCGTAGTGGAGGGCTTCGGTACATTCAACAACTTGGAGTTCTTTAACGTGCACGTAAACCTAAATGCATGGACCTCTAGCATCATGGTCTCCATCTAAAATGCGAACCCGTGAACTTCAGGTCAGCCTGCAGCCGACAGCCGTAACCACCGTACCACCGCGGCGGCAATCGACAACGCTGTTGTGTGCAGCAGCTCTGCCAGTGGTGGTGCGGGCATCGCCCCTCGGCAATGCAAGATAGGAGACCAACGGTAAACTGCCGACCATCTCAATGCATTGGCTTGCTCCAGGAAATTCTTTCAGGAACCACCAGCGTTACGAAAAAAAAAAACGTGTTAAACACGTGAACACGATCCCTCGTACGATGAAAATTACGCCCCTCAGCGACGTGGTGGCTATCTAAGCCGAAAAGTACTAAAGTGGGGTATGCCATTGGTTCTTTAAGGGTGCTATATGGGCTGCCACATAATTTTAATTATTTTGGACTAACTGCGAGAGCAACGGCAAGGGTTCAACCGTTACCCCCTAGCACCTACTCCACTTGGTTTAATTGTTGGTCCTCGTAGAATGTTCCTATGGGACTAACGAACCGTCTGGACGAACGAAAAAAAAAATGGTGATCCTGCACTCGTGGAGTATATTTTATATTTATTTCTATGGATTCAGCAATGAGGAATGAAGTATATTGGTCAAGCAACACCCACACATATATTTACACATACGAACTATTATTTCAAAAGAAAACATCGCAAACACTCTCCGCCTGCGCTACACTATATACAGAGAACAAACTACCGGATATATATAGCCCAGTATTTTGACCTCCCATGTAGTGCCAGTGGTCGACTTTTGCTCGGCTTAAACATGCGATAAACATTGGCACTGTAACGTAATGACTTACGTTGGCTAATTCGTAGCACCGAACACACCGATCTTTTAATACGGATCCTTCCAATCTTCAACATCTTTCAGTCAGAGAATACGAATTATCAGCTGGAATTCGCGATTATGTCGGCCGAACCAGCGTTCGAAGTTCTGGTACACGAGGCCGCAAACACAAACATAGCAGTGGAGCTAATTTAGGAAAGCCGGCGAAACAGCCAGGCGCCCCGCCGATGCCACCGGTGTCGGCCTGCCGACGGCGTCGCTATAGGCTTACTAGGAGTACGGCTAAACGACCACCGGCGATCGCAACATGCGGCTCTTGGGGCATTTTCGTATTCATTATTTTATAGTCACAATTATTTGTGACTATAAATTCTGCCAATAGATAGGTGTCCACTGTTCGCGGTGTATTACGGAGTGATGTAGATATGTGTGTACTTACAGCGACGAGACCGTTCGCAGGCACGGTTCTTTGATCGTGCTGGTAAGTCACTCGCTGTGCACCGCCAGCCGCACGATTGGTCGTATCCGCGATCACCTTCATGCTTGATGTTTGACAACGATTGGCATACGGAGAAGAATACATACCTTTATGTGAGCTTTAATGCAGGAGAAATTATTTTCTGCGAAAAAAAAAATTGTATGCGAAATTTCCTTCGCGTATGCCAGCAGTGCATTCACACCGGCAGCCAGCTTGATACCGGTGACGATGACGTACGAAGCCTACTTTTTCTATATATCACTTTGAAGTTGTGACCAGTGACTGTGCGGGTACACGGCCGCTGACGAACAGCTTACTTTTATTAGTGCTGTCAGTGTTCTTCGTAGTTCTAAATTAAAACATTGAAGCGAGTTATCCTCATTCCCCGAGCTTGGAGACCTTCACTTGTTTTCGGCCCGCCCGTGCCGGCATGGTGGAAACGCGAGGGCGCTGGCTGTGTGCACTGACTGCGTGTTGAACTTGCCTCTCATAAAAGGCACTGCGCCGTGCTTCCGACCAGGCTGCAGAAATTAGGTGCCTTTCTCTTCTTCTAACCACTACCACCACCACATCTCATAACATCTTCTACTCGTTCCATAGTGCTTCACTTTCACAGTACCGTATAGCCGATAAAACTGGTTTTCGTGATAGCCCACCCGGCCGATCATTGCAGTACAGCATCCACAGAAAGTGATCTCGGCACAGTTTCCCTCCCCGTTGGTCCCTTCATTACCGGGTGTGTGCGCACGACACGCACTGTCACGCATTTAGTCCTTGTTGGACAAACCGTTCGTACTTTGGTTTAATGACTGCAGTTAGTCCAATGTTGCCAAATTTCGGCTTTTAAAGTGTACGTTTGTGTGCGCAGTCGTGTCAACTTGTGCCCAAAAGAGAGCAAGACGCATTGTTCATTACATGAATTGGACCTTCTCGACAGTCGCTATTTCTTGCATTAAGCACTGTGCGGCGGATGACTGCAATCGATCACTTTCTTGAAGGTATACTGCGATGTTTGACGAGTCGCTCATGATGGCCGTTGGGTCTTGAAAACAAGCCAGAACCCAAGCTAAAGGTAGCCAAGTGTAGCTAAAGGTATTTAGTTTTATTCGCCAAATTTGTAGTCAAATGTTAAAAAAAACGGTATTTGTGACAAGAACATTTATTAATGAACAAGGAATAACATCATTTTGAATCAGCAATAGACCTTAAGCGAAATCGCTGCCTTCTGTCCGAGGTTTGACCAAGCTACCGACTCGGTGCCGTGTTGGAGGCTTGTGTCCGAATTGTCTTGCGGTCACTGTTATAACGTCTGGCTTGTATCTGATTTGATAGTAGATAATTGGGGCATAAAACCGTCAGACGAGTGTTTGCGGGCCTGTAGACGTTACCGGCATATCTTAGAGTTATTACGTTGATAAATACTACGTGTTTATCTACGGCACAGCACAGTGTGAAGCTACACATGTGAAACTACGGCACAGCGTGAAGCTACACGTATTCACATGTAATCTTGTCGTCTAGAATGAAACTTTGCGCTAAGTTATAAACGTTGTTTGTTTTCTGTGTAACGAATAAAGCGTGGTTAGCTTTCCGAACATCATACGTGTGATGTGGGCTCGTTGGGAGGAGGCTTTAGCGCGTGACACTGATAAGCACAGCCGTGTCGATCAGAATGTGATAGTGACGGAAAAAAGTGAAATTGATCTATATGTAATACACAGCTAATTTTAAATAAAGTTTTGTCCTCTTTTTCTTCACTTTTTCAACGAAAGTTATTTCGCTGCCCTTAAATTACCGCACTATTTAAACGTAAAAACAGTTCCGTTTGTCCAGCTTTTGAAAAGTGAACATTAAAATGTTGCTCAAGAATCAGGTGCTGATTGGCTGGTATTTCGCTAAATATCCTCCCGACATGTGCTCGTAAATAACACGATACACCAAGAATGTTCGAGTTCGCATCGTCCCTTTCGAGGCCAACTGGCACCTCACAATTTCAAGCCATTACAGCATGTCAGTTTTTCGTCGCCGACTGAACACTCGTGAAACCACTTTACCGTGAAACTTGGTAGCGTACCCACATACGAATGTAACGCATTTGCCGGAACAGCATATTTTTTCTCGGTTGCATATGAGAAGTGCCATAAATAAGCATATGTTACCATTTCATAGCATTCACGGGTGAATACACGACTTTTTTTGAAGAAGAAGAAGAATGCGCTTCTATGGAAAACCTGTTATGTGCTCTTCTTGGGGCGCAAATAAAAGAAAGAAGAAAGGGGGGCCGCGCCATCTGCAGCGCCCCTCAGAATTCGGCAGTGACATGAAACACTTGAGTATACGCATAGTGAAGCAACTCTCGCAAATCACCCTTCCGACGTTTCCTCGTTACGTACGACTAACAAACCAACTGAAAAAAAAAAATGACCTCGGCTCTATGCTGGCCCAACATGCATGGCCGACCTAACCGGTCATGGCCCGAGCTTGCTCAACAGAGTTGGGCCGAGGGTGATTTTGGTTATTCACCTGGCACCGGCCTACCTCTAGCTGCCAACATATATATGCCTACCTCTGGCTGCCAACATATAGGATCGTGGAGCTTGAATAATTAATCTTTTGCGAATAATCTTGGGACATCTGGCGCTGAACGCTCAAGCAAGAAACTTTCGCTGACGGAGAAATGATGTGCGCCGTGTAGCAAAAAGCATTTACGCCCACAGATATAATGCAATGTCGGCTTTTGGCTGGCTCATAGTAGCTGGCCAAAGTGATAGGTATAACGAAGCATGACCCTTGGTAGGTATAACGAAGCATGTCTGTAAGATAGAAATGGAGCAAATTCTTTTCTCCGCTTGTGTGTTTTTCGAGCAGTAAGAAAGTTGCACTGGTGAACACAAAGGTTCCGTGTACGTGTATAGTCCATTTATAACAGACGGAGTGATTACCAGCAAAGGAGTTAGATTGGAACTATTCATTCAACCATTGTGTAAGAACGCCGACCGCAGAAGGAGATCGCGCTTGAAATCGCGCACAAAGAGAACTAGTACAAGTTGCCGTAATTCCAGTCCACTTTAAAGTGGTGAAGTATAGTTGAAGGTGAGCAGTGGAGCTTTATTTGGTTGCGGCCATTTCTTTTTGTCGAGTTCACACGTGAGCAAGCGTCGTGCAACAGCATTAGCACTAACTGGTAACGTCGGCATTCGATGGCAGGCACCGTGATAAGTGTGCTAGCTAAAAGGCGCACTTAAATTTCTTCTTTAATTTGCAAGTGTATCGCTTCCCCATTTTCAGTTTTTTTGTTTAAGCTTATAAAACGACCGAATATTGGTTGATTCCCAAAAACGGGTGCCAGTCACATTCATTTCGCCAACAAGAACAGGATCGTCACCATGTCAAGGAAGCCGCCCCAGGCATTGTGTTGAGGTGCCTTCATGGGCGCAAGACAGGTGGTGGGAGTATCGCGCACGACTCAGCTGAGACGTCAGAAAAGGTTGCAAGCAAAGGCTTGCTAGATATTTCATCGGCCATTAATAAAAAATATAGCTACTAAGTGCGCCAAACTGTAAGTTCAATTTAGTCAGAAAGTATCCGTGGCGCCAACCTCAATTTTTTTGCGCAATCGGGATCGTAAAGTAGCCTCTAATGGCGACATTGAAGTTTTTAGACAGCCGCGCTTCAGCACCAAAATCAAAAATACTGCTTTCCTTTTGCCGAAATGGGTACGACAATAAACGTCTTTTCGCACACATTCGAAGCCCTTATGATTTCATCCTTTTCTTGTCAAAAGGGGACGTGACTGACTCCAGCAAAATTTAATAATAAATTGCATACAAATTATATTTAATGACTGAAACGAGCACGAAACAACACATTGGTGCATTTTGTTTCTCGATATGTAATATTGAGTGCCTTACAATTGTGTTTTGTGAATTTGACATATCACAGGACAATGCATCAAAATTCCCGCCTGAAGAAGTTATTATAGGGCTCCCGTTTTGCCTGTTGAGACACGCGTCTGTGAATATATAAAAAAAAACAAGTGGAAACTATTCACTGTTGGCAAGAAGAAGACATGACAAACACTGGTCTTTTTTTTTCGACCAATTTTTTGATATTCAGAAGAAAGAAACAGGTAAGTGTATTAAAAATGTTCCTTGGCAGAATGATTTGTATAATGTACATCGCACAATCCTCACCAGTCAGCACAATCAACCTCATCATTCGATAAAGAAACGACGGCACATTATCCTATCATGGATGTCTCAAGGGAACAGAAATACCTGCAAAAGAAGACACGTAGCCGCAACTGTGGTGGTTGCCAAGTGCGAAGATGCATGTCAATATGCGGTAGATATTACTCCGGTCCGTCCATACTTGTTCGGTCGCATGAGCTCGTTCTTATTTCCTCATTCATTTTTTTCCCACTTTCCCCTCTCACGATGAAGAGAGAGGAAAGTAGAAAGGCAGGGAGGTTGACCAGATTCGTGGTTTCGGTTTGTTACTCTGCATTTAGTAGTAGTGGTTCTTGAAGAAAAAGAAAAAGCACCTAATTTCTGTTGGCGACACTGCGTAGTGCCTTGCAGGGAATGACAAAAAGGGGGATAAATAGAAGAAGGATGCAGAAGAGAGCACTCGCCGCATAGAAGCGACAGAAAGAAGATATAGGAAAAATGCGGGACACGGTTGAAGGAGTCCGAGGATGGGGCACCACGCGATTGATTGATATGTGGGGTTTAACGTCCCAAAACCACCATATGAATATGAGAGACGCCGTAGTGGAAGGCTGCGGAAATTTCGACTACCTCGGGTTCTTTAACGTGCACCCAAATGGAAGCACACGGGCCTACAACATTTCTGCCTCCATCGAAATTGCAGCCGCCGCAGCCGGGATTCGATCCCGTGACGTGCGAGTCAGCAGCCGAGTACCTTAGTCACTAGACCACCAGGGCGGGGCGAGGGGCGCCACTCGGCGAGAGCTACACGGTATCAGATCGCGGAAAGCGGGCCGATCGGCGAGGGTGACGCTGGCGTCGGACATCGCGGGTGACACAACCGTTCAGCACGCGTATACCAGCTATCGATTCTTATTTTGCATTTCAGGTGCTGGAAAGGGGTGAGAAAAATGGCAACAAGAGAGAAAGAGAGAGACAGGGTAGGTGTTCAAATCATAGCAGTCCACATATAGACGGTGGATCGCAAAAGAGAGCAGTAGCCCTTGCACAGCCGTATGATGGTCCTCTCAGAGCAGCAGACTCCTTCTAGCAGAAGCTGACGGAACCAGATTATTTGTGCCGTGCACTGCGGACACTTCCACAGAACATGCCTGAATGTTTCTTCATCGCAGCATTGGCTACTGGCCTTTCCTACTGTGGATTATGAAATAAGGGGGCAACCTGGTTGATCTATCTTCCCTTCTTTCTTTCTTTCTTTCTTTCTTTCTTTCTTTCTTTCTTTCTTTCTTTCTTTCTTTTCTTCTTTCTTTCTTTCTTTCTTTCGTTTTTCTTTCTTTCTTTCTTTCTTTACAGATGATAAATACTACTACAAACAAGACGGAATCGGACAGATGTTGGTGCAAAAGCGAAGTGTCAATAGCTCAAAGCTCTTCGTTTAAAAGGCAAAGTATAGCTCTCTATATAGTATATTTACATAAGCAGCATCGGGCCCACCCTCCACACCTTTACTAGGGAAAAAATGAAATTAAGTAGAGGAAACAGACGATTCTCCGATGCCAGCAGCAGGTGCGAAAGACAGGATGACAAAATTTGGCTGCATGTCGTTTAAAGTACCAGCTGAAATTGTTTCCCAGAGCCAGCGCACAGCGAAGCCGCCCACTGAAGCTACCAGCTGTCGCGAACATGCGCTGTACTTCCTCAACTGCTGTCGCACCTCGATGTGACACTGCGCGGCGGTTGTCGACTGTCTCGATTCGATGAAAACAGAGCAGGCAAAAAGAGGCATTACTACTTTTTACACCGAAAGCTGTTATGAGATCAGAAGACGGGTTACTCGCGGCGCCGTAGTTGTCCGCCGCCGCTGCCGCCGCCAGTGTCTGTAACCATTACGCATGAAATAAGAAGAAAAAAACCTGGTACCAAGACCACAGTGGGGCTTGAACCCAGGTCCGCTGCTTACGAGCCCAGTATTCTTGATTTCAGAAGAGTAATCGCGTCTATATGAGTAATAAAGCGTTTTATAACAGCAAAAGATTACCCAGGCGTCACACAAAGCAAATAGCGTAACGAGTTGGTCGTCCAATGCTATATCCCACTACAAAAAGCTTGTTCTTGATCACCTAATAACTGTGGCGCATACCCACTTCACACATAATTTCTCATCGTCGTCTGCCACTGCACGAACAATTGGCACACAATTACTTGCAAGTGTTTAGCGGATACCACACTTCTCAAAAGAATGACGAATGATAGCATAGCGAATACTGGCCTACTACATGCAATTTATTATGATTTATGGCGTAGTGGGTACCCAGCAGTATGCACGCTTGTAGCATCCCAAAGAGTGTTAAAAAAAAAAAGACTGAAAGGCCACGTTTCTAGCTTTCGCTGTGACTGTGCCGCGCGTACCGCGAAGGTCTGGCCTTTCTTTTTCTTTTCGGAGAAAGAAATAAGTTAGCTTAACTAGTAAGTTATACTTCTTGCTTTCTCCGGCACACAGTCGTCGTTTAAGCACAAGTACAACAGCAGCTTCACAGGCCCGTAATCGTGCACCGAAAAAGTTAACTGCGCTTTCAAAAAAATTCTTGTCTATAGAGGTGAATCGCCATTTCTCCACGTTCACATGATCATGCTAAGATTGCGCAAGTTACTGCCATATTGCGCAAATTAGTGGTCATTGCGGGACAATATCATAATCTTAACCTGCTCTCACCTTGCAGCATGTACTACACTGGCATAAGAAAGACATGACCAAACAAGGATGACCGATTGGATTAGTGGTTTGCCGCGGTGCGTAGTGGTTTCGCTGTTCGGCTGCTGACCCGCAGGTAGCGGGTTCGATACCGGTCGCGGCGTTGGCGTTTCGATGAAGGCGAAGTGCTAGAGGTCCGCGAACTGTGCGATGTCAGTGCACGTTAAAGAACACTAGATGGTACTACAAGGCGTCTAGTTTATTCATACTGTGGTTTTGGGACGGACGTAAGGCCCTTAATAATAATAATATTAATATTAATAATAATAATAATAATAATAATAATAATAATAATAATAATAATAATAATAATAATAATAATAATAATAATAATAATAATAATAATAATAATAATAATAACGAATTAATGGCACGATTATTCGTTATACTAACCTCCCCTTCCGTTGTTGACAACCCACAGTATTGTCACGTTTCTGACGACAACCTCGCTTCATTGGGCTCGTTGCGTGACTAGCCAAGAAGCGGCTCAGGCAGAGCCTCGTCGGCTTCTTCCACTCGTGGCTCCCACACAAGCAGGCCATGCGGCATCAGTCCCCCTTTGAAAGCATCGGCTCGATGCTTGGAAAGGAAAAAAAAAATCACGGCATACATCCACGGAGTGAATGATGATGAGTCTGGGCGAAGCTTCAGAGGGTTCTGTCGGTAAACTGTGCACGAATAATCCGTCCATCCGCCTGTCTGTCTGTCCGTCCGTCCGTCTGTCTGTCTGCTTGTCCATCCGTCCGTCCATCCGTCCGTCCCTTTGTCTGTTTGTCTGCCTGTCCGTCCATCCGTCCGTCTGTCTGTCGGTCTGTCTGTATCTCTGTTTGTCTGCCTGTCCGTCCGTCGGTCCCTCTGTCTGTCTGTTTGCCTGTCCGTTCAACCGTCCGTCCGTCTATCTGTCTGTTTCTTTCCCTGTCTATTCGTCCGTCCGTCCGTCTGTCTGTCTGTCTCTCTGTTTGTCCATTGGTCCCCCCTCCGTCCGTCCGTCCTTCTGTCTGTCTGTCTGTCTGTCTGTCTGTCTGTCTGTCTGTCTGTCTGTCTGTCTGTCTGTCTGTCTGTCTGTCCATTCGTCCGTCCGTCTGTCTGTCTCTCTGTCTGTCCATTCGTCACTCCGTCCATTGTAACACGTGAAAGCACTAGGGCTACTGTGTGAAGTATGGCTTCAGTCGAACGACATGCACAGTTTCGGGGCAAAGCTGTCGACGAGAAGAAACTCCACCATCTGAAAATGCATTTACACACACACACACACACACACACACACACACACACACACACATATATATATATATATATATATATATATATATATATTAGTTGTCTAGACGTTGTGGTAGCTATATGTGATCGGCCTGTTCGACAGGCTTAAAGGCCACATCACCTTCTATCCCATGTTCCGATCGAATGCCACCGCACGCGCACAATGCGTTATGTTATGCATGGCCGAAAAATCTGACGAAAAGGCCTAGCTCGCTCTGCTCCAAGTTAAGAAAGAATTTTCTGCATACTCATGCTCGCTTGTAAACACGAAGCTGCCGGCGAAAGTGCGTGCGCAGATGCGCATGCTTATTCTTTGGTTTACTGTGTTCGAGGACTGCGCTGTGGGGCTTCGGGAAAATGCACCGCACGTGGTAGCTGCAGGTACAGCATATACAAGACTGACGCGCTGTTTGTTTGTTTGTTTTTGTTATTTCGTGCCTTCCTGTTTCCCTCCCTCCTCCTTTTTTTAAATAAATGTTCGGTATACGTACTGCAATTCGCACAGTATTGGAACTATTCGAGGGGGTGGCCTCGAATTGTAGGTGCTCTGAGCCCCGCCTGCCTGCCACTTATCTCCGCTGATTCCTGACCTCGTTCTGACGCGTGAAATTATTTTGATCGAGCGTCGAACGACGAGGTGTGCATAACGGTGACACTGTCAGCTGAACAGTGGATAGCGCGCCAAGTTGCTCCGAACTGGGGCCGATATAATTTCGTACTTTCTCATGATCGGTTGGAGCCGTATTGCAAAGTTAACAACTTCTGATTGGAGGTGTAGCCGCGGGAATTTTAGGGCAACTTTGTTCGTCGTGGCCGCACTAAATATATATCGCTGTCCTTGCGTTCCATCACACAGTCTGCGTGGGAATACGTTCTCAAGAAAATAAGACGGAAATACGCTCGATTCCCAGTTTTACGTGTTTTCTTGAACATCGGCGAGTAACCTTCGATTGGGCGCAGTCCACTCTATCGCAGATTGTTGTGCCGTTGGTATCCCGCATGACTTATACATCGTGACCGCGATGATAACACTGCTGATCGGGGCGTGAAGATTGCAAATGCTACCATGTATTTTCAGCTATCAAATGAGCTGATTCGTATCTGGTGATTTACGTGTGAGAGCCGCAATATGATTATGATACCCACCGTATAGCAGAGAACTCCAGAAATATTAACCATGCAATTGGTGTTCTTTAACGGGTCACTAAAGGGAAACGATGACTTAGTTCATACTGAGGAACTGCACTCTGAGAATTCTAATGTCTTAAGTTTCACTAGCATAACTTCATTATTAGAAAATCAAGGTTGAGGTTTCATTTGTTAATTTCGTGCCGAATCCATAGCGCGTGACGTCAGAAACTTCAATATGTATTTTTCTTGTTTTCCTGACTTTGGGGCGATGAAATTTTCTGAAACTTCGTATTCTAGGTATATACGGCAGCCGCAGATGAAAATTTGCATAATTTTTATCAATTTTATTATACGCATATTGGAGCCAGTAAACGCCTTTGAAAGCTATGACGGTTGTTTGTTTCGGGAATGTCAAGGTGGCGTCTCCATCCGTATTTTCTTCTCGCACGTCATGTCGCTGTAAGAGTGGTGTTATCGGGATTGTGAAATTGTACTTTACCAATACGCGAAAAATCGTTTTTCTCATCAGTGTCGCCTTTAACGTGCACTTGCATCGCGTCGAAAACGGAGCACTCGATGGCTTCCATCTAAATGCGACCGCCGGAATCAAAGCCACGACTCTCGAGACAGCAGTTGAGCACCGCAACCATTCTAGCCGCCGCCGAGGCGGACTTTAAGTTGAATTTTTAAAGGGATCAGACGAAGAAGGTAAAAATTTAAAAACCTTGCTTATTGCCCCGAAAGACATGGGTTTTCTGTCGGCCGTATCGTTCGCATTTCTATTGAGGCGAAATACTGGAGGTCTGTGTCTATGTCAGGACACTTTAAGGTGCCTTATACTTTAACGACCGGGTCGCTTTGGGATGATAAACCTATGTAACCAACTAAACAATCAAGCAACCGTTTATTGCCACTTCCTTCGGCATTAAACAGAGCGCATTCCGAAGGCGCGGTTAATGTGGAGAGGTATACACAGGGCAGTGTTTCAAATGATTTCGAAATTATTCCACATTTTCGCGGCCCCGTGATGAAATGGGAATGGAATGGGGACATTGCTGGTAGGAATGGAATAAAGCAAATTTTGGCCGGAATGGAATGGAAATGGATGTACGTATTTTACCGAAAACAGCGCACGTTTTCGTCAATGGGCCATTTTTCAAGCTTCAAACATTAGTACATTAGAGCCATGAATTTTACAATAGAACAGGGTTTTTAAAATGGCTTGGCTGATTATAAGCACGATACATTTATAGGCCATGTGCCTACTACAAGTTTGTCCTTATATTGACAGTGCTCCTCTAATGTTTGTCTCTAGTTTTCGTGTAACCATGCTCGAGGGGAACTACGACAGCAGCATGCCCCCCCCCCCCCTCCCCACTTTACGCCTTGTCATTTGTTTTTGCCCTCGAGGCCACTCCAGCTAGAGTCGATCGCTGTTTCGTGCATGTACGGTGGGTGACACATATAAACCGAGTTCAACGCTACCAAGAACCCCCCTTCCCTCCAGTTTATTCAACGCTGCCTTTTATGTATTCCAAACAGGAAAGGAGGTCCCGCGATAACGCTGTGCCACAGTGGATGCGCAGTGACGTCAGAGCACGGCACGTGTACGCTCAAAGCTCGTGTTTTATCACACTTGCATGTAAACACGATTACACTGTGCGGCACGAACATACACGATACAATCCCCAGCCGTGTGCCGTCTTCACGCCCTTCACGTCTATGTACTAGCTTCTCTCACCGTCGGCCGACTCGGACGCATGTTCGAAAAAAAAAAAAACGCTTCAGTAAGTTGCGATGTGTATTAACGCTGCGGCGATGCTTTTCATCACTGCAATCTCACCTCGTACTCCCCCCCCCCCTCTTCTGTCGTACTGTGCTCCCTGTATAGACACATGAGCACCTTTACCTGAAACTCTGTTGGCAAAGGTCTCTAGGTCAGTGCGGGACACAGTCGTACCCGATGAAGTGTGTGCGCTCCCTCTCCGTACAGACACAAAAAGAGAATAAACTTTTGAAAGCATTGGTTCTGGAAGCCGCCTGAAGCAGCAAAGCCGACGTAACCAAGGCCACAGCGGCGCCTCCCCGATTCCCGAAGTAAACCCACGCGCCGAACTAATTAAACCTAGGTTCGGTCTGTACTAGGAACGGGGGGGGGGGGGTTCTTGGGCGGCTGTGCCACCGCGCGTGTTGCGGCTAGAGAAGCACTATACCATCAAGCAACACCACACAGGCTCCTACGTCCAACGGTTCGCGCTTGAGCAGCTCATGTTTTTGAAGTGCAATACATAGTTGCGTAGATGACAATGTCTTATATCAATGTTTTTAAATGCGAATGCATCTCTAAGTCGCGTTACGTCAGGCGTCCGTCGGTATCTGTCCACCGCCCTCTCCCATAGCAACAGCTGCGGGTGCGCGCGTCCCTAGCAACTGGAGCCCCCACCACGTCAGGCTTCGCTTTGGCGTCAGCAGCTGTCAGCAACAGCTGCGGGCGCGCGCACTTATCCTTATCCCCCTCCTTGTCCACCTCCTTATCCTTATCCACCTCCTTATCCTTATCCACTTATCCACCTCCTTGACTTGAACGTGACTTGCCACCGCCTCAATGCAGTGCGTTTGAAACGCGAATGTAGCGTTTTTGCTGCCTTGGCACAGCCTGAAAACAGCGCGTTCTCATTGCGTTATTCTTTTAACGTTGGGTACTCACATGCAGAACGCCGTTAAGGAGCTACGCAATGCATTCGCATTTCCTCAGGATTCCGTTCGGTGAGGTGGGGACATTTCTTTTTGGACCCAACCGTTCATGGAACCGTCCAGTCAAAATTTGCGATTTGCAACTTAACGATAAATCGCTCATTTAGCTCTTAACATTACGTTGCGAAATTTCGTTGAATGAAACCAAAATAATGTTATTTTTGCACCTCGTTGTGCTTGCAACCTTTCTTGCAGCATTTAAAAAACCTGAAGACACTTAAGGACTTTTTATGACGTCAACCTACTCACCAAAGAACTTCTGACCGATTGCCGAACTTGTTAATTCGGAAGATCAGGTGTTCGGAAGATCAAGCCCAGGAGATCAGACGTCCCGGAATCTCGAGCTAAGAGCTGGTCATCTTGCACTCCCACTGTTCCTGGGTGGGATCATTTCATTATTACCGTTATATTTTTTTGTAACTTCGCTTGGTTCCTATGACTCAGCACATATCCATGCTCACATCGCCAAGAAAAAAGGACACTGGGAAGTATTTTTCTGCGCCCTTAATAGCTACTACTGTAACATCGTGCTCGCATTAGTCATGTATATGCTTGTGTAATGCTCCAAGTCAAAGGCCACAACGCTTTCTGTAGGTTCAACTTGAGTTAGCCGTAGCCAGGGGTAGGCGTGATGTAAAATTGTAAAAAAAACATGCCAAATTGCAAAAGAGAAGCCGCGGCATAAGTTGGCGTACAAACAAATACAATATCACAACAGATACTGAAAGTAGAAACAAATTCCCCTCGCACGTTGGTTCTCATTTATACCCCACACTTAAGGGGCGAATACTTTATGCATCGTATGACCTTTGTCTGACAAGCAGATTATTACCTGACTCATAAATAACCTTTGTGACAAGAAATACATTGCATACCTGCGCACAGGTGAACACAAAAGTTATCCTTACCCCATTCCATGCTTACGAGGTGCGCTTGACAAGTGTGAGGGTTGACGAGCAGTGCTGCTCTGTGTCCCGCATTGAATGCCAAGGCACAAGGTGACCGAGTGGTGGTGCACTGTTCCGTCTAATACCAGCGTTCTTTTTTTTTGTTTTCACCATTAACCAAATTTTAGTTTTCTTCATATTAACGACCACTCGAGATGCGGTGCAAAACTGCCTAGTCGCACTACTTTTGTCAACATGAAAATACGCTATGTCGTCAGTTTAGCAATAAAAATTTAAGCTTAAATAATTAAAATATCACCATTCGTTCAAACGTGCTGACCCTGCAAATACTACATGTAGCGGGAGAACTGCTGCTATGGGAATAAGTAGGGTGGTTTTACTGCACGAGATACGCCACCAGGGTACTGATTTTCGACCTAAGTAACGTGTTTTGCGTACTTTTGCAGTTCCTAATGTGTCCCAAGACACTATATTTATGGGTCGTTAATTCTTAATTCATTAAAACTATCAAGATGTATTTTTTACATTGAGAAATTTAAGGAATAGAATTGAAGGCCCCGCCATTCCCGGAGTGGGAATGAGCCATTTTTCATTCCGAGGATTAAGAGGAATAGAATTGTGGCAAGTCTTAATATTCGCGAATGGAAGTAGAATGGAATAGAAACGCCCATTCCGCAACACTGATGCAGGGTGTTTCAAGAACTGTGTCCAATCGTCGTTGAAAACCAGCAAAAGGCACTATTTGCTTGGTGTCTTCACAGTTGCTTTTTTTTTAGGGGCGAAGCTCCTTAGGGCGTGGGCTGTGCATCCCCTGTAGCCTGTATGTAGCCACCTCTAGTTTAGTTCTTGCAGTGTTCACTAGATGGCGGTACCGTCCCCTGTATGTAGCCACCTCTAGTTTAGTTCTTGCAGTGTTCACTAGATGGTGGTACCGTCTCCTGTATGTAGCCACCTCTCGTTTAGTTCTTGTAGTGTTTACTAGATGGTGGTACTTGTAGCTGATGATGAAAAGATGCAAGATGTTATAAACTAGAAAGCGGTACTTGTAGTTGATGAAAGACGCGAGATCTTATAAAATAGGAATGATGTCACATATGGCGCGTGTCATTGGTTGAAGGCAATCGTTCGATTTAGTGCGGCGACGTACGCTAGGGGGAGCGATGTAATAAAATCGAGTGGGCAAAATGTACAGAGGATTCAAGGTTTACCAGGTTTACCTCCGGAGCTTCGCCCACTCATCATCATTCACTTCGTGGATATGGCGGGATTTTTTTGTAGCGACGGGCATCTTAGGAGGGCTGTATAATTCACTTAGAGCAGTAATTAAAAACGTAAATAATTAATTTTTCAATTAGCGGACTTAGGCAGCTAAGTCAAAGGGAGAGTTGAAGTCATTAATACAAAGAACTCATTGCCGCTTTCAGATACCGTAAAGCGGCCTCTAGCAATAATTGCGAATTAATGAAATTCTCCTAAGTTCTGTGGTGAAACAGAAACCAAATGACCATAGAGTGCAACAAGCAGACGACTACAATGACATCACTGTTCGAAACAGCGATTGCAGGGCTGCAGTTCTTCCCATTTTCTTAACGTATGCATGTACGTCATGCGTGCTCTAATCGCGAGCGCAGCCCACACACACCCCCCCAACGAAGTCGATTGATGATTGGCGTAACAACGCTCTTTCATTTCGGACGTCTCAAACGAATATGGCCGTCGTGCTCTGACCCGTTTCGGATTCACCACAGATTTTACAATAATTTAATTAATGCGAAGCTATTACTAGAGGCTACTTATCCGGAATCTCAAAGCGAGCAATGGGTTTTTTTGCATGAGTACTTCAATGCTCCCATTTGATTTAGCTGCCTAGCTCCACTAATTAAACAATGAATGAATTTACCTTTTACAATTACTGCTCGAAATGATGGCTCCAACCCTCTTTTAAGACGCCTGCCGCTACAGAAAAAGCAACTCTGAACACAACGAGCAAATAGTGCCTTTTACTGATTTTTAAAGAATATCGGACACATTTTTGAAACACCCTGTATATTATTGGCTTACGCTGCATGTTCGTGTGGCACTAATTGTGTCGTCTTTTTTTCCCATATTTTTCTAGGTAAGCGCCAAAGAATCTTTTGGGAAGGCCCGCCTTTGTGGTCGTGGGTACTCGGCGACGAACCACCGGCCGCGGGGGTTGATGCCTTCGCCTGCAGAGTCTTGGTTCGTGGCCGATGCTACACCACATGCCAGGTATGGTCGCTATACGTTATGGAAACCTGGGACACTTACTAATTAGCACACTTATATAGTTACCGAAACGGCAGTACTGTCGCTTTCAGCTGGTGTCGAAGCTATGTATATAGATTCGACCACTTCCGCGAACGATTCAAAGGGGGTAAGCACAATTAGTGCGCAAATCTGTAAAACGTTCTTCGTGGCGACAAAAGCTGTTTCCTCAATTAACCAGTCGCCTAAGAGGCTAGCGCGCATGTCAAATATGTCTGTCTCTCACCGCAGTAACGTGTAGGGTTGAATTTACTAACTTCTGATTGATCGTCTGATTATGGAGGACGTGGCACTGGCTGCTATACTCTGAATTAATTTTGACTTTACGGCCTTCTTTCTTTTCTCTCTCTTCTTTTTATTTTTTTACGTGCGGCTAACTCGAAGTACGCGAGCATTGTCGCATTGCCTTTCCACGTGAATGTGATCGTCATGCATTATGGCAAAGGTCGAACCCCCCCCCCCCCCCCCGTCCCCGAGCTCAACAACCTGTTTCGCCGCTGTCGCTGCGCTATCTGCGAAGAGTGAGCGGAATTTGGGGAGGTGTGCGATTCTGCACGTCAAAAACAGCAGAGCACGCGGAAGCCCAGTACGTTTGCAGTGTTAAGTGTCCCCGCTGAACTGGCCCGGTGAGGACGCTGACGCCCAATCCGTGTCACTGTGCTTTCGTAGTGCCATCCTTGTTCTCTCTCTCTCTCTCTCTGTCATACATGTATACACACACGCACGCGCGCGCGACTTATTTGAAAGGATGATTCAAGAGTTGCCTTTGTTTATCGTTTTAAATATTACACACAAGCTGCATAACACAACGTAATAGCTTTACATCTTGCATAGCCACAGAAAGATAGGTAGTTGTCGTTTTTAACTGCTTTATTATATATAACGGATGAATAGATGCTTGAGTGAAAGCCGGAATGAAGAATTGCGTCCATTCACGGCGCATTTCAGCATCATCACTGTCCTTATAATGTCTACGGTAAAATATCGCAACAATGGCTTTATGTTATGTACGATGTCCTGGACAGCCGAATGAGTAAACTATGTACACGAGTCTACGACACAAACGCGGTGTCTGTGTTTCCGTTTTTTACCTGTTTGCTCGTCCTTATGCTATCCAATGCACGAATAGCCGCAACTACTGATTTGATTTGTGGGGTTTAACGTCCCAAAACCACCATATGATTATGAGAGATGCCGTAGTGGAGGGCTCCGGAAATTTTGACCACCTGGGGTTCTTTAACGTGCACCCAAATCTGAGCACACGGGCCTCGACATTTCCGCCTCCATCAGAAATGCAGCCGCCGCAGCCGGGATTTGAACCCGCGACCTGCGGGTCAGCAGCCGAGTACCTTAGCCACTAGACCACCGCGGCGGGGCTAGCCGCAACTACTGTGTACTACGGTCGCATACTTATACGCAGCATATATTGCGTTTTTATTTGCGATACGCGTTATAGAAGCTCTTTCATGTGCGTTCCTGCGAGAAATTACATGAGACGTTTGAGCTGAACGTGTGCGGGCATTCGCGTCTCTCAGTCTAATAAAATAGCGAGCTTCAACGCTGATTTCGCAAAGCTAATGGCGACGTTGCATATTGTATACGAAGAGAGCTCATGGTTCTAAAGGCTTTGTTGCGCATAAAGTGACTTCACCAGAGGCGTAGGTATAACTAATGTGTAGTTGTTTTCTCCTCGGCTGACGACACACACACACACGCGCGCGCGCACACACACACACGCACACACACACATTAGGTAATATATAAGTGCCTTAGTAGAGCGCATCGTTCATTCTAGTCTGTGCCATATAGTCCAGAAGGCGCGTCACATCAACGTTCCTTAATGGTGCGAGTGAGAAATACACACACACACACCGCGACCCAACACGGCTTTACGCATCTCACGACAAAATCATACCGACGTTTTTGCTGCCAAATGCTCTTGATAAGGAAATGAATTCCATGACTGTAAATTGCCTGGCTCTCTCTTACTCTAGATTACATTGAAGCTTGACCATTCCACCATGCAGGATAGTAAACTGATTAGATATTGTGCTAGCTACAATGTTTACAGGATACATGTCCACCAAACTACACGACATTACATTGTGTACGTAATCACTCATATACAAGCGCCATTGCTTGCTGTCAGTGGGCCAGATAAGCCTTGATATCTGCTTGGCGTATGAGGCCGAGATGACCACGACACGGCAACAGGCCGATCTGCTTCTCGCGACAAGCCACGTGGCGCCCTCTCCAGAAAAATGCGAGAATTCGCGCCTGACTGGAAGCGCGCTCCTCGATCACCAAATATTTGCGTTCAAACGAAGAAGGATATGATGGAATATCAGCCTTAGTGACGTTGCTTTTATTAACTTTAATTAACAATTCTTTGTAGTACAAAGAAACAATCTTGGTATTTATGTGAACAAGCACTTCGACCGTTTTTGAAGCGACTTAAGTTGTTGTTTGTTCAGATTGTTCCTGGACCATGTAACGTAGTCCTGACCAAATAGTCGTCGGGAAACGCGAAGGCTTATTGGCTCTCATGTAGCAGTACCACGAATCCGCTAACAACGGCATGGTTAGCCTAGGCAAAGCCTCTCTTACGGGACGGCTTTAAGCTCTCCCATAGTAGAGTACCCTGTACTCTAAATCGTTACCCCCTTATTCTAATCCCCCCCCCCGCCCTACGATAGGAGCTCAAGTGCAAGGCCCACGGGACGGCTCTCAGCTCTCCCGTAGTAGAGTACGTGGTACTCTGAAACGTTATCCCTTTTTCGAAGCGAACTCTTCGCGCTTAGTTTCACGCCATGCGTGCAGACACCGTCGCTATCACACGCAAAGAACGGACGTTGCTGCCGCCGAAATGTGCTTAACACGGAGACTGCCAGCGGACTCAAAGACCAAACCTTTAAATTTAGGTCGACTGAAAAATAAATTCAGAGAAACGTGCCGTTGTGCTGCATATAACGCTCGCACGTCGCTGTCGGCTGCCCGCTCGCTCATCGCGACACGGCACCAGAGGTTCGGCTCGAACGCAACGCAGTGGGCGGCTCGCTTCTCGACCGTCGCGTTGACAGCTTTTCAGACGAGTTTTGACGCGGACATTGTCACGCTGGGCCTGTCGCCCCCGCTGAAAATATACTATAGCGACTCCTCTACTTCGACCGCTTCGCGAATAAACAAGCGAAACTGCGCTGTGCGTCACAAGCGCACTGCTGGAAAGCGGGATTGTCAGGACAGTGTTTTGGGTGGAGGCGGAAAAGGGAGAACTGGCGGAAGCTGTCTGGGATAACCCGGGCGGACGGAGCCGACGGGACGACGCCAGTCCTGGCTTCATTCAGCGTCCCGTCGCTTTCGCGCTAACGCGAGGTGATATATCCGGGTTACTGAGCCATGCACCCTAATCCGCAAGGGACCCTCCTGTCGACGGGAGGAGCCCTTCCGGTAAACGCGTGCGTTCTTCGCTAACTCCAGTTTTTACCCTCGCACGCACACGTAAACACGCACGCACGTAGACTTCCCCGCTCCCACCACTTACACACAACAAATGCACGCACCACCATGCTTTATCTCAACATGCAATCTCCCAAAAGGAAAAAAAAAAACGTTGTCATCGTGTAATTTTAGAAGAAGTCTGCACGAATTTCCATGCGTATTTCTGGGCATGAAAGGCTGCTTAGTCGATTAAAATTGAGTTGAAAATTCCTAGTCAACCGAAAATGTCTACTTCGCACACAGTAGTAGTGAAAACTGGATTCTTTCAATGAGTTCAATTTGTTCGATTGTGTGTTTTTTTTCTGCATGTCATAGATTAGTAATATCGCGAGTAACTTATGAAAAAAATGCCAGCAGGGAGAAGCGGGTTTATTAAACTAGTGCTGAACTTCCCCATATCACGAACACACCAAGTAAAGAAAATTAGAAGCATGTACAATAGGCTAATTACCCATACCCAACACATGGTGTTCAGACTGTGCATTCACTTTTACATACTTTAAATATTTTCCAAGTATATAAAAATACAATAATACTTCAAATGTTTAAATCCTTCTTAATTCTTTTTTTTGTGTGTCATTTGTGCATACTTCGGACGTGCATACATGCTTATACAGAGAGAGATGAGGGAACGGAAATGCAGCAAAGTCAACCAGATGAGTGTTCGTCACGGGAATAAAGAAGCGAGGAAATAAAGCGAGGAAACACTTTCGCACAACATGTTGGTGCCTTTGTACGATGTATATGAGCAGACTTGCCATTAGAGTGTATTGTTACGAAGGCCGTCTTCTCTTTATCTGAGGGATGCATAGGAATTTGCCAATACCGAGAACGCAAGTCAACAGAAGAAAAATAGGAGGCAGAATGCAGGCAGTCCACGGCGTCATCTATACGTGGCAAAGGGTAGACGTCTTTTTTTGTGGTGGCATTTAGGCGACGATAGTCTACGCAGAATCTCCATGAATTATCCCATTTCCTGACCAGGATCTATCTATCTATCTATCTATCTATCTATCTATCTATCATCTATTTATCTATCTATCTATGTGTCTGTGTGTCTGTATGTCTAGCTGCCTACGACTTTTTGCTCTCCTGACCGTGCCGTTTCGGTTATGGTTTATATGCCAAAATTGGTACGACATAACATGACCGTACGACGAGTGTAAGGGACTAGTCATAAAATGAAAATCATTAGATGTATGCCATGAATGCTATGGTATTCATACGACATGGTTGCATGGCGGACATAAGTGACAGACCCTAACGTGGAAATCATGACATGCATGTCAAGTAGGTCAGGACTGCACACCACACTCGTGGTGCGCTCGCGATGGTTTCGCTAGCTTCGCCATATGAATAGCGAAGGTATGTGACTAGTGCAAACATGATAATCATGAGATGCGTGTCATGCAAGGACATGACTACATGCCACGCTCATGATGCGCTCGTGGGCGTTTCGCTAGCTTCACATATACCAAATTTGGTATTACGGGTCGTGAATGAATGGCGAAGGTATGTGACTAGTGCAAACATGATAATCATGAGATGCGTGTCATGCAAGAACATGACTACATGCCACGCTCATGATGCGCTCGTGGGCGTTTCGCTAGCTTCACATATACCAAATTTGGTATTACGGGTCGTGAATGAATGGCGAAGGTATGTGACTAGTGCAAACATGATATTCATGAGATGCGTGTCATGCAAGAACATTACTACAAGCCACGCTCATGATGCGCTCGTGGGCGTTTCGCTAGCTTCACATATACCAAATTTGGTATTACGGGTCGTGAATGAATGGCGAAGGTATGTGACTAGTGCAAACATGATAATCATGAGATGCGTGTCATGCAAGAACATGACTACATGCCACGCTCATGATGCACTCGTGGAAGTTTTGCTAGCTTGACATATACCAAATTTGGTATTACGGGTCGTGAATGAATGGCGAAGGTATGTGACTAGTGCAAACATGATAATCACGAGATGCGTTTCATGCAAGAACATGACTACATATCACGCTCATGATGCGCTCGTGGGCGTTTCGCTAGCTTCACATATACCAAATTTGGTATTACGGGTCGTGAATGAATGGCGAAGGTATGTGACTAGTGCAAACATGATAATCATGAGATTCGTGTCATGGAAGAACATGACTACATGCCACGCTCATGATGCGCTCGTGGGCGTTTCGCTAGCTTCACCTATACGAAATTTGGTTTTACGGGTCGTGAATGAATGGCGAAGGTATGTGACTAGTGCAAAGATGATAATCATGAGATGCGTGTCATGCAAGAACATCACTACATGCCACGCTCATGATGCGCTCGTGTGCGTTTCGCTAGCTTCACCTATGCCAAATTTGGTATTACGGGCCGTGAATGAATGGCGAAGGTATGTGACTAGTGCAAACATGATAATCATGAGATGCGTGTCATGCAAGAACATGACTACATATCACGCTCATGATGCGCTCGTGGGCGTTTCGCTAGCTTCACATATACCAAACTTGGCATTACGGGTCGTGAATGAATGGCGAAGGTATGTGACTAGTGCAAACATGATAATCATGAGATGCGTGTCATGCAAGAACATGACTACATGCCACGCTCATGAAGCGCTCGTGGGCGTTTCGCTAGCTTCACCTATACCAAATTTGGTATTACGGGTCGTGAATGAATGGCGAAAGTATGTGACTAGTGCAAACATGATAATCACGAGATGCGTGTCTTGCAAGAACATGAATACATGCCACGCTCATGATACGCTCGTGGGCGTTTCGCTAGCTTCACGTATACCAAATTTGTTATTACGGGTCGTGAATGAATGGCGAAGGTATGTGACTAGTGCAAACATGATAATCATGAGATGCGTGTCATGCAAGAACATGAATACATGCCACGCTCATGATGCGCTCGTGGGCGTTTCGCTAGCTTCACATATGCCAAAT
Source organism: Rhipicephalus annulatus (assembly GCA_013436015.1). Lineage (NCBI taxonomy): Eukaryota > Metazoa > Arthropoda > Arachnida > Ixodida > Ixodidae > Rhipicephalus > Rhipicephalus annulatus. Next base: position 464,197 of record WOVY01001309.1, on the reverse strand, counting down.
TTGGTATTACGGGTCGTGAATTAATGGCGAAGGTATGTTACTAGTGCAAACACGATAATCATGAGATGCGTGTCATGCAAGAACATGACTACATGCCACGCTCATGATGCGCTCGTCGGCGTTTCGCTAGCTTCACATATGCCAAATTTGGTATTACGGGTCGTGAATGAATGCCGAAGGTATGTTACTAGTGCAAACACGATAATCATGAGATGCGTGTCATGCAAGAACATGACTACGTGCCACGGTCATGATGCGCTCGTGGGCGTTTCGCTGGCTTCACATATACCAAATTTGGTATTACGGGTCGTGAATGAATCGCGAAGGTATGTGACTAGTGCAAACATGATAATCATGAGATGCATGTCATGCGATAACATGACTACGAGCCACGCTCATGATGCGCTCGTGGGCGTTTCGCTAGCTTCACATATACCAAATTTGGTATTACGGATCGTGAATGAATGGCGAAGGTATGTGACTAGTGAAAACATGATAATCATGAGATGCGTGTCATGCAAGAACATGACTACCAGCCACGCTCATGATGTACTCGTGGGCGTTTCGCTAGCTTCACATATACCAAACTTGGTATTACGGGTCGTGAATGAATGGCGGAGGTATGTGACTAGTGCAAACATGATAATCATAAGATGCGTGTCATGCAAGAACATGACTACGTGCCACGCTCATGATGCGCTCGTGGGCGTTTCGCTAGCTTCACATATACCAAATTTGGTATCACGTGGCAGGAATAGACATTGAAAGTAAATGACACCCCCAAAGATGGTAATCATGATATGGAAGTCATGTAGGGCATGATTTATGTCCGCCTCGTAACGTTGAGCTGATTTGAAAGTGACGTATCAAGTTCCTCGTTCATGCTTTGCATATCATCGATTCCCACTGTACTTGGAATGTGCAAAATTTTTTTCTCTTCCACACTATTATAGAGTTGGTGTACCAGGGAGCAGAATGAGCTCTATGGAAATACAAAGCATGCGAGAAACCGCATCGGTCTGTAGTACAGATCAAAAGAGGATACCTTGGCTTTTGGAGAAATAAAAGTTGTTTTTTTTTCAGCAAAAAATTATAGACACCACGTAGGCGACTACTATTCTAGCTGTCTTTTTTTTCAGTTTATTTGCGGTTTCGAAACCACTTATTACATATCGTGTACCCTCAATTTGAATGTGCAATGCTGCTTTGCATCTACTAGTAAGCAGGGTATCGCGTAGCAATCTGGAAAATTTCATATGATAAAAAGCCAGTGCACTTACACATTTATAGATATCACTCTCACTCGTCACATTAGCTACATCGACTATATTTTGCAGTTTTTAGGGCAGCAGGCCGAGACACGAATCATTCATTCAAAACTGTGTGCAATCGATATCGCATCTTTGCTCTGCCTAATGTGTATGTACCTGTGTATAAATACCGTGGGTACCGACTTTATCCATGTGAAGTCGGCACCCGTGGTTAGTTACTCGTAGAAGGGATTAATGACCCGTTAACGAGTGATAAGTATCTCGTTCTCGTTGCACTTTGTACACCTCCCGTTCAGCTTTGTTTTCTTTTTTCTCGTGTTCTCAGAGCTCAACGAAGTACCCGTTAAAGTTCTGGCATCGCTTTCTTATCATAATTTTCGCCATTTGCCTTCTTTTGCCTGCTCATTATTGCTCTTGTCATCCTTTGTGTTAATTAAATGTAAGCCTTGATATAACATTGGGTTATATAGTGAAAGCCCGTTCGGAAGAAATCACGAAATGGTTATATACTTGACGTTTTTGTAATGTTCGCAGTCATACGCGTACTCTACGAATCGTCTTGAAATGCAAACTAGTTGTGAGAGGGATTGTCTTTGAGAAAGAGGGCTAAATTGAGTTCTCTATTACCGCTCAGAAGAAGCACCGTTACGCAACTGCGGCATGGGTGCGGGCATTACATGCGATGAACGTGGTCGTGAACCACCCTGCGTGCTTAGAGAGAAATCGCAGCGTACGGATAGCAGACGTTGCTGTGAACAGATTAGCCAAATATTTCAGTCGTGCTTGGCACGGAGGGTCCACAAACGGATCGCGCAGTTGTCGAGTGCGAAGCGGAAGGCTCCCCTTGCGCTTCCGCCAGCGCTGCGTCGCTACACCTGATGGGGGAAACAACCTGACCGAACTCGCTGCAGAAGACGCGAGTAAAGCGCAGCGAAAGCTAGCACGTGTCGCGTACGGGATCTGCGAATTTCACTAACAAGATACTTGTTCCGGGAAAACCCTACATGCTTAACTGAAACATTGGCGTCATCGCTGCTTCGGTGTACAAAGAAGTGGAAACTCTATACAAATGTTCGTGGAAACGTTTCAGCGCGCACAATAGACGAAAAAAGAAACGTTTTTTTCCCTCCATTGTGTTCGCGCCGAAATTTGTCCTCAAACAAACTCGCCCAATTTTCCACACACACACACACGCACACGCACACACACACACACACGCACACATACATACATACATACATACATACATACATACATACATACATACATACATACATACATACATACATACATACATACATACATACATACATACATACATACATACATACATACATACATACATACATACATACATACATACATACATACATACATAGAGAGAGAGAGAGCTGCCGAGATGTTCTGTTCGACGTCCAACGACAGATAGCATGATATCAGCCAGTATCGACATAGCTCAAGAGGGGCGTTTGTATCAGATGCGTTTCTTTCCGATACAAACGATAAGATTTATTTGATATCCGTTCGTGAAGTTACCACAGACAGAGACAATACACAAGAAACGTCAAGACGCCCGACGCGACCCGAAATGAAAGAAAAAAGCGAGCTTTTTGTATTGCGTGTATACGCAACGTGTAACTTCGGCGCCCGACAACCGAATTGTGGTTCGGTTGCCGTGCGTGTTTATGCAAACTGTCGCAATTCGCTAAAGTAATGGACGTAGACAGTTCCTAAACGTTCGTCTCTTGAACATGGCAGAAAACGCGCATTCTCTCTTCTGGACAGCAACGGCTATACTCGACAAGTATCTCGGCGAACACGGCATGCGCTTACGCTCACTGTCTGGGTGTGAGGTCCTCGTCCGTGGACCGTTGTACACACCGAGTTCGTTGTAGCCGATTCCAAGCTTAAACAACGTGATGACGGCGTGCCTTCTGTAGACAATATTCGGCAACTGTAACATCCGCGTAATTTCACCGGAGCCGTCTTCTCGTCTACAGTGAGTCTATAGCCGTGTTTTTCGTTGCGTTGGCCTCGCGTTCCCGGTAGCGCCGGCAGTCGCTACTGCTTCTGCCGAGAGCCACTTGTTTACGTCTCGAGAATCGCCTCGCGTGTCCGATCCCGGGGCTTTCCTGCCACGAGCACAAAGCATGCGCGCACTCAGATCTGCGTTTCTTTCTGAGCGATGGCAGGGCGTCGAGAGAGCTGACGTAGGCAGAAAGAGGGAGGCTATGAATGATACAAAAGAAAACCAAACAAACGACAACAAAACACGGCGCTCTTCAGGCCGGCCGCAAAAAAAAAAAGAAGAAAAAAACCTCCGTTCGCTACTTGCGGCTTCCGCGCCTCTGACGAACTGCTTGCGCGGGCCGGCCGGCACTTTTATATAGTGTATCGTTTTATCATTCGTATGTATAGCTATGCTCCACGCAAAGGCTCTGCTCGTACGTAAAGGCCTTTTTTTTTTGGCAAAATGGTACCCATCATACTTTAATGCAGGGGGTTGACTGAGAAGGTTAAGAAATTGAAAGCGAATGAGAGAGAGACAGAGAAAGAGAAGAGACATGACGAAAAGAAGGACGCTCAAAATGAACACAAACATCCAGTTTGGTAGTCTGTGCTGGTAAAAGAATTAGTGCTTATTCGGCACTAATATGTGAATTTAGGCGCGGGAGTGTCAGCGCCATTGCCGCCACGGCTACAGATGGCGCTGATTGCCACTCCCGCGCTCTTTCGAAGACCACTCCCGCGCAAGTCGCTGGATCTGGTCTTCGAAAAATGCCTGCATCATATGCGTACACGATTTTTTTAGAGTAGATTCGAGGCAGAGCATAGCTATACCCCGCTTGACTATTTTTGATTGGCAAGATTCATACGGCACTACCCCTTTATTGGCGCGAGGAAAATATTGCCAGCACGTTTGTCCGCTATGGAAAGTTAAACGGAGATCTAAAAATTGCAGGGTGTTACCTTGCGGTAGTTCTTGTGCAAAAACAAGTCCTTTTCCGTGAATCATGAAACTATTTAAAATATCATCGCAACGCATCAAGAAGCCTTGTCTGTAAAAAGAATTAAAAAGTCATCCATATACCTAAGAACTGCTCGGGGGATGGAGGCGAGCAGTCAGGGATGCGGCAAAAAAATATGGCATGATGTTCGGGAAATGTTCCAAAGGCGTTCTTTATGAGATTCCCTTTTCTTGTGTCAACTCGTACATCGGTATACCGGGCGCTGTAATAATGAACAGTTTAGGGAGCATGAAATAAATATAATCAAGGATGGCTTGGTGCATTTCCCTATGCATTGTAAAGCCTGCGGGTGCGTAGCACGTGCTATTGAGTTTAAGATTCTATGCAGAAATAGGTATAAAACTCCGCGTGACTTGATGGACGCCTATTACATTAAAAAGAAAGGTGAAATGTGTATTAGCGAACCGTCGGCGACGTTGTATGTATTGGATAAGAGATTGTTTGATACCTGGATATCGTAAATCTGTGTGAAGACTGCGCATGTCTGTATGCTGTTACTTTAGTCTGGGTTTGCACCCGGTCTACTTTAGTTGTAAGTTCCGCTTGTGCTTGTCCTTGCGTGTTCCTTTACTTGTGTTTGTGTTATTTGCGGCCAAAGCATGTCAATAAGCAAGTATCGACTAGGCCAACAGTCAGTACTGTTACAATATCTGATTTTTGTTTGTTCTAATTGGTGATAGGTGGACGACAAACCATGAAGAGTGGGGGGGAGTGGGGGGGTGACACACACACACACACACACACACACACACACACACACATTAGGTAATATATAAGTGCCTTAGTAGTGCGCAGCGTTCATTCTAGTCTATGCCATATAGTCCAGAAAGCGCGTCACATCAACGTTCCTTAATGGTGCGAGTGAGAAACACACCCACACACCGCGACCCAACACGGCTTTACGCATCTCACGACAAAATCATGCCGAGGTTTTTGCTGCCAAGTGCTCTTGATAAATAAATGAATTCTGTGACTGAAAATTGCCTGGCTCTCTCTTACTCTAGATTACCTTGAAGCTTGACCATTCCACCATGCCGGATAGTAAACTGATTATATATTGTGCTAGCTACAATGTTTCCAGGATACATGTCCACCAAACTACACGACATTACATTGTGTACGTACTCACTCATATACAAACGCCATTGATTGCTGTCAATGGCTCAGATAAGCCTTGATATCTGCTTAGCGTATGAGGCCGAGATGACCACTACACGACAACAGGCCGATGGATATCTCGCGGCACGCCATGTGGCGCCATCTTCAGAAAAATGCGAGAATTCACACCTGAATAAAAGCGCGCTCCTCAATCGCCAAGCATTTGCGTTCAAACGAAGAAGGATATGATGCAATATCTGCTTAAGTAACGTCGTCTTTATTAACTTTAATTAACAATTCTTTTTACGGTAGAAAGAAACGATCTTGGTATTTATTTGAACAAGCACTTCGACCATTTATGAAGCAACTTTATTTGTTTTTTGTTCCGATTGCTTCTAGACCATGTAACGTAGTCCTGTACAAAGAGTTGTCGAGAAAAGCGGAGGTTTGTCGGCTTTTATGTTGCAGTATGAAGTTTTAGATGGCGTTCGGGCCTCAAGTGTGACGCCCACGGGACGGCTTTCAGCTCTCCCATAGTAGGGTACGCAGTACTCTGAATCGTTACCCCCCCCCCCCTTTTTTTCGAAACGAACTCTTCAACGCTTAGCGCAAGGAGCGGGACGGCGTAAGGCTCTCCTTTAGTAGAGTACACCGTACTCTGAATCGTCAAACGATTGGTTGCAACACACAAGCCAGAGAATGGAAAGTATGGATGAGCGATTGAAAATTCCCAGAGATTTCGCCGTTGATTTCGATGAGATCTTTAAACGAGAATTCTATAGCTGCTTTACACAAAAGCATTATGAGTATCCCAATTGAAGTCTTCCCATCGGACACGCGTGAGATCGAATGTGCGCATTCGCGCCTGCATGAAAATTGCCTGTGGCAAAATGTAACGAACCGCCAAAGTGAGGGAGACTGAACGAAGGCATAAGCTGGCTGCGTGGGCATCCCCCAAACGACAGTTACGACGGATGCCGCATCCACAGCCGCGGTGGTCTAGTGGCTAAGGTACTCGGCTGCTGACCCGCAGGTCGCGGGTTCGAATTCCAGCTGCGGCGGCTGCATTTCCGACGGAGGCGAAAATGTTGTAGGCCCGTGTGCTCAGATTTCGGTGCACGTTAAAGAACTCCAGGTGGTCTAAATTTCCGGAGCCCTCCACTACGGCGTCTCTCATAATCACATGGTGGTTTTGGGACGTCAAACCCCACATATCGATCAATCAATCAATCAATCAATCAACCGATTCTTTGCGAAAATAACGACGTTCACGCTAGCCCAACGTGATTCGGTGTTTGCAGTACCCGCCACGAGATGGCGGGAGAGTCGCGGCAACCACTCTCCCGGACTTCAGGCAACCATAAACAACCAGCTCTTGCTTCGATGTGGGCATTTTCTATTGGCTCGCTTTTACCTTCTTCATATCTGTCCGGCACTGAGGGTGGTGTCTCCCTCCGCTTTCCGCAAACTTACGACGGCGCTCGCAGACAGCGTGCACACACGCACGCACAAAGACCACTGTCAGGCATGGGCGCACGGACAGACGCGGGCAGGAATCCCTGCCGAAGAAAACTTTGGCCTCCTCGTGGTGGAATGTGAGGAGGGAGAGGCTCAAGCAGACGACGTCGAGTTTGGTACGTCGTCTGCTTAGGCCTAACCTGCAAGGAGGGCGGGCCAGCCGATAGTGGGGTGGCTGCGCGGAGCGACCACCACGTAACCAATGAATAAAAAATGACGTAACCAACTAGACCAACCGCACGCGCGAGCTGCCACACGTTGCGCGCACGCAGTATGAAGTGCAGCCAGCAGCGTGCTCCTCTGTGAGCGACTCCCCCCACTGGCAGAGCGCGGCGGCTTCGGGTCACCTTGGAAAGGTTACGTCAGCACCGTAGCCTTGTGACGTGCAATGACGACAACGGGCTTCCCCCGGCGCCAGAGCGGCGTCCCCGAAAGAGAGAGAGTCTCTCCCTACCCGAGGAGGCGCACCACGCGCGCTACGCGTCGTCGCACCGTTCGCGCAGTCGAAGGCGTGCGTGCGGCCTGGCTGTGTGCTCCGCGTGGCCTCCTGGCTCGCCGCCTAGCGCTGTGCGCTTGTCTTCGTAGAGGGCGGTCGCCTCTTTTCGACCTGAGCTTTTTGTGCTAACGCTCCGTTTCTGGCTTCTGGGACCGAGTCGAGAAGCAGTGCACGAGGATCACTCCGTGGTTTACGTTCACCTACGACCCTGAAGTGACGTTTCGGCGACGACTCGCACTGCATCGCTGCCGGCTCTTGTGATCGGGCGCCGTTCCCACGTCGTCTTCGTTGCGCTGTGTGGCACGTGCTGGTTTCGTGTTGTGTTATGGACATCTCGTCATGCAGCTAACAACCGTGGAACTCAACGAAGAGCGAACATGTTAAGTCAGCGTTGTGTATGATGTTTTATTTCACGCTGCGCCAACTTGAAGCTATTTCTTCATGTTCATCGAGTCATTGCGAGAACAAAAAGTGTAAAAGAAGAGGAAGCGCTAGGCTTTCCAAAAAAGTAGGCTACGTATGTGAGACCCTGATTTCAGTGTAACGCCAACGTGTCCACGTTAAGAAAAATGTCTTCCGTGATTTTAATACGCGACCGTAATGACGCACTGACATTTTCTTCCTATTTAGTTTCGTTATAATTTTCGTCTTCTGCTTACTATTCTACTCGTTTCTGTTATTATCTCTCGTATATAAATGACTGATATTTTTCCGTCGGTCACAGCTGCGCAAGTCAAATGCCGAGTTCTCGTCGTCACCATCGCATCTACGCGTCGACCGCGTGCACATATCTCGCGGATTTCTTAGACGCATGTTCATGCTGCGCCAGACTGTATAAAATGGCATTACAAAATTGTCACAGACCGGCTCTGTTGCACGCTCTGCAGTGACCTTTTTGAAGCGCATGTGTGTTTCTTCTGTTTTATTTTTTGAACGCAAATGTACTGGAAGCTGCGTGCGGAGACGAACGATGTTCACCTGCGCACGCAGTTTCGGAAGCAGAAACACACCTTGACCGGAGAACGCCATGTTGTCAGTCGATCGCTGTTCATTCTTTAGTTTTGAGTTATCATCCAATGATTTTGTTGAACTTTTAATTGTTGTGAACCTTTTTTGAGTGCCCACCTGCAGACGTGATGGGGTCATCATCTATACAGATCACTCAGTGATGAGAAGGGTTATTTTTTACTACTGAATTAGATCCGGCAAGCGTACCGGCGAGTTAAAGGAGAAATAACAAGCAAGTTTGCTCGTAATTCTTTCCAGTACATCTCTTCTTGCGTAGTTCAGCCTTTTGCGCTATAAGCAACGCGCCATGTCTTTCAATGTTGAATAATGACTACAAAAACAACAGAAAAAAAACTATACAGTGTGGCTTGGTGTGCAGTGTCGTGCTAAGTGCGAGATTACTTGCGCGCATATGAAAACGAAAACAGTGCGTACTCTTTTTGGCTTCACAGTCCATTGATACTTCGCCCAAGCAATATTAACGCGTCACTGAATGCCTCGTATCATTCTATGAAGCAATTGTATCAAGACTAATATTTCGCTTTTATGCCGAACACGTAGCAAAAGAGGGCTGCCTACTGTCCGCTTGCACACCAACCTTTTGGTACAAAAGCGAATACAGATCTTGACGTTCACACTGCGGCGACTTGGCCAACTGTTCGCCAGCAATAAAGCAGCGTCTGCGTTGGTAGTTCCTCGGTGCTGGCCATCACCGTGCCAATGCTGCGTGTAAAGTTCGTAGGCAAGACGGTGCTGCAACTGATTTCACGATTCCGTGTGCCGTGCTGTGGACAGTTTTCGGAGTTTATGAGCAAAGAGCGAGCAATGAATGATCATCTCTCTACACGTAGACCTATTCCATGTTTGTCAATCGCGGTTGGCGCAGTTGACATAATGGGGCGCTTGTAGCGACGTGGCTGCGCGTAGGCTCCTCCCAGCCCAAAGCTCGCCACCACCCTCCTATGATCAATCACTTGACAAGTGGCACAGCAGCCTGTACTCTACGCAGCAGCTGCAAAGCTGCCTCCGATCACAGCGCGTCGGGGAGCCTCTTCGAGTTAATACGCAGACTCTATGGGAGCCTCCGACCCGACGCGTTGCTACAAGCACATCACCATGTCGAGCGCTGTTTTCAAAAACAAAGGTTTGTAGGCATAGTAAGGGTGTGGCAGAACTTGCACGCAGTCATGAAACCTGTACGCGTTGTCTCTGATACCAGTGCTAATGTTCGCGAAAGCAGTCCTGTGCTCGAAGTCAATAAGACCTCGTCCTGGTTTTGAAGATCACCGACGGTTACTTGACCAATTAGGGGCTCGCTGAAAAAGGCACTAGTTAGGTAGTGCAGTGGGATATATGTTAGGACTCGTATCAGGTCAAAGAAGCGAAGAATTCAATTTTGTGAAAAGGTTTAGGAACACGGATGAAAAACAGAAAAAAAAAGATGGTGGCTTTATAACATATACTTGTGCCCTAGAAGCGTCGATACGAAAAGGATGACAAAGTCGACAGGTTTGCAGGTGAGTATACGGGGTACTATTGTAAGTGCAAATGGACAAGTCTCCAACAAGAAGGGGCTGCAAACTGGAGGCGGTGTCGACAAAGACCACGGAGATTAAGAAGTGCTACAAAAAAAAAGAGAGTATGTTAAAGAATCGCCGCCCAAACACTCCGTAAAAATGGTTAACCAGCGAAAGCTGAAGAGTGTAGCCCTGGTGTTTATCCGTTGGTTTAACCCCACATGGCACTGAAGCCTTTTACAATTATTGGCTCCACTTTCGTACATCTTAAAGAGATAAATTATACACACGTTTGGCTTTGGCTTATACCACTGCAGTGTTTATTTCACATACCGCACATTCTGCATCACACGATCACGGTCATGGAGTATAGTGTACTGAGAGGTTAAATGCGCTTCGCCATGCGTTAATCGCAGGGGTCATCCTCAAACCACAGGCAGTCACAGACGTCGCAGCCGAAGCCAATGTGCCGCTGGAGAAACTCCCGCAGCGGGCGTTCGTACCGGCGAATGCCCTCCCGCAATCATCAGGTCTCGTTGTTGCAAGTGTTTGACATCGCTATAGCTAACTCGGCGGCGCGGTTAACGGGATCTGTCTGCCACCGGTACTTGCATGCGTTCGCGCTTTGGCGCGGCTTGGAAGGCAGCGGTGCAGCCTTCCAAGCCGGGAGGCCGAGCTGCCCGGGCCAGATTTCGTCCCGGCGAATGCGAGTTCTCTCTCTCTCGTTTCCACTTTCGGCGCTCATCTGGAGTTGTCCGTATCATACCCATGTGGAAAGTTTCGGGAGAAACTGATGCGGCGCGCGCTGGTCGCCACGGCTGCGATGGCATGGGCGACGTCATTCATTCGCTACGCAACGTGGCGCGCGTGCTTGGGTGCGCCGCTGCGAACGATGTAACTGATAATGCAGCCGATGTAGACCGCGCTCGTGACACCGCTGCTGGACCGATTTTCCTTTCTCCTAGCCATATACAGGTTTCGCTGTAAAAAGAAAGGCTATATTAAGTTATCTTGCTATTTGAGGTCCAAGCTCGCTGGCTGAGAACAAAATATTTCGAAGACTAGTTCCTGCTGTGTAAGAGCTTACCTCTGTTCAAGTAATTGGGATATTTTTTATCGTCAAATGTAATGGTAGTGTTCCTTGGTCGAAGCTTGTTAAGAGTTCTTTAAAATAAATGTCGGGAAATTATAAGGCTGCTTAAAAAATTGTTACCTTGAAACTGTTTCGAAAATTGTTCTCTCAGTGTCACTATTTATGGCGAGGTTAATTAGTGCGTGGAAAACAGGACACCGAGCATAAGGCATGGGACAGACGCAGGCTTAGAACTGAAGTTTATTGAAAATAAAATTCGCTTCTTATAGTTGGCAATACCGTCACAACAAAAGCGCAAGATACGTGCTTAACTTGGGCCGTTTTTATTTAGAGTTTCGGCTTAAAACAGTATTTTGTACCTAAGGCCAGCGTTTTGCAGTGGCTATCATTGAAGACAGATATTCCGAGAGCTAGCAGGCTATTTTGCGGTGAAACAGCAGAAGAAAAAAAAATCTCTCGTTTACATGGTTGAAGTTCTCGAAGTTGCATTCTCCATAGGAATTCCGCATGCTGGTTCGCTACCCTCATCTAGTCGGCACACTAGAACTGCTTCTGGCGGTGATCGTCACGTGCAGTAAAGCAACGGACCTTGAGGCATTTCTGGTAAAATCTGTTTTGACGACAAGATTTCGCAGACAGTATATGGCACGAATTCTCCCGGCGTGTCCCGTCGATGGTGTCAAATAGCTGCATACAAGTTGAACTTCGGCTGGGAAAAAACTATTCTTAAAAATAAAAATAAAACACACAGAAAGTCCCAGCACGGAACAAAGAAATTGCGGTTAAAGAAGCAAGCAGGATTGTTCAGATAAGTAGAACATGGAAAATAGTTTCAGAGTACTAGAAACAAAGCCTAGAATTACCGAGAGCTGAGCTACACCTCATCTTTATTTACATCGTCGAGAATGTAAGTACACGCCAAAATTCTATGAATGTGCACCTTTTTGACCGCATGAAGGAACGCGTCTGGTGATCGAGGCGAGGCATATCGATAATAGTGGTATAGCGCTCGTGTAAAGATGAAATGAAATGCCTTAACGGTTATCTTTCACGTACATCACCACGCGTGCCAAATTGATATATAGGTTCGCGCAGTGCATGCGCATGCGCAGATTAGTTTTAGTGTCTCCTTTCTTTTCTGCTGTTGGGCGCATTTCCAGTTGTTTATGGTGTCTTTTCAGGCGTTTACGGTGTCTTGATTTACTCTTTTTGTCTCTATATTTGCGCGCCCTCTCTCTTTTAAAATCATTACATGCCAACTATAGCTCAACTCTGTAATTTTTGGTGTTCAAATTGGTGTTTCGTATTCGATTCGCTGTTATCATGACTGTGATTCGATTCGGTTCTAAAATTCACTTTTCACGTATCCTTAGAAACAACGCGAATTACAGGACAAGATCAGAGAGAGAGAGGGTGGGGGCCAGAGGGAAATCGCAGCTCTGACTAACTAAAAAGTGTTTTATTTCCTGACGAACGTGCCCAATCGGTTTCAGAGAATTGATTGATATGTGGGATTTAACGTCCCAAAACCACCATATGATTATGAGAGACGCCGTAGTGGAGGGCTCCGGAAATTTAGACCACCTGGGGTTCTTTAACGTGCACCCAAATCTGAGTACACGGGCCTACAACATTTCCGCCTCCATCGGAAATGCAGCCACCGCAGCCGGGATTCGAACCCGCGACCTGCGGGTCAGCAGCCGAGTACCTTAGTCACTAGACCACCGCGGCGGGGCGGTATTACATGACTGCATGACGAGCATAAGTGACTAGTCATAAAACATGAAATCATGATATGTATGTCATGAATGTCATGATTTAAATTTCATGGTCTTGCTGCTCTTGTGGTGGTCTCGTTCACATGACATGCTGCAAAACTGGTACGGTATGACATGACTACATGGCGAACACTAGTGACAAACCCTGACGCGGAAATCATTCATGACATTCATGTCATGTAAGAACATGTCTACATGTCACACTCTCGTGATGCGCTCGCGGCCGTTTCGCTAGCGCCACATGTACCAAGTTTGGTATCACGTGAAGTGAATAGACGACAAATGTAAATGACAGGTCCAAACATGATAATCATGGTATGTGTATCATGTAAAATATGACTATATATACATGCTATGCTGATAGCGTGCTCGCAGCCGTTTCGCTTGTTCCACATATAGCAAATTTTGTTTTACGTGGCGTCCAAACATGATAATTCTGATATGCGTATCATGTAAAACGTGACTACAGTGCGCTCGCGGCCGTTTCGCTAGCTCCAGAAATACCATTTGGCATCGCGTGACGTGAATAGACGGCGAAGGTAAATGACACGTCCAAACATGATAATCACGACATGGAAGTCATGTACAGCATAATTGACGTCCGCCTCGTAATGTTTTTTTATAGTGACATATCGACCTTCCTCATTCGTGCTTCGCATATCATCGATTTCCACTAGACGTGGGATCTGCCTGTTTTTTTTTTTTTCAATGGTAAGATATACGTGAGCACTGCTGCAGTAGCTGTAGTACAAACGAGCTTATAGACGCAATGGAGTGACCTTCTCGTGAAACGATTGAGATACAAGTTTGGATCACCCATGACATGCGCATGCCCGCGCTACCAAAACTGTGGCATTTCAGTGTTTCGAAACGAACTAGATTAGGGTATTTTGTGCAAGGAACCTTAGATTCCCAACCCTGACTCGTTCGTCGCGGAAGCGTTCCTAGGTTAACGAGGAAGCGCGCATGACCTTGAGGTCGGCGTGTCGTTGCAGCTACGGTTCATGCGCGCCGATGGCGTGCTCGTGGCGCCACCTTGCGTGGAGCGGCGGCTCCCGAAGTGTACGTAGGCAACTCTTTCGGGACTGTTTTGGCGACGCAGCCGCTTCCGGTTTTCCTCTCGTGCGCGGGCAACGCGCCCACTGTCGTCCGTCTGTTGACGCGGGGGGTTGCATCCGACCGCGGAAAGAGAGATAAGGAGGGCGCGCACTCCGTGGAGGGGCAGAGATAAGCGCTAATCGCCGAGGCCGTTTCCTTCCTCCTCCGTCGTCACCGGCGCCGAGGAAGCCTTCGATAGGGTGAGGGTAGCTATGATCTTTTCGTTTTTGTTTTCTCGCTCTCTTACATGGCCCACCTCTCGCCTCGTCCGTTTGCTTATCTGGTTTGTTAGAGCCGCGGACCGTTGTGAAAACGAACGTCACACCCAGCGTAACACACGCGCCGGGCGTTTATTGCAGGGAACCACGTGCACGGCGCGCCAGCGCGTGACACTCACTATCCTCCAGGCGCGCACCCAGCGCTGTCGAATCGCGAGACGCGAAGGAATGCTGCGAGCTGTTTACTGTACATTGTGTTGAGAATTCAGATGCAGACATTGTGGGGAAACAATACAATCGTGTTCGAGGATATGCCGCGGCGAGCATGCTGTCCTCTACGCGCGAGACACGGCACGGCTGCTAAGTCTGAACGGGTCGTTGACGAAAAGTATGTATCAGTATATAAGCACTCATGCTTTGCGAGCTTTCGTAGGCCGCTTTAGATGCTGTGTCTTATCCGATTAAGGATAACGCATTAATTATACAGCATAGGTCGTGCATATTTTTGCCTACTCGCTACGCTCACAGTGTGTTGTGAAACAAGTCGGGCGATTGGTATAGGAGGTACAGATGATACACCCCCGTCACCCGCAAAATGGAGGCCCGCTGCTGTATCGAGCATGCGCCTTTGTATTGAATGTAAACATTTTTCACTGATGAATCTACCGAGACGCGTGTTTGTGAATATACCAGCGAGTCTATTGAGAGAACAAGCGTGGCAGGCGCACGTGTCGCTCCAGAGCGCGCGCCTCTGACCCGTGCGCTCCTCGAGGAACGCGAGCTGTCTGCTAATGTCATTCTTTTGACTTGCGCAATTTCTTATCGCCGCACGCGCTATACATCTATGAATTAAAGACAGTCTTTATTCCACTGTGCAGAAATGGAAAATCGGTTAACGCTCACAGATATTTCGTATATATGACAGCTAGAAATCTTCCGCAGTGTACAGTGATACCCTGATATTTTAGAATGATCTGTTCTTGCTGCTAAGCAGAGCGAGCACACGTGAATTATATATATATATATATATATATATATATATATATATATATATATATATATATATATATATATATATATATATATAATGCAGGGTGTTCCACGGAACTTTAGCCACCATTTAAAAATATGCCGGAACACGTAATTACGACGCGACCAAATGCATGTTGCTCACCGTTGGCTAAAGTTGGATTTTTTGTGTTCTCAACTATTGTTTAATTAGATCCGTTTAATTAACTAACGTTTGAAAGAACGAATGTGGATAAAAAATTTCATTGAGAAAGTTCTACATCGGTTTGTAAAATGTCCAAATAGATAGTTTTGAACTTTATGACTGTTGAGTATTAGTGTTTTTTTTTTCTTTGCGAATTACAAATACCCGCGGCCCCGCCACGGTGGTCTAGTAGTTAAGGTACTTGGTTGCTGACCCGCAGGTCGCGGGATCAAATCCCGACTGCGGCGGTTGCATTTCCGATGGAGGCGGAAATGTCGTAGGCCCGTGTGCTCAGATTTGGGTGCACGTTAAAGAACCCCTGGTGGTCAAAATTTCCGGAGCCCTCCACTACGGCGTCTCTCATAATCATATGGTGGTTTTGGGACGTTAAACCCCACAAATCAATCAATCAATCAAATGCCCGCGAAATACAAAAAAAATACCACGTGACAAACCTGCTCGCGCGTCAGTGCGCACGATGACTCTAGTGACCCTCCTAACGTTCCGCGTATGAGGTCCACGCGTCCCTCTCACCGGTTAATGGCAGCGATAAGCAGTCACAGCGGTTATCGTTTTTGTGGCCGATAGCAAAACATGTTCATAATAGCCAACGTGACTCGAGCTCGGTTGACCACGGCCTTCTGACTCATCAGGGAGGAACAACTGAGCAGGACTGCCTTCGAGTCCTCCCGGGTGTGGTTTGGTTTTGGGGTGAGGCGCGGAGTTGACTGGCATGCCTACACCACGTGGAAGATGTCGGAGGTCTTCTCAGCACAGTGCGGGCATTTTCCTGTACAGGCAGGATCGAGATATTTGAACAGTGGTGGGTACAACAGTGTTTTGGTGTAAAGGGGGAAGAGGAAGCGTTCCTGTGCCTTTGTAAAGCCCTTTCAGGGTTTATGATAAATTGCGTGGTTGAATCGATAGAATTCAGTAATTTCTCGAAAGGTTAAGACCGAATTAGGTTCGGGATCCATTCCGGAAAGGTCAGAAGGCGTTGCCCGGAGAGTGAGCTCGCGGGCAGCGTCGTCTGCCGTTTCATTTCCTTCGAGGCCCGTGTGAGCTGGAGCCCACATGATGCTACAGGACGCACGGACCCTGACGTAATTACTATTTTGTAAGATGCGGTACGCCAGGTATGGGACGTACCAGCGTTTAATATTTATGCAGGCCCCTTTCGAGTTCGTAATGATGACGCGCGTCATGGTCTGCGGCAGTTAGCGCGATGGCGACTTCCTCCGCACGAGTTATGTCCTGTGCTCCGAATGTGAGACCATTCAGCGCGATGTTTTGGTGGACGACTGCAGCCGTGTACCACCCCCCTTGGGGAGGGCCGGAGGCGTCCACGTAAAATATGCCGTGTTTGTTCCCGTAGTGGCGGTCTAGTGCCTCCGCCCGCGTAAGGCGCCAGCCACTGTGCACTGCACCTGCGCTCTCCCTTCTTACGGCTTTCGCAAGGGGTGTAGTACATGCCTCTCGCCACTCCTTTGAGGGGGGGCGCTGCGACCCTGCCATCTTCCGTTGCTCCGTACAGCGCGCGCACACATGAGTTCGGGCGCGCTTCTCCACTCACCGCGCGTTGAAAAACAAGTTGCTTAATCATTGAAGACTCACAAATCGTTTATGGCATTGCTGATACCTGATGATGCTGGGCTTGAACCTATACACCTCTGTAGAGTGCACTTTGATTGCAGTGTCACAAGCCCCGAAGTGCGGGCGTGATCGTAGCCTCTTTGTGACAGAAAGCGGCATACCACACACCCCTTACAAAATCGTCTGGGTGCGCTGAATGCTTTCTTCCGTCAGATTCTATTTGATGCAAAGGAAACGCGGCCTTTTTCGCTCCTTTCTGTGAATCTGCTGCGATTTTCTTAACGCATGCGTGGTGCTTGCTTTCGCGATAATATTGGGACGCATTTTTTTCTTCTTACAGCAATCGCTACACTTCTCGCATTTGAACGATGGTGCGACACTTGGGAGACCCCGCCGTGGTGGTCTGGTGGCTAAGGTACTTGGCTGCTCACCCGCAGGTCGCAGGATCGAATCCCGGCTGCGGTGGCTGCATTTCCGATGGAGGTGGAAATGTTGTAGGCCTGTGTGCTCAGATTTGGGTGCACGTTAAAGAACTCCAGGTGGTCAGAATTTTCGGAGTAAAAAAAAAAAACTCGACTTCTCGACTAAAAAAAACTATTTAGACTGAACACTGACAGAGCACCGAATGAAATGCAGCCGCGGTGGGTAATTACCAGAATAAAGCATGCCACACTAGAGATAAAATGCAATTCAGAACAACCTGCTTGTAGCAATGATCCGCATATTTATGCAGATTTTTCAGAAAAACAGCTGCTTACTTTCCGAGAAGTTGTAAATTTGTCAATTTCTATTTCTAAACATGTTGTTCTACTAGCTAGAAAGATAGCGCAGAACTCATTTGCACTACAGTTTCAGTTCCGGGCAAGCGGCTTGCGAGCGTAAGCAGCTGCGTACTTCGTTCGCATTCTTCATGGACGTGGCTTGCACTACAAAGGAATGCAAAAAGGCTTGGCGTCTCCGGAATCAATATTTCCAGGTAGCGTTAACACCTTGACAACACCACCCTTCTCTGTGCGTGCTGTCCAAAGATGTTATTCAGCAGGAAGGCTTCTCTCTCTTTTTTTACTTTCTTTTTCCTTATACGCATTTTTTTTTGCCATTAGATATACAACACACGTACGCGTTTAAAAAAGTTGTCAGGCTGTAGAAAGCAGCTATTAGCCCTGAAAACACTCCAAATGTACTTGGAAAAATGAAAAAAAGGAGAAAATAGCTAGAAAAGGGAAGGCGCACTCGTCATTCCGTGAGCGACCTCTATTAATTGCGACGTCGTTGTCCGATGAAACCAAGAGCCGAAAGTGTTTAGTGCTTTCTGATTGCTGAACAGGTGCAACATTGTTCTTCTATCTCTCTGATCGACGCCACAGCTTTATGCCTTCTAATTTATGCTTCTCATTTGCCGATTCTTCCGCATTTTCACTGAGTTTCAGCTTGTATTATTCACGAGCACATACATATCTATATTATACGACAAGCCGTCTGGTTACTTAGTTTTTTTTAGTAGACGATCTTCCCTATATCCTCGATTTATTTAGTAAACCTTCTTCCCCCTGTTCGTCGAGAACCCTTATTCAACAGTTTCACATCGACAAACTCTCTTGTGCCGTGTGCGCGGCGCAGAAGATACAAAGTCGGGGTCGCTGCGCCCCTACCGCCGACGGGTGGCGAAACATACTCAGAAACTCTCCCGTTGTATTCGCGATCGGTGAGAAGGCCGTAAGAAAAGAAGGGCGCGCAGGTGCAGTCTATCCCGGCCGCGCAAATGCTATGGTCGTTCATACGCGGAACGTTAGGGAGCACTAGAATCATTGTGCGCACTGGCGCATGAGCGGGTTTGTCACGTGGTATTTTTTGGTATTTCGCGGGCGTTTGTAATTAGCAGGAAAACACTAATACCTAACAGATATAAAGTTTAAAAGTGTGTAGTCGGACGTTTTGCAAACTGATCTACAACTTTCTCATTGAATTTTTTATTTATTTTTGTTTCTTTGTTTATTAAACACATCTAATAAACAATACTTGAGAACACAAAAAATAGTCACCTTCCAGGCAACGATGAGCAACGTGCATTTGGTCGCGTCGTAATTGCGTGTGCCGGCATATTTTTAAACTCTGGCTAAAGTTACCTGGGACACCCTGGATATGACGGAGAGAAGCCTACACTAGCTGGTTGAGCCCGAAACATTTGCAGCGTTTTTCCGGCGTTTTCCCAGCGTTTCGTACGCCGGCGTCACTCAGCGTCGACGCTGCCGGTGGCCAAAACGTCCCTTTCTGGACGATTCCGATATCTGGGGCGCCGGCGCTAATGCCGGAAGCTAGTCGATGAATGGAGAACTAATCAGCGCGCGGCTGCCAGCGACTTTCGTTACGTAACAGCATCGTTGCTGCTGTCAAGATGGCTGCCGCCCGCCTCGGATCTGTTAAGTCGTCGCCGTGCTCTGAGTGACCCGAATATTCTCAACTGATGTTTGTATTTGACTTAGCTTGTTCCTCAGCAGATTCTACAAGAAGCGCTCGGGATTTCTTGGAGCCTTGGCGCAGACTTGGCGAAGTTGTCCATTATGGCAAATTTTTCAAAATGCGCCTGTTATGCCTGCGAGTCCCCAGCGGACGTCCGTGCCTCTGAAAAAGGCAATCTGTGTCAAGGCCAGCCCGCCTGACGCGAACAACTCAACGGCGTAAACACGCGCGGCGCCTTTCTGGTGCGCACGTGCAGTGAGTCATCTCAGCCGCGAGCCCGTCGAGTAAACAACCGGCGTCTTCCTGTCTGGCGGCTGACGCAATGCGCGGCGACGTCACTCGTCCTTGGGTGCAGCCACCTGCAGCGCAGCCTCTCCAGATTCGATGAGAAAGAAGGACGCGGCCCAGCGGTGACCTATTGGAGGATTCTTACCTCGCGAACAGCGGCGCTTCTGGTTGGACACTTGGACATTTGGGTTGGACCCGGGGCATATAAAAGAAGCCCTGCGGCTGCGTCGGAGAGACCCCTTTGACAGCAGACCCATTTGAGAGTAGAGCTATGTGTTAGAGAGAAGAGCTCGGCTCTTCGCGTCTCTGTCGGCCCCAGTGCCGAATTTGTAATGCCTCTGTATATATGCTGTACATAAACCTTGTTTAACTCACCGTCGTCTCGTCCGCTCGTCTATCAGCTCTGCGCAGAAGCAGTCGCGAGCTGAGAAACCTACGCTACCAAACGGCTGCACTCTAAGCCGAAATTCGGCAAAGTTGGACTAACTGCAGTCGTTAAACCAATGGACGAACGGTTCGTCCAACAGGGACTAAATGTGTGACAATGCGTGTCTTGCGCAAACGCCCGGAAAAGAAGGGACCAACGGGGAGGGCAACTGCGCCGCGATCGCCTCCTGTCGATGCTGCACTGCAATGCTCGGCGTGGTCGGCGATCATGAAAACAAGTTAAATAGGCTATACGCCACTGTGAAAGGGAAGCACTATGAAACGAATAGAAGATGTTATCAGAGGAAAGTAGTACAACACGCTGTCAGTGCACACAGCAAGTGCCCTCGCGTTTCCACCATGCCGGCACGGGCGAGCCGAAGCCAAGTGAAAGTCTCCGCAAACACGGGCAATGCCGAGAACTCGCTTTAATGTGCTGAATAAGTTCGAACTACGGTGAACACTGACAATGCTAATAAAGGTAAGCTGTTCATCAGCGGTCGTCTACCCACACAGTGACCACAAGTTCAAAGCGATATATAGAAAAAGTAGGCTTCGTACGTCATCGGTATCAAGCGGGCTGCCGGTGTGAGTGCATTGCCGGCACAAGCGAAGGAAACGTCGCGTACAAGTTCACAAAAGTAGTAGCTCAGGCATACTTATGTCTTTTTATCCATGCGACAATCGTTATAAAAAACCTAACGTGTAGGCGATCGCGGATACGACTAATCGTGCGGCCAGCGGTACACAGGTTGTGCCTTACCAGCACGATGAAAGAACCGTGCCTGCGAACGGTCTCGTCGCTGTAAGTATACAGATATCTACATCACTCCGTAAGACACAGCGAACATTGGGCACTTACCTATTGTTCATTTGTGACTATAAAATAACGACGACGAAAATTTCACGCGAGCCGCATGCTGCGATCGCCGGCAGTCGTTTAGCCGAACTCGTCGTAAGCCTAGTGACGCCGTCGGCAAGCCGACACGGTATGGCATCGGCGGGGCGGGCGCCTGCGGCTGCTTCGCCGGCTTTCCCGCACAAGCGCCGCTGCTATGTTTGTGTTTGCGGACTCGTGCGCCAGCACTGCGAACGCTGGTTCGGCCGACATGATCGAATACCAGCTGATAATTCGTATTCTCGGGCTAGAGGCATGTTGAAGATTAGATGGATCCATATTAAAAGATCGATGCGCATCGGTGCTACGAATAAGCAAGCCCATGTAAATTTTCGCGTTACGGTGTCAATATTTATTGTTTTCTTAAGCCGAGTAAAAGTCGCCCACTGGCACTAGGTGGGAGGTCAAAATACTGTGCTATATATACCCGAGAGTCTGTTCTCGTAGTACAGCGCGGGCAGTCAGTGTTTGCGGTGTTTTACTTTGAAATAATAGTGCGTATGTATGTGTGTGTGTGTGTGTGTGTTGCATGAATAACATACTATGATCTTCAGTGCTGATTAAATTGGAATAAACATAAAATATACTGCACAAACGCAGTGTCGCCATTTTTTTTGCCATTGGTCCAGACAGTTCAACCGTTAGTCCCGCTGGAGCATTCTACTGGGGCCAACATTTAAACCAAGTGGAGTAAGTGCCTGGGTTAACAGTTGAGCCCTTGCAGTTACTCCCGCAGTTCGTCCAAAATTGGTTTAAAATCTGTGGCAGCGCATTTAGACCCCTAAAGCACCAATGGCATACCCCACTTTAGTCTTTTTCGGCTTAGAGTGTGGTGACCTTCCCGGTGGATTTCGAAGCAGTGGCGCCTTCGGGACCGTGTTGGCGTCGCCGTCTTTCGTAAACAGTGGTTGCAGCGGTGAGATTCGTAGCGCCCTTCGTAACGTCGTCGGAGGTGCGCGTCGCAACACGCCGCAGTTTCTAACGCCAACGTCGGCAAAATAGACATTATCAGACCAGTGCATGATGAAATTGCGAGTGCATCCGCTTGTTCATTTAGAGGTATACCTTTTTGCCCTGGTACCCACACCAAGCAAATAATACGTATATGTCTTGGAATGAGGGAATGAAATATTTCAAAAGAAATTGAAAAAAAAATTCTGCAGTTAATGAGGAACAGATGGATAGGCTGACTGTCAGAATTACGGCATCTGCTAATCATAGGGGTAATTTCCGTAGAGCTATTATAATGGCAAGTAATTCTGCATAAGAAATATGAGTAAAGTCAGGTAAGCGAATTGAAAAAGAACAATCCAAAGATAATGATACAATTCCCACTCCTGCTATTTCTTCACAAACTGGAGCGTCAGTTGCTATCACTGCAGCCATTTCTAATCTAGATAAATGGTCCTCCAAAATGCAATTTAAGTATCTACTGGATAAATTCTTCCAATTCATGGGAAATATGTCGTCAAATTCTCTTTGACTTGTTTGTACAGATCTGCTTATGATTAGTATTCACGGAGATGCACTTGTAGTGTTTCCTATTGTGTCTGTGGGACACCGTAATCTTGGCCACTGATGGTCGAAAAATTGCGTCGGATGATTAAGAAAAATATATTGCGATCTCCTCAATGGCGATGCGTAGATCTTTAGAAATGTACGCACGGTTAGGATGTTAAACCGAGTACGAAGGCAGGCGTGTTTCTTTGTATAAAATAGTATTTGATTCAAATTTGGAAATCCAAGACATAATCGTAATGATTCGCGTTCTAAAAGAACCAGTAGTCGTAGTTGGTATGCAGGTGCACAGAAAACAAGACGCCGCGCCGAACTCTAATATCGGTTGAATATACATGCAGTAAATCGTGATGAGAACATCACGGCGTAATCCTGAACGTTTGTTGCTGAGTCTACGAAGCATCCCCAGCGCACATGTGCCTTTGGAAGCCATGTTTTCTATAGGTGGACTCCAATTAAGTTTTCCAGTATAAGTGATCCCTATATACTTGACAGATTCTACCTGCGGGATAACGTCTTGCCGGTAATGCAAAGTGATATGGACCGGAACACTCAGAGGACCAACTACCATCGCACATTTTTTTTACATTCAGTGATAAGTTTATTGTTTTCTAACCACGTTTATAGAGCGTTCATATACGTCTGCAGACTTCGATAAAATGAATGTATACCTGCAGCTCTAGCAAAAAAATGCGATATCATCGGCCTACACATACGATTGCACATCCATCTGTGTAGGGATAGTGCGTAGTAAAATAATAAATGATAGTGGCGATAACAATGCTCCTTGTGAGAGACCTCTAGTTTGTTTGTGCCCTTAAAGACGACAAGCCAGATTGCGAACATTAAAATTCTCTGTCGTTTAAGAAGGAATCTACTCTTCTAACAAAGTATTGTGGTAGGCCTGTGTTTTTAAGTGGATTTATTAGTTTTTAATGTTCCCGGTACACAGGGCATGCTCTTCAACGTTTTCATGTGGAACAGGGCTAGCACAAGGGACCAACGCCATGATAGCTGTTTCGCAACTGAAATTTTAATGGAAGCTTTGCTTGATATAAAGACCTCATCACAACAAACAAAAACAAAAACACATCGAAAAGGCGGCGTATCACTCAAATTTGTGATCAACGGACCACTTTTTAACGACTTATCAGTGTAACAACATTCAGCATTACATTGATATTTAAACATAGGACTACTTCAGTTGAAAGTACTCAAATATTTACCCAGCTTATCGACACAACTCGTGACTTCAAGCATAGAAAAAAAGTACATAAAATACTCGACCTCGGTACAGCTTCTGATCACGTGAGTTACCAAAAGTCACTGCCTAAACACAAACCAATAAAGAAGAAACAATGAATCACTTGTATGGACAGTATAGCATATCTTTCTATGAGAAGTCGGTGTGTAATAATAGATATGGCAAGCTCAAACTCTGTCAACGTGCAACCAGGTATTCCACAAAATCTCGCTTTCATTTTCCCATGTTTTTCTATGGTAATATACTCAGTCTACTGGTAAAACAAAAGCTCTGGCGGATGATTGTCTATTTATGCCATTAAATATGAAGTCAGGGAGATCAAGGAACTCAAACCTCTTCATTATCAATGTGCGAACATGGTGTCCAAAATGGCAGGTGACAAATATCACGGATCCCGTTAATTAGGGAGGCGATCGCCGGGATAATTCCAAGGGCTGAAGTATCAGCCCCCCGAACCGCACCACGAAAGCGTGGACAATCTAGAGGTGGTCCTATTTGGTGCGCTAGCGGACGCCGGCTGTGGTCAGAGGAACAAGTCAGAGCCGAGAGTTGATAAACAAAACAAAATTATATTCTCAGTTATGGCAGATCAAAACGATACACAAGTATGCACACTCGACAATAGTTGAATACAATGTGTCACCAATCAAACAATGTACTACATAGTACAATCAGCCACACTCGAAACAACGGACACAGACAACAATACGCACTAAAATGCAGTCGCATGCATCGAACAACCAAGACACCTAAAGACTAAAGAGTTATAAAACTTATTCAGTCCAAAGTTGTTGGAACAAAGGCCTCGATGATACTCTTCCGAGAATCACTCACTCAAAGTCCAGCGTTGTTGCCGTTCCGCTGCCCCCGAAGTTTCTCTTCCAGGAAACCTCGCGTCTTCAATTGGCCACTTTCCAAGCTTCAAACTTCTTCGCCGGAAACACGTCGGCTTCACACACGCAGCTGTTGCCACGCGTCTTCGCTCGATAGCGGTAGACACACACTCTTTCTTGCCGGTAGCTCGAGCCTTCACCCCTTAGGTGGAAATCCTCTCCTTCTCCTCCTTTGTCACGGAAGACAAAAGGCTTTGCCCACAAGGCGGAACACCCTACGCACTCTGGCGCATACTTTCTTCTTCTCCTGCTTTGTCATTAAGGACAAAACCTTCACCGACAGACGCGGCGGAATACCCTACGCACACTGGCGTTAACTTCCTTCTGCTGATCTCCCATCTCGGCTGCTCGATTAAATACCTTCCGCACGAGATTCCAGAAAGTTCTCATCATTTCGTCGGCGCGATACGCAGCGAAGGCTGGAAAAAGGGCGAGACGGCACGAGGGCTGTCCGCGACGGATGACGCAACCCTGCATCGCCACGCCCCTTTCAATCGAGAACGTTCCAGGGCTTGCTCGGGCGCCGATGAGAGGAGGTTCGTCGGCGAACCCACGCTTCCGAGGGGAGAGGGACGCGCGCCCGGGGAGGCTTTGGATGCTTGTTTCCTTTTTTTATCGTTGACCTCGAGGCATTCTCCCGGTGTTTCGTCGCGAGAATTTGGCGGCGCGCCCTTTTTGAGCCCTCGTCTATTGACAACAAATATTTGAAGGAAAAAAAGAAGAGTCTCAAGGAGAACCACGCGCATTAAACAATCATATTTGATTTACGTACCACATCGATGGACGTGCTTTGTGGCAGGTGTTTATACAGAAATGTTTAAGAATAACACCAACGTTTTAGTGTATTGACGATTACATTGACGATTTCAATGTAACTGTTGGCAACATTTTTCCCAGTTTCGAAAGTTTTATATGCAATCCATCTTCATCAGTTTCGAGGACAAGCATCTTATTCCGCGGAAATGAGTCTGCAAAGGCTTGTGCATCACCCCTGTTCTCAGTGACATTTTACTAGCCAGCTATAACCGAGGCTCGAGAGCAAGCTCAGACAGATTAGCACGGTAAATGTGATGGGGTAAGTGGACGACCTTTTCATTTTTCATTAGCATCATTTATCGTGGTGTACAGCCTGATGCTGAAAACTTTAATGCGTTCCTCCCGGAGTTGAGTCCTTTAGGATTGACCACTGAGCCCCCTTTAGAATAAAATGAAAGGACGCTCGAGCTTCGTCAGTACAGGAGCGTATAGCGCAATCGGGACTCGTGGACATCACTCTGTGAACAGCTAGCCCGCTTTGGTTCTCGGTGCATGTATCCTCAACCGTGCCGTCAGGAAGTGAACGACTGTGAGTGTAGCCTTGGACGTTTTCTAGTATCATTGAATCTCTATTGCTAATACAGCTGTTGAGTGTCCACAACTGCATGATTTTTCATTTCCCGAATCTTCGCGTCCATAGGGCAGCGCGCGAATCTACGCATCCACGCACTTTGTTGGT
Source organism: Rhipicephalus annulatus (assembly GCA_013436015.1). NCBI lineage: Eukaryota > Metazoa > Arthropoda > Arachnida > Ixodida > Ixodidae > Rhipicephalus > Rhipicephalus annulatus. The sequence continues at coordinate 438,025 of WOVY01001309.1, read as the reverse complement.
GCTGCTGCTGATGATTAAACATACCTGAGCGCTTTGATATGGGTGGGCCTTTAGAACACACACTCGTAGCTCAATTCACATTTTGTGACGCCTGGCGCTATTCCACGTTTCTGCCACGCATTATATGACGCGTTAAAAAGACCCCTTCTACTACTTGACATTCATACAGCGTTTTGACTGCCAAGCATTTCTTAGCGAACTTCGGCAAGTTTGAGCGTATCTATCTATCTATCTTGCCGCTTACGTTTGGGTGCTCTCGTGGTCACCCCCTTAACTTGGCAGGAACCAAAATTACTATGGAAGAGTAATCTGGTCTGACGAATATGACGCGCTGCTCAAGACCTTAACAATGTCCAAATCCCGTCGCGTACGTCGTCGAACACGTCCCGCCAGACAGTGGCATATACCCACGGCAAAGTATGTGCCACAGGTGATTGACACTTAGTATCTACCCAGGAACGAAGAGAACACACATGGGCATTTTTAACGTATAAGCGTTAAGAAATAACCAAAATCGTTGGCGTCAACTTGACCAATCCAAAGAGAAAATGTCAAGGTCCCAGCTGGAATCGAACCCAAGCATTCTGCGTGGCAATGAAACATTTTACCATAGAGCTACGCGAGGTCTTGGAACTACTTTTGAAAAAGACGTTAATCTTTGTGAAACGTCAATAGTGGTTGCAGTGCTGCATACGCATTATTATAAACAGTACACACGTGCTCCTTTTATACATCCGTCACGTCAGGTAACGTCATTTGTGGTTAGTTGCCATGCGCTGAAGTTGATTTAGGCGGCAATGTTCAGGGCCAGCATCCTGGCGAGCATCAGCGCTTCATATCAACGTCTGGTGTTGCTAATATGTATTTTCCAGTTGGAATCGTTGCGCAAGTGCAAATAACTGGTTATATAAACATCTGCAACTCTTTAACGTATGTCTGTGCGTGCAAAGTTTGTAAATATATTTAGCGTCATCTTATGACGTGTTACACAATAAAAAAAGTTGCAACACGGTCACCTTCCCTCCGTGTGCTTCGCATAACGTCGATTCTCAGGTACGTGGGATCTGCGGAATTTTTTTTTTTTCAAAGCAGTTTCAAGAAACAGTGTGGCTCTGTGGTAGAACAACACTTGCTTGTCACGCTGAGGGCTTGTGTTCGATCCTAATTGATGCCCTGAAAGTTTTATTTTATTCGCGTCTTTTTGATTTTTCGGTCACGGGCAAGATGATGACTCTTTCGCTCACAATGAACGACGCCCACGCCGACACCGACCCTGACGGCGACAAATTAGGGCAAAACGAGCTCTTTAACGATGTCGCATTCATAGACTGTGCTTCTTAGTCTTAGAAATCTCGTTCTCAATTGACCATGTCATTTTGGGGTTCTGCGCTTAGGTTTCAAATGAGCTTTCTCCCCTTTTCCACTGTGCACTCGAATACTGTTAAGTGCAGCATTGCGAGGTCTTTCATGAAGACGGCACTTCAGGGACCCTGTGATTACCTATTGTTGAAGCGCCTCTCAAGTAGGGCGTCGGAAGCTTGCAGCTTTCACAGGAACGATGTTGACCAGCATCGTGGAGGCTTTAAAAGGAAGTGCTCAAGAGCTTTTCAATCAGGCACACATCTGCAGCAAACCGCATGTGCACCGTCGTCCCTTATTTGCACAAGGCGGCAGATATTCTTAATTAAGAAAGTGATCAGCAGGGCAGGCGTTATATTGTTCTTTTGCGCCAGAATTTAGCTTGGTAGCCTGTGTCAGCAAGTAAACCGAGAGGTCACGGTGAAAAGATGCAGGAGTTTGTTGAATGTTGTGATGGTGTTGTGTGTAAGATTTGTCTGTCTTGCGGTTGTTGTCATGTTAGTTATACGGTGCGTTACGCTAATGATCGCATGCGCGAACATTTGAACAAAGTGAAACAAACAAACAAACAAACAAAAACTAGCCAGAAATAGATAAGTGTCTCTTCATTGCAGTAAGTGTGGTTGCCATTCATCTTTTCAAGGTTTGTATTTTGTAAAAATACAATGACAAAGGTGCACATCTCATTTCTTAAGAGTACCATATCTATAATGGTGGCGAGGCATGTGTTAGCCTCCCCTCGACTTCCCTCCTTCCGAATGAGTGAAAGGAGCATTGACGAAATCTCGAAAGCCAGACAATGAGAGAGATAGATATATATAGAAACATACACAATATCTACGAGATATCAAGAGCAAATGTAGTCGAGAACATACTTACAACCGATTTTGAAGTGCACGCTTCGCGACTGAGCGAGATGCAATGCCCCTCGCGACGCCGACGTCGACGCAGGGGCAATGCAAACAAACCTACCTCTGGTCCTATGGCTGTCGTTTGGGGGACCATGTAGCCGGCGCACCGGCCGCAGCCACCGGTGTGCCCATCGATTCGAGCTGCGTAGTATTTTCAGCTGCAGCCACCGTGTTGTCAAGGCTTTGCTGAGAAAGTCATTGACTGTAGCACTTATTATATACCACACTGCCTGTTGAGAAACGCGTGTGCGGTGTATATTGAAGGAAAAGTGGTGTTGAACGCCAGGGACATCATCGGCTGCAATGTGAAGTAATGCACGTGCAGCTTTGTGAACGCTGCTCGTGCCACGGCCGGTGAAAGCGGCCATGCTCGCACAAAGCAGGAAACTTCACCTTTGACTTCACGTTGTCTGCACAGCGGAATCCAACACATTTCACGACTCTTTTAGATCAGCTAGCAAACAATAAAGAGTAAATCATTGCTACTACGACTCGCAGTGCCTGTCCGACTTCGTTAGTTCACTACCGAATTCAGAATAACCGTGATAGAAATTGCCAGCGACAAAATATAAAGCACCAGCGAACCGCCAAAGTGAGGCCGACTGAACGATGGCATGGGCTGGCTGCGTGTGCATCCCCCAAACGACAGTTTCCATTTATTCCGCATGGCGACGCCACCATCCGTGAAATTTGTGAATACGTACCTGATGAAGTTGCTTCCGCAGTCTACTATGCACGTGCTGCAGACATTCCAGACTGTCGAGAAAGGTTTCCTCGAAGTTTTACAAGAAATCAGCAGCAAATTTCAGCACAGGAACAGCGCGAAATATGATTACAGCCGCATTCGAGTTCTGAAGTTTGGCGTTTGATTTGCAGAGCGTCTGCTCACCTGGCAGTTGAGGGTGTTGCTTCGCCGAGCGTGCAACAGATGGCGCCACATGTTTTCTATATGGCCGCCAGCAGTGAGCTCCTTGTGCTCTGGTGTTAGAGAAAGTTTTCTAGAGTCCGCAGCACTGGCGATTAGAGATGTTCGCGCATTTCCGTGCCTAGGCCGTGCGCGGTCGCAAGAAAAAAACACCTAGCACTCGGGCGCTCGTATTAGTTCGCGCCGCGATTCGCCGTGGCGTTGCACTCACTGGCTGGAGTTGGGAGGAATTGTAAAGGCGCTGCCGGGCACGTAGTACATCGTGCACGTGATTGGTAGCGGCGTGAGAGTGGCTACAGCGTTTTTGAGGGTATGTGGGGCGAATTCACATCTACGAAGCCATAAATATACCATATCGATTAACGAGGCGGCTCGCGAAGGCAGCGGAAATGTCAATGCTGCCGTTACAGCAGCTTGAAGACAGCCCCATGATTTGCCTTGAATATTGCTGCTCGGACGAGTAAAATCGCCAGATTTATGTGCTGAGCTCAGTAGGTTTTCGCTACATCTAGACATGTCAGAGAGAGCGAAAAGAAGAATAGAGGAAAGGTCAAACATATCCACCGAACTGATCAGCACCATTTGTTGACGTGGTGCCGGCGCAGCACTGTTTACCCGGCAGCTTCCCGCGCTGGCTGCATGATGGCGCAACTGGCGCATTGCTCTCAGCTCCTCTGGGCCTTCTGAGATTGCCGAATATTTCGGTTAGTATACGCTGCCTCCTGCGCTCCGATTTTGAGCTGCATCTGCAGGACCAGGGCGGCCAACCGAATACGCCATGAGTAAACATACTTGGCAGACGTGAGAGCGGCTCTCGTGCGCTCTACACACACACACACACACACTCACACTCACACTCAGTCACTCACACTCACTCACTCTCTCACACTCACTCACTCACTCACTCACTCGGTAAAATATAAGTGCCTTAGTAGAGCGCAGCGTTCATTCTAGTCTGTGCCATATAGTACAGAAGGCGCGTCACATCAATGTTCTTAATAGTACGAGTGAGAAACATACACACACATACCGCGACCCAACACGGCTTTACGCATCTCAAGACAATATCATGCCGACGTTTTTGCTGCCAAATGCTCTTGATAAGGAAATGAATTCCATGACTGAAAATTGCCTGGCTCTCTCTTACTCTAGATTACCTTGAAGCTTGACCATTCCACCAGGATAGTAAACTGATTAGATATTGTTCTAGCAACAATATTTCCAGGATATATGTCCACCACACTACACGACATCTCATATATCACATCACACGACTCACTCATATACAAATGCCACTGCTTGCTGTCAATGGGCCAGATAAGCCTTGATATCTGCTCAGCGTATGCGGCCGCTATGACCACGACACGACAACAGGCCGATAACTTCTCGCGGCACGCCACGTGGCGCCCTCTTTAGAAAAATGCGAGAATTCGCGCCTGAATGGAAGCGCGCTCCTTCATCTCCAAACATTTGCGTTCAAACGAAGAAGGATACGATGGCATATCTGCCTCAGTGACGTCGGCTTTGTTAACTTTAATTAACAATTCTCTTTAGCACAAACAAACAATCTTAGTACTTGTGTGAACAAGCACTTCGACCGTTTTTGAAGCGATTTAATTTGTTGTTTGTTCAGATTGTTCCTGGACCATGTAACGTAGTCCTGTACAAAGAGTTGTCGGAAAACGCGGTTTGTCTGCTGTCTTGTAGCAGTAACACTTCCCTCACTCCCGCTAGCATTTGGGTGCTAGCAATGAGTACTCCGGTCGTTTTGGGGACGGCTTTAAGCTCTCCCATAGTAGAGTATCAAGTACTCTAAATCGTTAACCACTTTTTATAACCCCCCTCACCCGACCTCAAGTGCGAGGCCCACGGGACGGCTCTCAGCTCTCCCATAGTAGTGTACGTAGTACTCTGAATCGTTACCCCCCCTTTTCGAATCAAACTGTTCCCCGCTTAGCGCAAGGAGCACGATGGCGTAAGGCTCTGCTTCAGTAGAGTACACCGTACTCTGAATCGTCGAACGATTTGTTTGAAACACACAAGTCAGAGAATGCAAAGTATGGATGAGCGATTGAAAATTCTCAGAGATTTCGCCTCTGATTTCGACGTGATAACGAGAATTTGATAGGTGATTTACATAAAAGCGTTATGAGTACCTGAATCGAAGTCTTCGCATCGGACACGCATGAGATAAAATGTGCGCACTTGCGCCTGCATGAAAATTGCCTGTGGCAAAATTTAACGAACCGCCAAAGTGAGGTAGACTGAACGAGGGCATGGGCTGGATGCGTGGGCATCCCCCAAACAACAGTTACGACGGATGCCGCATCGTGATGCCACTATCTCTGAAAGTTGCGAATACGTACCTGATGAAGTTGCTTCCGCAGTCTGCAATGCACGTGCTGCAGACATTCCGGACTGTCGAGAAAGGCCTCAGCAGCAAATCTGAACTTTACTCATAATAAGGGGGCGCGGTCACAAGCACTGGCGCACGAGTACTTTATTGAGGGACATTAGGAGATGGCTCGTAAGCTTGCTGTGCTCTGATCACCAACTTCGCATTCAGAGTACTCCCAGCGCGAAAACTGCTCGTCCTAGAGCAGCCGTATTCTCTTAATCCAGCGTTTTGTTAAATTAGGCAAGATCGGAAACAAATGAGTGAGCTGCATTCTATACTTAGAATAAGATTTTAATTTGTTGCTTCCGGACTCACAGCCCGGCCCTATAGCGGAGAAAGTACGATTTCTTCTTCTTCTTCTTCTTCTTCTTCTTCTCTTCTTCTTCTTCTTCTTCTTCTTCTTCTTCTTCTTCTTCTTCTTCTTCTTCTTCTTCTTCTTCTTCTTCTTCTTCTTCTTCTTCTTCTTCTCTTCTTCTTCTTCTTCTTCTTCTTCTTCTTCTTCTTCTTCTTCTTCTTCTTCTTCTTCTTCTTCTTCTTCTTCTTCTTTCTCCTTCTTCTTCTTCTTCTTCTTCTTCTTCTTCTTCTTCTTATTCTTCTTATTCTTCTACCTCTTCTTCTTCTTCTTCTTCCTATTATTATTATTATTATTAATATTATTATTGTTGTTGTTGTTCTTATTTGAATGCGAAGCGTTTTTAGAGCGACTTCTGCTAGTTTGACTATCTATCTATCTATCTACCTATCTATCTATCTATCTATCTATCTATCTATCTATCTATCTATCTATCTATCTATCTATCTATCTATCTATCCATCTATCTATCTATCTATCTATCTATCTATCTGTCTATCCGCCTACGACTTTAAGCTCTCGTGGCTGTTTCGATAATGGTATTGACATCAAATTGGTATGGTATAGTATGACTGTATGACGAGCATTAGTGACTAGTCATAACAAGAAAATTATGGCATTTGTGCCAATAATATCATAATTCACATTTCATGGTCTTGCTGCTCTTGCAGTGGTTTCGTTCACAAGATATATTGCAAAACTGGTGAGGTATCATATGATTGCATGGCGAACACAAGTGACAGACCCTAACGTAGAAATCATGACATGCGTACGATGTAGGTCATGAATACATGCCACACTCACGGTGCGCTCGCGGTCGTTTCGCTAGATTCACATATACCAAATTCGATGTTATGGGGCGTGGATGGATGAGGAAGGTATGTCACTGGTGCAAACATGATGATCATAAGATGCGTGCCATGTAAGAACATGACTACATGCAACGCTCACGATGCACTCGCGGCAGTTTCGCTAGTTTCACATATACCAAATTCTATAATGTGGGGCGTGGATGAAAGAGGAAGGTATGTCACTGGTGCAAACATGATGATCATGAGATGCGTGCCATGTGAGAACAAGACTACATGCAACGCTCACGATGCACTCGCGGCAGTTTCGCTAGTTTCACATATACCAAATTCGATATTATGGGGCGTGGATGGATGAGGAAGGTATGTCACTGGTGCAAACATGATGATCATGAGATGCGTGCCATGTAAGAACATGACTACATGCAACGCTCACGATGCACTCGCGGTCGTTTCGCTAGTTTCACATATACCAAATTCGATATTATGGGGCGTGGATGGATGAAGAAGGTATGTCACTGGTGCAAACATGATGATCATGAGATGCGTGCCATTTAAGAACATGACTACATGCAACGCTCATGATGCACTCGCGGCAGTTTCGCTTGTTTCACATATGCCAAATTCGATATTATGGGGCGTGGATGGAGGAGGAAGGTATGTCACTGGTGCAAACATGATGATCATGAGATGCGTGCCATGTAAGAACATGACTACATGCAACGCTCACGATGCACTCGCGGTCGTTTCGCTAGTTTCACATATACCAAATTCGATATTATGGGGCGTGGATGGATGAGGAAGGTATGTCACTGGTGCAAACATGATGATCATGAGATGCGTGCCATGTAAGAACATGACTACATGCAACGCTCACGATGCACTCGTGGTCGTTTCGCTAGTTTCACATATACCAAATTCGATATTATGGGGCGTGGATGGATGAGGAAGGTATGTCACTGGTGCAAACATGATGATCATGAGATGCGTGCCATGTAAGAACATGACTACATGCAACGCTCACGATGCACTCGTGGTCGTTTCGCTAGTTTCACATATACCAAATTCGATATTATGGGGTGTGGATGGATGAGGAAGGTATGTCACTGGTGCAAACATGATGATCATGAGATGCGTGCCATGTAAGAACATGACTACATGCAACGCTCACGATGCACTCGCGGTCGTTTCGCTAGATTCACATATACCAAATTCGATATTATAGGGCGTGGATGGATGAGGAAGGTATGTCACTGGTGCAAACATGATGATCATGAGATGCGTGCCATGTAAGAACATGACTACATGCAACGCTCATGATGCACTCGCGGCAGTTTCGCTTGTTTCACATATGCCAAATTCGATATTATGGGGCGTGAATGGAGGAGGAAGGTATGTCACTGGTGCAAACATGATGATCATGAGATGCGTGCCATGTAAGAACATGACTACATGCAACGCTCACGATGCACTCGTGGTCGTTTCGCTAGATTCACATATACCAAATTCGATATTATGGAGCGTGGATGGAGGAGGAAGGTATGTCACTGGTGCAAACATGATGATCATGAGATGCGTGCCATGTAAGAACATGACTACATGCAACGCTCACGATGCACTCGCGGTCGTTTCGCTAGATTCACATATACCAAATTCGATATTATAGGGCGTGGATGGATGAGGAAGGTATGTCACTGGTGCAAACATGATGATCATGAGATGCGTGCCATGTAAGAACATGACTACATGCAACGCTCACGATGCACTCGCGGTCGTTTCGCTAGTTTCACATATACCAAATTCGATATTATGGGGCGTGGATGGATGAGGAAGGTATGTCACTGGTGCAAACATGATGATCATGAGATGCGTGCCATTTAAGAACATGACTACATGCAACGCTCATGATGCACTCGCGGCAGTTTCGCTTGTTTCACATATGCCAAATTCGATATTATGGGGCGTGGATGGAGGAGGAAGGTATGTCACTGGTGCAAACATGATGATCATGAGATGCGTGCCATGTAAGAACATGACTACATGCAACGCTCACGATGCACTCGCGGTCGTTTCGCTAGTTTCACATATACCAAATTCGATATTATGGGGCGTGGATGGATGAGGAAGGTATGTCACTGGTGCAAACATGATGATCATGAGATGCGTGCCATTTAAGAACATGACTACATGCAACGCTCATGATGCACTCGCGGCAGTTTCGCTTGTTTCACATATGCCAAATTCGATATTATGGGGCGTGGATGGAGGAGGAAGGTATGTCACTGGTGCAAACATGATGATGATGAGATGCGTGCCATGTAAGAACATGACTACATGCAACGCTCATGATGCACTCGCTGCAGTTTCGCTAGTTTCACATATACCAAATTCGATATTATGGGGCGTGGATGGATGAGGAAGGTATGTCACTGGTGCAAACATGATGATCATGAGATGCGTGCCATGTAAGAACATGACTACATGCAGCGCTCATTATGCACTCGCGGCAGTTTCGCTTGTTTCACATATGCCAATTCGATATTGTGGGGCGTGGATGGAGGAGGAAGGTATGTCACTGGTGCAAACATGATGATCATGAGATGCGTGCCATGTAAGAACATGACTACATGCAACGCTCACGATGCACTCGCGGCAGTTTCGCTAGTTTCACATATACCAAATTCTATAATGTGGGGCGTGGATGGAGGAGGAAGGTATGTCACTGGTGCAAACATGATGATCATGAGATGCGTGCCATGTAAGAACATGACTGTATACATGCAACGCTCACGATGCACTCGCGGCAGTTTCGCTAGTTTCACAATACCAATTCGATATTATGGGGCGTGGATGGATGAGGAAGGTATGTCACTGGTGCAAACATGGTGATCATGAGATGCGTGCCATGTAAGAACATGACTACATGCAACGCTCACGATTGCACTCGCGGTCGTTTCGCTAGTTTCACATATACCGAATTCGATATTATGGGGCGTGGATGGATGAGAAAGATATGTCACTGGTGCAAATATGATGGTCATGAGATGCGTGCCATGTAAGAACATGACTACATGCAACGCTCGCGATGCACTCGCGGGCAGTTTCGCTAGTTTCACATATGCCAAATTCGATATTATGGGGCGTGGATGGAGGAGGAAGGTATGTCACTGGTGCAAACATGATGATCATGAGATGCGTGCCATGTAAGAACATGACTACATGCAACGCTCACGATGCACTCGCGGCAGTTTCGATAGTTTCACATATACAAAATTCGATATTATGGGGCGTGGATGGAGGAGGAAGGTATGTCACTGGTGCAAACATGATGGTCATGAGATGCGTGCCATGTAAGAACATGGCTACATGCAACGCTCACGATGCACTCGAGGCAGTTTCGCTAGTTTCACATATACCAAATTTGGTATTACGTGACGCTAATGGAGGACGAAGGTAAATGACACGTCCCTGACATGATAATCATGACATGCGTGTCATGCAAGACATGACTATATGCTACGCTCTTAGCGTGCTCGCGGCCCTTTCGCTAGCTCCACATATACCAATTTGGAATCACGTGATGTGAATGAACGACGAAGGTAAACAACACGTCCAATATGATGATCATGACATGGAGACTTATGTACGGCATAATTTACGTCCGTGTCGTAAAGTCGGGGGCCTGATTTTAAAGTGACATATCAACCTTCCTTCTTCGTGCTTCGCTCATAATCGATGCCCATTGTACATTTGATCTGCCAATTTTTTGTTAGTGGTTGGGCCTGATCAAATCATTTATTGCCAGTATGTTCCTCCCATTAAATACCACAAATGTATATGTGGACAAAATATATGCATAGCCCAGTATTGTGGGTATTGAGGGTAATGTTTGTGCTTGGCTCGTTATTTCAATCTTTATTTTCACAGGCATTGTTGTAAGGTAAGTCTTAAGCGATCAGAATGTGCGCTATAGTAATATTTTCCGATAAAATTAACATGTGCTTGTGCTTTTTTTGGTGCCGTGACTACGACGCGTGGTGTAATGGTGATGTCCAGACTTGAAGGGCGACGCTAATTCCTGCCAAAAAGCGCACTATTCTAGACTCTCACCCAGTGTTTTTCTTGTTTTTGGCATCTATTGAATACCTTGAAAAGCGCTTCAGTTTGTTTTACACGACATAAAGTTTAGAGAATATATCTTCCTTTGAAATGTATTTTACTTCAAATATACCACGTGTGCGTGAACGGAGGACATGATATACCGCAGCGCTAAACTCTAAAAGAAACATTAAAAGGCAAAAAGAAGCAAGAAAGTCGGCCTCTCACACTTTATACTCGCATTTTTGTTCATAAAACATCATGTCGTTCAGTAATTCCGACTTGCCCTCAAAAGTCTAATTGTTGAACGTAAACATGAAATCAGTTATATATATATATATGACACAAAGAAACGTTTTGCATGAGACCACACCGATTATTTTGGTCCACGACTGGTTGACGCAGTGCTGGTTTAATGAATATGGCTCAGTTTTATTTGAGGCAGTTGCAGAGTACTTAGGTCACGTTGATTAGAAACTGCCTTTTTGAGTTCCCGTTATAATCTCCATGGAATTGCCCGTCGCAATTACACTGTTAAGATGTTAGAGGTACCTAGGCTCGCTTTAAGCTCCCGTAAAATTTAGCCTAGTTTCGACGTTTGCACTCGGCTCTTTTTGAAAAAAAAATGAAACTGCCCAGATTTATTTATTTCGCTTAGTTGCTGATGTTTTTTTTGACCCAAGAATTATTTTGTTGGCGCCAACGTATGTGGTATTGCGCGTTGTGGCATAGTTATGGCTCTCATTACTGTTCTTTTCTTTTTGTGTGTTGTCTGTAGTATTACAGATGTGCACGAAACCATTCAAGCACCCTGCCGGTACGCCATTGACTTGCGGACGTTGAAAGTTCAAATGTCAAGCAACGGATATAAGGCGATGATTCAGCCCTCGCATTAACTCGCCTCACACGTTTACATTTACTTAATAATATGCAGCTTTTAGCAAAATAAAGTGCAGCTGCTTTGCTGTTGTGATCACCCGGTGGATGGAACGCGTGGCGATGGCGAATCAGTTGTAACTGAAATGCCTTACTGAGGCCACAAGTGACATTAATCGCTGGCTGGCGAATATTCCCATATCTCTGCAGTCTCTTTTCTACACACGTACCACCCGATGCACGTGTGGGTATTTGTGGCTATTGTATTAAAAGGGTCCTAATGCATCTCGTTCAGAGCGTTTGTATGCACAATACTGCATCGGTGCCTTTGTCAGCAAATCTGCTGTTCTTGCTACCTACAAACCAACGGGCCTAATTGAACTCGCTGTCGATGGTACTGGTGTCGTCACTCGTCGGCGCCCAGATCTCTGTTAGCAACGCGTATTGTTTATACAGTGAAACTTACTGATAACGATAAGAGTTTTAACAGTTTTAACATTATATCGGGTAACAATGCGAACATGCCGCACCGTCAACTTCTGTATGTTTTGAGGGGTGAAGCTCCTTATGGCGTCAGCCGTTCGTCTCCCGCCATCGTTCGTAACCACACGTGACACATGCCCGTTTGTAATCAACGGTGGCACATACCCGAGAGAGCGGGTATGTGCCACAGGGTTTAGGCTTCTAGGGGTGTAAACTCCTTAAGCCGTGGGTCGTGCGTCCTCGATGTTGTAGTAAATAGCCACCTTTCGTTTAGTTCTTGCAATGTACACTAGATGGTGGTACTTGTATATAATCAATATATGATGAAACGATGCGAGATGGTTGTACTTGGAGTGTTCACCAGACGGACTGATATACAAACGGACAGACGCACGGACTGACGGATCGACCCATGGATGGATGCACGGATGGATGCATGGATGGATGCAGGAATGGACGCACGGACGCTTCGCCCCACTCCCATCGTTCAGTCATCATCATTCAATTACTTCAATTTCCCCCTTCCGCACTATTGTATATAACTATTATTAGGTCTTGGTGCCGTGTGGAAAAGTACTAGAACACAAAATCCTTAAAAAGAAGGAAGACCACGAGAAGTATATTGCAATGAAATGGCAAGTTATTACCTCTCTTTCTGGTCTACGTATTTTGTGCGCTGCTCCTCCACGCGACAGCCCAATGGCCACCACGTGTTCATACAATACGACTTGTTTTGCACACTATAACATTCTCGGCAGGGCTGCCGTTGGCGACAACTCGGCGCCAAAATGGCTACCTTAATAACTGTTTGGCAATAAAAATCTCAGCTTAATTTTATATGTAGAATTTAACGTCCCAATACCACCTTATGATTATGAGGGGCACCACAGTGGAGTGCTCCGGGAATTTCGACCACCTGGGGTTCTTTGACGTGCACCCATATCTGAGCACATGGGCCTACAGCGTTTCCACCTCCATCGGAAATGCAGCCGCCACCGCGGGGATTCGATGCCGCTACCTGCGGGTCAGCAGCCGAGTACCTTGACACTAGACCACCGCGGCGAAGAATCTAAGGTTGGATCAATGAATACTGGCTACATATATCTTCGATTTTGAAAAATTTGCAAGCTATTTTTCTTAGTATTGATAACTAGGAATATACGCCCCCCCCCCCCCCCCACGCAAAAAAAAAAAAGGTCACAAGCGGATGGGCATCGAGGCATGCACCCAATCCGCGGGACGACTGCTAAGACGGACCGACTAGATTGCGCCCATGTGGACAAACGAGTGACTGTTGCTCGATGCTATCGGTGTTCGCCATCTAATGCTGATGGTACAGACCACTTTCTAATAATGTATGTGCGCAACGCGTACATTCGTGTCTTGAGAAGCATATAAAAAGCTGCAAAATGTAGTCAGATTGTTCATTTTCAACCACGCGTTAATACTCGTAACTTCACTGATTTGATTGATTGATATGTGGGGTTTTAACGTCCCAAAACCACTATATGATTATGAGAGACGCCGTAGTGGAGGGCTCCGGAAATTTCGACCACCTGGGGTTCTTTAACGTGCACCCAAATCTGAGCACACGGGCCTACAACATTTCCGCCTCCATCGGAAATGCAGCCGCCGCAGCCGGGATTCGAACCCGCGACCTGCGGGTCAGCAGCCGAGTGCCTTAGCCACTAGACCACCGCGGCGGGGCTAACTTCACTGGTATTATGGTAACATTACTAATCAATTTAGGTTTACGTTCGTCGATGGGGTGTAGCGGTTACGGTGATCGACTGCTTATCCGAAGGTTGCGGGTTCGATCCTGTTGCGGCAGTTGCGTTGCGATGGAGGTGACGTGCTAGAAGACCACGTGCTGTGCGACGTCAGTGCACGGTAAAGAACACCAGATGGTCAAATTTTTCTGGAGCTTGCTACAACGGCGTCTCTCATAATCGCACCATGGTTTTCAGACGTGAAACACCAGATAATATTAATATAACAGATCGGTTTACGGCTTCAAAAAATAGCTTCAACGTTTACTGTTTCTGTCGTAGTGTTTCACCGAAAGTTACACAAGGAACCCTAACTTGGCTTAGCCTCCCTCATCCCTCACCCTTCCCATGAATAAATGTTGTTACTCTCTACACATGGAAGAGCTCCATTTCAGACAAACTACATGCAGGTTGTTTCGACTAAGGGACTTTTACGGGACTCGGAGCCATCCAAGGGTCAGGGCGAAGACGAACGGAGGAGACGGGGCTGAAAACTTGAACGTTTATTTACAGTATTTACATGATTAGCCAGCGTGATACTACATGACAAAAAGGAAAGCACTCTCGAGCGTCTCTGCAATCGCGTTTTTTTTATTCTCCGTCTTCCCAAAATTATCTGTGAGGGAAGACAATTGAGTGCAGGATGCTCCAATGGGATCATTGTCTTCCACTGCGCTCACGAAGAGGCAAAGTCAGAAAACCCTCTCGTGAAAGGGGGAAAGGTAGGTACAGTTTTTCGCGCAAAGAGCGGGCAGTACACGCAACACGCTAGTCGACAGCAGGGCACAACTGGCACGGTGCCTTGATCTGGAACCCCTACACGCAGAGTCGACCCATCCGGTTGGCCAGGTTCAAGGTTGACTCATAAAAGAGGCATGGCTACCGGTAAGGCCGTGGTGCGCAGGAAACAAAGTCTCGAAAGGCCCTTCGAATGGTATAAACTTCACCGAAGATGTTTCTCTGGTGTTCTGATCATTGTCAGATGCATTCCGACGACCCCATTATCGCCGAGGGGACCAGTCTTTCTAGGCAGCCCACACAGCAAAACAGCCCTTTTGAGAAACTCCGTCCACTGTGCGGGCCCAACGCGCTTGAGGTGAGCCGACGGACCCGAAGAATTCGCTGTGCTGTCTCTTTCTAGACCCTCAGGAAGCGCGGCTAGGTCAAAGTCCTTCCACGCGTCCAAGCGGTGCCAAGACACAGGCAGATTTATTCGTAATCTACCTACGCAGCTTGAATACCAAGCAAGCTGAAGAGTACAGTGGTCATAATGCTATACCTTCACTGATTTAAACTCATTATTATTGCGAAGCAATTATGTGGGCACTCCAGGAGCATTTTTTCAATATCCGCCTACAAAGTCCAAATCGGCAACACCACCCAACGCATGGTCCATCTACTCTGCTGTGGACGACCGTGGCTGAAGCGAAGAGAAAACGCACCGGCCGTCTGCGTCGCGCGAAAGGCGCGTGGAGGGATCCGGGAAAAGAAGGTGCGTGGCGGGGCATGACAAAAACTGCATATTTCGACCGGCCGGGTGGGGTCACCGATGGTCGCTCGCGCTATATTTTCCCAGCGATGAGCAGACGGCCTATACATTTGTACGTTGTTGTGGTCTGGGTCCTGTGGGTCTCGTCGTTGGTAGCTGGCTCCCATCGGACTCGTCCCTTATAGCGAGAAGCAATGCTTATATGGGAAAACAGAGAACAGACGTTTATTTACATTAGAGAGAGGTCAATAAGAAAGTTTAGATATATAGTGGCGTTCTTCGTACATGGCGAGCTCTCCACTCGAAAAAGCACACCGAATGAGCCGTGGGGGCTCATTATAAAGGGTCTGTCCTCCCCAGATCCCTAGATCGGGGACCGCGTACAGATGGCACCGTCCAATCACGGACCACACATTACCCGCGAGGGTGACGAGCACGCACGGTCCACGCGAACGTTCAAAACTGAAGCGTGGTCACCGCACGGCCATGTGGCACGAACGCGGCTCCCCCCCCCGTCAAGGTGTGTCGCTGGGCGAGGGGTCTGGAGTTGATGACTGCATCCATCGAAAGGGCCGCCGTAAACAAGCTTCAAAGGGTGCCGAACGACTCGTTCAATTAGCGGGACGATTCCCGGCCGCCGCCGCCGCCGTCATCTTCCAAAGAAGAAGCTGCACCGGTGGTCTCCCGAACTGCTCACGGCGCCGCGGCGGCAGGACGCCGCACCCTCCGGCCAGGTGGGAACAATACATGGCGGACACAGGCCGCCAACCCGTTTGGCGACTCAAAAGGAACATCAAAAGGAACGCCGATCCATTGTCAGACCTGGCGCCGGTCCTAACAGCCTCTCCGCCGGGGAAAGAAGATCCCGAGGTGCAGTGGCCAGCAGGTACTGTGCAGCGGGATCTGTATTGCAGCTTGTCGGCTCTTCCTCTATTATTTTTGTCCCGAACACTGGATCCGATGATCATTGACCAAGAGGGCGTTGCTCGCAGGGATGAGGTGACCCCTCTCCACCATATCCTCCGCCCACCACAAATGAGGAACTGCGGAAACTGCGCCGAAAGCACACCCACACACGAGCAAGCACACGGCAATTCCCTACTCAGAATCACCAGACTTAGATTCACCTGTGGAAGTCATTTCCTTCTACCTCAACTTTATTCCTGTGGCCCCCGCCGAGTCGCAACACCACATCAGCCACTTTTGAAGACATTAAACAAAACACTTGACACATGTTTGGATAAATACAGAAAACTAGTGGGCCTCAAATCGAGGATAGAAAGCAGAAAATCGTTTTGAAGCCCTCGGGGTACTAGGGACAACGACTCAGACCATCTGCGTTGCTGTTGAGTTTACCCTTCTTGTAATGGATATCAAAGGTTGTATTGTTGAAGAGCTAAGCTCCAGCGCAAAAGACGGCCGTTTTTCGATGACATGGACTGTAGCCATGTGAGGGGACAGTGGTCAGTCTCTATTGTGAACCTAGAACCGGCGATGTAGCAAGCTAGCTTCTGCACAGCCCAAACAACGCAGGCACATTCCTTTTCTGAGGCACTGTATGCTTCCTCACGAACAGAAAGCTCTCTACTGGCATACAGTACAGGGTGTTCCTGGTCGTTCTCTCCCCTCTGACAAAGCACGACACCCATACCCCGGTCGCTGGCGTCACACTGAAGAATGAACGGCTTAGAGTAGTCAGGCGCGCTCAACACTGGCTGACTTTTTAGTGCTTTCTTTAGCGTAGAAAATGCATGTTCCTTGGCCCCATCCCATTTTACGGTCTGGGGTTCAGTCTTTCTAAGAGCGTCTGTCAAGGAACTTGCAATGTCAGAGTAACGCGGGATATACCTTTGATAATAACCGGCCAATCCAAGAAACGACCGAATGTCTTTCTTGGTTCGTGGTTGGGGAAAGTTGTCTATTGCGGCCAGCTTTACTTCTGACGGCCGGCGGTAGCCTTGGCCTATTACATGCCCTAGATAAGCTACCTCAGCGCGCCCCAATTGGCATTTCGCAACCTTCACTGTCAAGCCGGCCTCACGCAGACGACATAGCACAGCTCGCAAGTGTTTCATGTGGTCTATCCAGGAAGAAGAAAAAATAGCAATATCATCTAGGTACGGGAGGGCAAAGTCCTCCATACCCTGTAACACTTTGTCCATTAGGCCAGAAAAGCAATAAGGGGCATTCTTTAATCCAAAACTAAGGACCTTCGGCCGAAATGTTCCCATCGGGGAAATAAACGCCGCAAGCCTACTAGCCCTTTCAGTTAGAGGCACCTGCCAGTATCCCCCGACTAAATCCAAAGTCGAGATGAAATTGGCACTGCTGACTTGCTCAAGCCTTTCCTCAATATGCGGAATTGGATAAGTTTGGTCCTTTGTAATCGAGTTGAGCCTCCGATAGTCAATACACGGTCGCGGCTCTTTCCCTGGGACCTCAACCAAGATCAGAGGCGAGGTGTAATCACTCTCTCCTGGCTCGATCACTCCTAGCTCGAGCATTCGGTTTATCTCCGCGGCCATTATTTCCCGTTGCCTCGGGGAAACGCGGTAAGCTTTAGAACGAATTGGTTCCGAAGATGTCAGCTCAATATCATGAACTAGGGCTTTGGTTCTGCCAGGTGTGTCTGAAAATGTTTCTTTAAAGTCAAACAATAGTTCCTTCAGTTCCGCTTTCTGATCTGGCTCCAACTCCGCCTGCTCTACCAGGTTACTAATAGTCTCGCCAATGTCTTTGTTTTCTGTTGTTAACTCCGGGAAATCAATAGGCATTTCTTCCGGTTGATTGAGCGACATGTTTACAACGGCATGCCTCTGCTGGTACGGTTTGAGCAGATTAGTGTGGTACACCTGTTGCGTTTTACGCCCTTCCCAGTCCAGTAACCAAGTAATTTGTGTCTGACAATTTCTGAACTACCTCAACAGGTCCCTCCCACTGGACCTGAAGTTTATTCTTCAGTGAGGGTTTCAGTATCATCACTTTTTCCCCTACTCGAAAGCTTCGCGTCCGGGCTGTCTTGTCATAATAGCGCTTAGCGTTGTTTTGAGCTCTGCGCATTTCCTGCTCCGCTAGTTCTTGAGCTGCGTGAAGTCGGTCTAACAGCTCAAGCACGTATGCTACTACCGAAGGGTCGTCCGCCCGGCCCTCCCAAGATTCTCGAACAATGCGAAGTGGGGAGCGAAGAGCACGTCCGTAAACAAGCTCCGCAGGCGAAAACCCTGTTGATTCGTGAGGAGCGATCCGAAGCGCGAACATAGCTGCGGGCAAGCAAGCCTCCCAATCCTCTTTTTGCTCATAACAAAGGGCGCGTAGCAGCCGTTTCATGACTGAATGTACCTTTTCTACAGCATTTGACTGAGGGTGGTACACTGAACTGTGGATGATTTTAACGCCACACTTTTCTAGAAATGTCGAGGTTAGTGCACTTGTAAAAACAGATCCCTGGTCGGACTGAATTTCTGCGGGGAAGCCTACACGTGCAAAGATAGATAAAAGCGCTTTAACTACCTCCTCCGAGCTGAGCTCCTTTAACGGTACTGCTTCCGGGAATTTCGTGGCCGGGCAGAGCACTGTGAGTATGTGCCGGTACCCGGACTGCGTTACAGGAAGTGGACCCACTGTGTCTATAACTAGCCTGCGAAACGGTTCTGTGATAATGGGGACCAGCTTCATAGGTGCTTTAGCCTTATCCCCTGGCTTGCCAACGCGTTGGCACGTGTCGCAGCTTCTTACAAATGCCTCCACCTCCCGAAAGCAGCCGGGCCAGTAAAACTCCCGTAACAAACATTCTTTTGTTTTTTTGATGCCGAGATGCCCTGACCACAAACCTCCGTGGACCAGGTGCAGCAGCTCCTTGCGGAAAGGATACGGTACGACTAGCTGATTAAACCGAACTCCTTTTCGACTCGTGTACTTTCTGTACAAGACGCCCCCCTTCTTGGTGAACTGAATGTTTTGCTTAGCCACCCCTTCCTTCGCGTCTGGCGTTAAGTTACGGAGAGTGGAGTCATTTTCCTGTTCCACTATCAGTTCTGTAGGACTTACATTTAGCAGCTTTATAGTGCATTCTACTTCTCGAGATGCCTCGGATTCATCCGGTTTCTTACATCTTTCTTTAGATATTGTGTTTTGAGGCTCCATTATAGGGCGGTCCAGTTTCGTGCCAGGTAAAGAAGGCTCTGCCGCTGAAGCTGTTTCGTCTGCCACCGGATCTTTACAAACTGTCTGAGCGGCGAGCTCCCTTGCTTTGGATCGAGTTAAGGCCTGTACGATACCCTCACTGAACCCAATTCCTTTTTGTCGCAGCAAGTACTCTGATTTATTTGAGAACAAATACGGGTATTGCACTGGGAGATGTGCCGAAACGGCAGCTTCAGTGTCT
Organism: Rhipicephalus annulatus; assembly: GCA_013436015.1. Classification (NCBI taxonomy): domain Eukaryota; kingdom Metazoa; phylum Arthropoda; class Arachnida; order Ixodida; family Ixodidae; genus Rhipicephalus; species Rhipicephalus annulatus. Next base: position 418,172 of record WOVY01001309.1, on the reverse strand, counting down.
AGAACACCGAAAGGGCCTTCGATGCGGACTCTTGCTACTGGGAGACATGCACTGTTTGTCTCTACTGCTTGTCTTATCCACGCGCATTCTCCTGTAAACTGACTCTCCTCGACATAGGACGGGTGCACTACATCCATAGTGGCGGCCGAATCGCGGAGCACGCGGCACGGTTGGCCATTCACGACTAGGTCTCGGATGTATGGTTCTAGCAATTTCATGTTTTCGTCATTACTACAGAGTGACATTAACACAACTTTCGGGTTCTTACAACCCAAAGAAATATGCCCCGTCTGTTGGCAGTTATAGCAAACTATCGGCTTCTTGGCCTCGAACGCCTTTTTCTGTTGCCCTTCCGCCCTTTTCTCGGGTGCTTCTTCCTTTCTCTTGTTTTTCTCATCACCGCTTCCTTTGGAGTCTAAACCCTCCTTCGGCATATACCGACCCGACTTTGTCCATCGCGGAGGCTTGTTGGCCCGATATTTACTAATCTCCCTCCTAGGGACATCCTTGCCTTCGAGGGCACGGCGATTTACGTACTCCTCTGCGAGCTCTGCCGCTCTCGTGATAGTATCTACTCCTTGTCTATCCTGAACCCAGTACCTAATGTTTTCAGGTAGACGCCGAAAGAATTGTTCCAACGCAAAACACTGCAGAGTCTTTTCCGCGTCGCCAAGCGCACCCTCCTCTCTAAGCCATTCCTCCAGATTTACCTTTAAGGTGTACGCAAACTCTGGGTATGACTCGTCTTTGGCTTTCTCGATCTCACGAAATTTTCGCCTGAACGCCTCCGCTGACAGTCTGTACTTTTTGAGCAGACTCGCTTTGACTCTGTCATAGTCGTCTGCGTCTTCTTTACCCATACGGGCTATAATGTCAGCTACTTCACACGGCAGCAGCGTAAGCAAGCGCTGGGGCCACGTGTTTTTAGCAAAATTTTCCCTCTCGCACGTGCGCTCAAAGTGCACCAGAAAAAGACCCATGTCCCCTCCTACCGCGTAGGATGGCATCAAATCTGTCATTCGGCGCTCTCTTTCTCGTGCCACTGCGCTAGCTCCGTTCATTGATTGAGCCTTTGCTAGTTCAATTTCTAGGCGTTTCATTTCCATACGATCGATACGTTCTCTTTCCTCTTTCTCCTCACGACGTCTCTGTTCCTCTTTTTCCTCCCGGAGCCTCTGCTCCTCTTTTTCCTCACGGAGCCTCTGCTCCTCTTTCCTTTGCGTAATAGCCTCCAAGCATTCGCTCAGCTCATCGTCATCTGCCCCGATCTTCTCGATGGCGTCAATGATCTCCTGCTTTCTTTTCGTCTCGGCAATTACCTGGCCCAGCTCTCGGGCCAACTCTAACAACTCTGGCTTTTTTAGTCCCTTCAAATTCATGGCGGTCCTTGGTGCTGCTAACTCTTTTAACTAAACAACTTTGACGTACTATCAATACTTCCGTCAACCGTTACCAAATCACTGCTTTGTTTACAATCCTACGCAAAGCCTGGTGATATCTCAGCAAAGAAAAGCAGTGCACTCACCCTATGCAGTCATGAATTCGGACGCGTTCCTTCCCGTGTTGTCAGAGATGCCACGAAGCAGTTTTGTCCGACTCTAGGTCCTCCAGACAGCAGGTCTCAGCATTGCCTCCTGGTCGATGAGCTCGATCCCACCGCTGCCATCCAGTTGTTGTGGTCTGGGTCCTGTGGGTCTCGTCGTTGGTAGCTGGCTCCCATCGGACTCGTCCCTTATAGCGAGAAGCAATGCTTATATGGGAAAACAGAGAACAGACGTTTATTTACATTAGAGAGAGGTCAATAAGAAAGTTTAGATATATAGTGGCGTTCTTCGTACATGGCGAGCTCTCCACTCGAAAAAGCACACCGAATGAGCCGTGGGGGCTCATTATAAAGGGTCTGTCCTTCCCAGATCCCTAGATCGGGGACCGCGTACAGATGGCACCGTCCAATCACGGACCACACATTACCCGCGAGGGTGACGAGCACGCACGGTCCACGCGAACGTTCAAAACTGAAGCGTGGTCACCGCACGGCCATGTGGCACGAACGCGGCTCCCCCCCCCGTCAAGGTGTGTCGCTGGGCGAGGGGTCTGGAGTTGATGACTGCATCCATCGAAAGGGCCGCCGTAAACAAGCTTCAAAGGGTGCCGAACGACTCGTTCAATTAGCGGGACGATTCCCGGCCGCCGCCGCCGCCGTCATCTTCCAAAGAAGAAGCTGCACCGGTGGTCTCCCGAACTGCTCACGGCGCCGCGGCGGCAGGACGCCGCACCCTCCGGCCAGGTGGGAACAATACATGGCGGACACAGGCCGCCAACCCGTTTGGCGACTCAAAAGGAACATCAAAAGGAACGCCGATCCATTGTCAGACCTGGCGCCGGTCCTAACAACGTGTAGTGTTTTCGTCACGAAGTTTGAATTGAAGCCAAAAACAGCAGGACGGTCACTTTGCTCGCTGCAGCGGCCACCTTTCCTTACGCTTGAGTTTTGTTGGCTGACACCAGACCGCATGCTAAAGGAGTGAGCTGCTGGCCTTACTATCTGTGTTATGCCAATTTATTGCTATTGCATTCATTGATTCGCCTTTTTGGCGAAACTTATTTTTAATTTTTTTTTCAGTGTTCAAAAAAATCTATTTCATTTGTCTATAAATTGGCGCCAAATTTAGATAGCATGCTTAGCTTGGCTTGAGTTGTCTGAGTAATTTCCACACTTACCCTACGGCAACCCTGTGTTCGGCATTGCCAGCCATGCGCGCCCTTCTCGTCACCATTCCTCCCTTCCAAACATGAATAGGCTACTTCGCAACGCCCCGACTTCGCTGACAGCGCTGCATGCTTCAAGTTTCTTCACTTATCAGGCGTTCATTCTGCGCAGTTATGCCAACGAGTGGCGTCGAAGTCGTTCCCGACTATGTGGTTTCTCTCTGCGGTAGGAATGGAAGATGCTTGATCCACCCGATGGCTATGAATACTGTGCAATGTTATTAGCAAAAACAAAACGCTCCGCAAAAGTGATGATGGCAGCGGGAATGGCGTACGAGATGTGCGATGAATGGCGGCGTGGCACGTTTGAGTTTTCGTTCATTGTAAGCGTGCAGTACGCTTACAACTGCGCTAGGACACATTACCGAGTAGCTGCTAACGTGTTTATTAAAATTTTTAGACGCACTGGGGCGTTTTCACCATGACGCTTCCGTTCGCCGAACCCGTGCCATGACATTGTCCCCTTCGATGTGTTATTGTAGTAAGAGACTGTTACCTAGTGTAGTAAAGGACCGAAAGTGAAACTGAAAGTGCTAACCAAAAGTGGTGACGCAAACGAAGACAACGAAGTTTACGTGCGAAAGCGTCAGGCACGTGAACCTTGGAACGTCGGTCTGGGAGAGCGTGGGTTGCCACCTTGCGGCCATCGTTCCAGCCGCGACGAGCCTGGCGTTTCCTGCGGTGAGCCGGTGGCTTCCATACCGGGCCTTGCGGCGCGTTTTTATGGTGAACGTATCAGCGGGCCAGGACGGGCTGCTGATTGTGGGCCAGATGGTGTCCGAGACCCACCCGCTACAGAGTCCGTCCACGGTGCTGAGTCTGCTGGGGTCCGGCACAACCGCATTGTGAGGGCGTAGCCTTGGCACCACGTGCAGGTTCGCGATCCGGCACAACCGACTGCGGCGTGGTCTGCGCACTACGCGGATTCATCGTGCATCGAAGCGTTCCTGAGTCGGAAGAGTCAGCGCGCCTCTCTTTGCTGCTTCAAGCGTGCGTCTACTACGCGGTCATCGGCTCCGTGAGTGACGTCTACGAACAATAGACACCGACTGAGTCGGGGCACGTAGAGATAGGTCATGGGACTGTAAGGAGTGGTAACGTTACTGTGTGTATTGTTCGGCTATTTATTGAAAGTGTGTGTATTTGTGATCGTAATCGTGTTGTGCCTAAATGTTTTGTTTCCGTTATCTTGTTTGTGTCTGAGAGCCCACGAACTACCACAGGTTTGCTTCGCCGCCTAACAATATAGTATAGCGACAAAGCTGACTTTACATTACGTTCCTGTCGCAAACGTTTTGATTCACGTAAACTCTGTTTTAAGCGTGTGAAATGATCGTCATGAGAGTGGTTGCAGTTATTGAAGTCTATAACCACAAGTTTGCGGAAAAAAATAGAATTTCAAATTGTTTCAGCGTCCGAAATTCCAGACGTTCATTGACATTATGGAGCATCTGGCGGTGCCGCGGAAGTGTCCGAATTGTAAAACATACCCGAAAAACAAGCAGCTGTCTGCTTTTTGTGCGTCACGCTGGTGACCTATGTGCGTTGGAATATACCAGATTATACTATGGCGTTTTCTTACAACAGCCTACCCCTCCACCCTACTTGGCTTTTTTTTCATGCAACCCGTTTTCAACTATTACCACCTAAAACAGTGGTACTTTATGACACTTGAACGTTATCATTGGTGGGTGTGAATTTAGTTACAAAATCACAGCGAAAACGAAAGAATTTTGCGATGCTATCGGCGTCAAGCTACATGGCTCCTGTTATAATAAATGGAAACGCAGAAATCGCTTTGCTGAACAAATTCATTTAGTTAGGTAATAATAAAAAGTTGAAATCTATAGTCACTATATAGAGTGGACTTTTTATTGTATCGCCTGGTTATTAGTGAATGTGCCTCATAATTGCAAAACATTAGCAAGAACTTGGAGGACGCTCAGAGCTTCGCCTTCGAGAGTAGATCGCGATAGCGTGATCGGGCCCCGCCCATGTCCCTTCAACCAAGTCGCAAGAAAAGGAACGTTTAAGTCGGTGACGTCGGTTGTTTCAAACTATCCGAGAATGTCTACTGCAAGTACAGTTGCGAAGTGCCCACTATGCAAAAATTCTTCCTTTTGCAAGCTGACGAAGTACCCGCACGCGTCCTTGAGGAGCGCAGCTGCACACTTTGTAACTGGCGGATAGCCTTAACCCACCCACCCGTTGCGCAGCTATAGCATGTAGACGCCCGATGCGATTCCACTGTTTTTCCATGCAGTATCGCATGAGTTTAAAGAGACTGTTTGTTTGTTTGTTTGTTTTTTTGTCTATTTTGTCCGCAACCCACCATGGGGGATCGGCCATGAAACGAGCGTTGCCTTGCTATTTGAAAGGAAATGTTCATATTTTTGAAGTGTTAAATTTTTAATGAGTACGCTTGATTTTGATAACTTTATTTAACGACGAACTTAGCATTCAATCCTTCTGGTCTCCCGAAGGAAGTCGCAACCGGCCTCGAAAACACTCCTGTGGCTAAAACCCAGCATGGTAGCCCCCAAAGGAAAGAAGAACCGGAAGGGATACATTTGTTCTCAACCTTGGAAGTGGTTCGTCTAGAAGTCTTTTCCTCTGATTGGTGAATAATCTGCACGTTAGAAAGAAATGATCAAAATATTCACACTCATTGCAATGGAGGCATAAAGGTGACTGTACCAGACCAGGCCTGTGTTGGTAAAAATTAAGCGGGGAGACTCAGCATCGTATTTTGGTAACTGCGATCTCGGTCCTTCTGGAGGAACACCATCGATTATTTCAACAATAACTGAGGTGAGGGAACTCAGAAACTGACAACGCAGACTTGGCGAAGTTGTCCATTATGGCAAATTTTTCAAAACGCGCCGCAGTTACAAACGCCAACGTCGGAAAATAGACATTATCAGACCATTGCATGATGACATTGCGAGTGCATCCGCTTGTTCATTTAGAGGTATACCTTTTTGCCCTGGTACCCACACCAAGCAAATAATACGTATATGTCTTGGAATGAGGGAATAAAATATATCTAAAGAAATTGAAAAAGAAAATGGCAGCAGTTAATGAGCAACAGACGGATAGACTGTCTGTCAGAATTACGGCTTCTGCTAATGGTAGGGGTAATTTCCGTAGAGCTAATATAATGGCAAATAATTCTGCATGATAAATATGAGTAAAGTCAGGTAAGCGAATTGAAAAAGAACAATCCAAAGATAATGATACAATTCCCACCCCTGCTATTTCTTCACAAACTGGAGCGTCAGTTGCTATCACTGCAGCCATTTCTAATCTAGATAAATGGTCCTCCAAAATGCAATTTAAGTATCTACTGGATAAATTCTTCCAATTCATGGGAAATATGTCGTCAAATTCTCTTTGACTTGTTTGTACAGATCTGCTTATGATTAGTATTCACGGAGATGCACTTGTAGTGTTTCCTATTGTGTCTGTGGGACACCGTAATCTTGGCCACTGATGGTCGAAAAATTGCGTCGGATGATTAAGAAAAATATATTGCGATCTCCTCAATGGCGATGCGTAGATCTTTATAAATGTACGCACGGTTAGGATGTAAACCGAGTACGAAGATAAGGCAGGCGTGTTTCTTTGTATAAAATAGTATTTAATTCAAATTTGGAAATACAAGACATAATCGTAATGATTCGCGTTCTAAAGAACCAGTAGTCGTAGTTGGTATGCAGGTGCACAGAAAACAAGACGCCGCACCGAACTCTAATATCGGTTGAATATACATGCAGTAAATCGTGATGAGAACATCACGGCGTAAACCTGAACGTTTGTTGCTGAGTCTATAGAAGCATCCACAGCGCACGTGTGCCTTTGGCAGCCATGTTTTCTATATGTGGACTCCAATTAGGTTTTTCAGTATAAGTTATCCCTAAATACTTGACAGATTCTACCTGCGGGATAACGTCTTGCCGGTAATGCAAAGCGATATGGACCGGAACACTCAGAGGACAAACTATCATCGCACATTTTTTGTTACATTCAGTGATAAGTTTATTGTTTTCTAACCACGTTATAGAGCGTTTATATACGTCTGCAGACTTCGATAAAGTGAATGTATACCAGCAGCTCTAGCAAAAAATTGCGATATCATCGACATACACATACACTTGCACGTCCATCTGTGTAGGAATAGTGCGTAGTAAAATAATAAATGATAGTGGCGATAACACTGCTCCTTGTGGGAGACCTCTAGTTTGTTTGTGCCTTAGAGACGACAATCCAGATTGAGAACAATAAATTCTCTGTCGTTTAAGAAGGAATCTACCTTTGCTACAAAGTATTGTGGGAGGCCTGCGTTTTTAAGTGGATTTATTAGTTTTAATGTTCCCGGAACACAGGGCATGCTCTCCAACGTCTTCATGTAGAACGGGGCTAGCACAAGGGATCAATGCCAGGATCGCTGTTTTGCAACTGAAATTTTAATGGAAGCTTTGCTTGATATAAAGACCTCATCACAACAAACAAAAACAAAAACACATCGAAAAGGCGGCGTATCACTCGTGCTTTGTGATCAACGGACCACTGTTTAACGACTTATCAGTGTAACAACATTCAGCATTACATTGGTATTTAAATATAGAACTACTTCAGTTGAAAGTACTCAAATAATTACCCAGCTCATCGACACAACTCGTGACTTCACGCATAGAAAAAAAGTACATAAAATACTCGACCTCGGTACAGCTTATGATCACGTGAGTTACCAAAAGTCACTGCCTAAATACAAACCAATACAGAAGAAACAATGAATCACTTGTATTGACAGTATAGCATACCTTTCTATGAGAAGTCGGTGTGTTTTAATAGATGGGGCAAGCTCAAACTCTGTCAACTTGCAATCAGGTATTCCACAAATATTAGCTTGCATTTTTCTTGTGTTTTTTTATGGTAATATACTCAGTCTACTGGTAAAAACAAAAGCTTTGGCGGATGATTGTCTATTTATGCCGTGAAATTCGAAGTCAGGGAGATCAAGGAACTCAAACCTCTTCATTATCAATGTGCGAACATGGTGTCCAAAATGGCAGGCGACAAATAATTGATGGAAAAAAAGAAGAGCCTTGTTACGACCGGCCCTAGGGAACCAAGCAAGAGGATGACGAGCTGTCAGAATGTGTCGAGGAGATTCAGGAGAGGCAAGCGGCAGAGGCCGAAAGAAAGGCGGCCGCGGCCGAGGCCGAAGGAAAGGCGGCGGAGGCCGAAAGGAAAGCGGCAGAAGCCGAGGCAGATAAGATGCGAAATCACGAGCTTGAAATGAAGCGCCTCGAGCTAGAGATTAGCCATAATAGTAGAGCAGGAGGCAGCGAGGCATCCGGTACCGCAGAACGGGTCAGGTTCCAAATGACGGACCCAATGAGATCGTACAAGCTAGGGGAGGACATTGGGCTGTTCCTCGTCAACTTTGAGAGAACTTGTGAAAGGCAAGGTTTCAGCCAGGATACATGGCCTCAACGCTTGTTGTCCCTACTTCCGGGGGAGGCCTCAGAAGTAATCGCGCGCCTCACGAAAGAGGAGGCTGACGAGTACAGTGAGGTAAAGTCGAGCCTTCTCAAGAAATACAGGTTGTCAGCGGAAGGTTTCAGACAAAAATTTCGCAACGCCGTAAAAGAGAACAATGATTCATACCCGGAGTTTGCTTACAAGTTAATGGCCAACATGGGGGAGTGGCTCAAAGAGGCAAAGGCGTATGGGAATCATGACAAGGTGCTCGAGTGTATCGGTCTGGAACAATTCTATCAAAGGTTACCAGAAAAGGTGAGGTTCTGGGTGCAGGATAGACCGGACGTGAACACCGTAACGAAAGCCGCAGAACTCGCTGAAGAATTCGTTACGCGCCACGCCCTCGGGGCTAACAGCGAGCCTAAAAGGGAAAAATTTCTACTACCGAATAAGGCGCCGTTTAGAAAACAACCGACAAGTCTCGCAGAAAAGGGTGAGGAAAACAATTCATCTAACCATGGGGCGTCGGCAGAGGCAAGCAAAAGGAAATTTGAGGCGAGAAAACCGGCTGCTTGTTTCAATTGCCACGAAACAGGGCACTTCGCGAAACACTGCCCGAAAGAAAAGGTGGCCTTTTTATCTATAAATGAAGCTGACGAGAACATGAAGTTGTTAGAGCCCTATATGTATGACCTTACCGTGAACGGCAAGCAGTGTCGGGTTCTTAGAGACTCCGCAGCCACTATGGACGTAGTTCATCCGTCTTTTGTTCAGTCCGGACAGTATTCAGGAGACTGTGCCTGGATTAGACAAGCCGTATAAGCAAACAGTCAGTGCCTCCCCATAGCTAAAGTTGTCCTTAAAGGTGCATTTGGTACGTTGGAAACGGAAGCCGCGGTATCGCCATATCTACCCCCTCAGTATCCTTACTTATTTTCAAATAAGTCAGATCAAATGCTGAAGGAGAAAGGTCTAACGTTGGGAGAAGGCATAGTGCAGGCACTGACTAGATCGAAGGCACGTGCGCTGGCTGCGAGAGCAACATTCACTGAGGCAAACAAGCCTCAAATCGACAACGGGCCTCGTTGCGAGTTGGACACCACGGTAACAAATCGACTTGTGCGAGAACAGGCTGCAGAAGCCGTAGTCGCGGAGGCAACCATTCCTAAAGGTGAGGATGAACCTCCTGCCGAATTGGAAGGGGTCAATTACGCCTCGTTGACCGAGCAAATAGAAAATGCCGTTGCTCCCAAGCCGACTCCTGGTAGTACAGAGGATAGCACAGAGGCTGACACATTCCAGGTACTATAGGAACTACAAAAGAGTTGTGTGTCATGCCAACTTCGGATAATTTCAGCCGGCTGCTGCAGGTGAGCCTCGCTTCATTAATAACCGAACAAAAGGGTGACCCGACGCTTAAGCAATTCCAGGACAGTTCGAAAGAGGGAATCGCCAAACGAAATGTGAGATTCAGAGAGAGGAGCGGCATACTCTCTCGAAAATATCTAGATAGGCGAGGAGTAGAGTTTGACTAGGTAGTCGTACCTCAGGCGTATCGTCAGGATTTGCTTAGTTTGGTGCATGGAGGATCATGGTCAGGCCACTTAGGCGTAAAGACGAAAAATCGTCTTTTACAGGAATACTACTGGCCTGGATGCTTTAAAGATGTAGAGAGGTTTGTAAAATCTTGCGATGTGTGTCAGCGAGTGGGTAAGCCTTCTTTGTAACCCGTAATCACGGAGCCCTTTCGTCGGTTGGTAATTGACACAGTAGGTCCTTTGCCCAAGACAACTTCAGGCTACCGTCACATCCTGACCTTAATCTGCCCAGCTACTAAATTTCCAGAGGCGGTCCCGCTAAAAGAGCTAAGTTCCGTGGAAGTAGTGAACGCACTTCTGTCCGTGTTTGCCCGGGTAGGCTTTCCTGCCGAGATACAATCAGACCAGGGCACCATTTTCACGAGTGTCTTAACGACAACCTTTCTAGAGCGGTGTGGCGTGAAATTATTGCATAGTTCAGTCTACCATCCGCAGTCGAACTCGATAGAAAAGCTTCACTCCGTGATGAAGCGAGTGTTAAGAGCCTTATGTTTTGAACGAAAAACTGACTGGGAAATGTGCTTACCTGCAACGATGTTTGCACTAAGAACTGCACCACATGAGACAACAGGGTTTACGCCAGCGGAACTTGTTTACGGCCGCAGACTGCGGTCTCCTCTTCGTATGCTGAGAGAGTCGTGGGAAGGTCAGGGTGATGATCCTGTAGTAGTGGAATATCTCCTCACCTTATTGGATCGTCTAACAAAAGCCCAAGAACTGACCGAGAGGGCGATGACCAAAGCACAGCAGAAGGCTAAGCTTTACTACGATCGGACAGCTAAAGCACGACACTTTGCTGTAGAAGAGAGGGTCATGTTGTTGAGGCCCTCCCAAAAGAATAAGCTTGAAGTGCAATGGGTCGGCCCGGCCGAAATTACTCGAAAATTGTCTGACACCAACTATGTGGTAAAATTACCAGGAAGTCGTAAGGTACACCAGGTGTATCATAGCAACTTACTCAAACCCTATAAAGAGAGGGAAGCCATCGTGAACATGACTTTAAATGTTCCGGAAGAGGTTCCGGTAGAAATTCCTCAATTAGCTCCCGAATCGGACGAAGTCCCGATCGAGAAAAGAGTTGAGGAGTTAGTATCAAAGTCACAGCTGACAATGAAGCAGAAGCAGGAATTGCGTGGTCTTTTGACCGAGTTTCAGGACAGATTTGTAAGCGAGCCAGGCCGGACGTCCGTCCTCACTCATGACATAGAGCTTACCTCGTCGGAACCGGTAAGATCTAAGACGTATCGGGTGTCACCTCGCCGGCTTGAGCTAATAAAAGCAGAGGTTAACAGGATGCTGGAATTGGGCGTGATTGAACCGTGTGAAAGTGATTACACTTCCCCGTTAATTCTTGTGGAGGTACCCGGCAAAGATCCGCGTCCTTGCGTAGACTATCGTAAGTTAAACCTCATCACCAAGGATCAGACATACCCAATTCCCCACCTTGAGGAACGCGTCGAAAGGGTAAGCAGCGCGGAATTTATCTCAACGCTAGACCTAGTGAGAGGTTACTGGCAGGTGCCGCTCACCGAGAGGGCGAGCCGGTATGCTGCATTTATTTCACCATTGGGGACATTCCGCCCTAAAGTGTTGAGTTTCGGCCTAAAGAACGCGCCTTACTGTTTTTCAAACTTAATGGATAAGGTTTTGCGGGGTCAAGAGGACTTCGCATTGCCTTACTTAGACGACGTCGCCGTGTTTTCCTCGTCCTGGCCAGAACACTTGGCGCATTTGAGAGCAGTACTGACACGCCTACGCGAAGCAGGTTTAACGGTAAAGGCGCCCAAGTGTCAGCTAGCACAAGCAGAGGTACTCTATCTCGGGCATGTTATCGGTCGAGGGCATCGCTGTCCCTCTGAAATGAAAGTGGCAGCTATCCGAGACTTTCCCCAGCCCCGAACGAAAACCGATATTCGGGCTTTTCTTGGAATAGCTGGTTACTATCGTAAGTACATCCCTAGATATTCCGACATTGCCAGCACTCTTACTGACGCGTTGCGCAAGACCGAGCCCCAAATGGTCGACTGGGATGAGGAGAAAGAAAAGGCTTTCCGCGTTTTGAAAGCGGCCTTGTCGAGCCAACCTTTGCTTAGTTCACCGGACTACTCGAGGCCTTTCATAGTCTAATGCGACGCTAGTGATAGAGGCATGGGGGCAGTTCTTAGTCAAAGGGATGAGGGGGATCAAGAGCATCCCGTCCTCTATGTAAGCCGGAAACTCACCCTTCGCGAGCAGGTTTACAGCGCTAGCGAAAAGGAATGTGCGTGCTTGGTTTGGGCAGTTCAGAAACTGGCTTGTTATATTGCCGGAAGCAAGTTCATTGTGGAAGTGGACCACTGTCCTCTCACCTGGCTACAGACCATGTCCTCTAAGAACGGCCGCCTGCTGCGTTGGAGCCTCGTTTTGCAACAATATACGTTTGAAGTACGCTACAAAAAGGTTGTACTCCATGGCAACGCTGATGGCTTAAGTCGATGCCCCTGACGCGAGAGGATGTCTTGAGAACTCTGGCATTTTTTTTCCTGACCTAGACAAGAGCTAGTGATTGTTTTTTTTTACTCTTTTAGGTGTACTTGTTTGAAAACATTGAAGACACGGCTATCCAGGGTTTCGGGTTCGGTGTGCTTCCAGTGTTGTTGTTTTGTGTCACCTTATTGTATGAGTAACATTTTGAATAAATTGTGTATTTCCTTTATTATCAGTTAAAGGGGAAAATTGCCTGGTGGAGTTTGGCGGAATTGTCCGGCGCTCACCGGCTGAGTAGTTGTGTTTTCATGTGCGTATGTGATGTCTGTTGAGCCCACAATGAAGCAGGTGGTGCCCTCTACTTCATCAAAGACGGTCGTCACCAAACCGACTGCCGGCGCTGATCTCTCCGGACAGTGGCTGCAAACCTCAGCCCATCGAGATCTTTACCACCCCCCCCCCCCCCCGCGCGAGAGACTGTTACGACCGGCCCTAGGGAACCAAGCAAGAGGAGTTGCGGGAGAACCGGTTCTTGACCGACTGTGTCGTCGACCCCCACCTCCCCATTCAGGCTCCTCCCTCTCGCCGGGGGAATTCCGTAGTCTGCTGTGCGTTCGTGACCATGTTTGGGCATTTTTTAGGGCGCCGTGACCATAAATGGACATCGTGTTAGGTTGTGCCACTCCATGTGTTGTGAGGTGTGTTTCCCCCTCCCTCGTGGCCGAGGTGCCGGAGCCACCGTATTGGCTGACGATGCGGACAAGGCGCCCAGTGTTGGCAACGCGGCGCTATAAAATGCCGAAGACGTTTTGTATCTCTCTCTCTTCTCTCGTTGGATCAGTTGATCACTTCTCCACATGTAAATAAATCTCTGTCGTTTGTTCTGGCGCTTCTTTTTCGCTGAATTGTTGGACGATGGATCCTGCGACGGGGCCAGCTACCGAAAACGAGACCGGCAGGACCCGGAGTCCCAACAGCCTCAAGGAGAACCACGTGCAATAAACAATCATATTTTATTTACGTACCACATCGATGGACGTGCTCTGTGGCAGGTGTTTATACAGAAATGTTTAAGAATAACACCAACGTTTTAGTGTATTGACCATTACATCGACGATTTCAATGTAACTGTTGGGAACATTATTTCCCAGTTTTGAAAGTTTTATATGCAATCCATCATCATCAGTTTCGACGACAACCTGCGCCCTAATCTGAGCACACGGGCCTACTACATTTCCGCCTCCATCGGAAATGCAGCCACCGCAGCCGCGTAACGCGATTGTATACCAGGCGATATTGCTGACTGAGCAATTGATTCATTCATATATGCTCTCAGGGAGCTGTAGTAAACTTTCAATTCTTATTTATAATTTTGTTTAACTCCGTAACGATGAATCTAGGTGTTTTTTTTTATCTGTTCAGTGACTTTTCGTTCAGCCACTATATCTTTCGAGATACTACATTTTATTCTGTCTGCGAAAATGCTTATGCCACTCCTGATCAAGGCCTGACACGCAGGCTAGCTGTATGTAATAAATAAAAAAAATATACACATATTTTGACGACAGTTGAGACTATTGGACGAAAATATTTCGTTATTACAAGAATCACGTCCGATTATGAAGTGAAACACTACCCAAGCAATGCTTACGAACACACACATTTTGATTTTGTCGTTTTTTGCGTCAAACTGACAATTAAGTATGATTTACTCCAGCTTTTTTTTTTCTGAACGCGACGGCTGCGTACCAGCTAAAGGACACACTGTCGGATGGCGTCTCCAGGACATTTCGAGAGACGTCTCAAGTGGGGACTTCCATCGCGACGTGCAGCACATAAATACGAAGCTTCGGGTGTAGTAACGTTCCATAAATTATGGACTCTCAGGAATGTTGGAATGTCGACGTGGTAAATAAAGAATGGTAAAATAGTTTACTTTCAGCGAACATTTATGTCGCTTGCCTGACCACCTGTCCTAGATTAATCCTAGATTACTCCTAGATTAATCATATATATAATGACGAGGCCATTCCATTCCCCTTTCGAATTCCAACACTGAAGCAAATTGTTGCCATCTTGCCCATATGCGTCTTCGCAAACAGCGTTCTCGTATCTCGTTGAAATTGTTCTTCCTGACGGGGACATTTTCTGGGAAGCTCGCGTACACTGTGACTGCAGGCTGCGTCATCATTACGATTGATCCGAGCCACTTCAGGTGAGGAGAGTTTTAACAAGTTTCGCGAAATTGGCTCCCCCAACGGCGCCCTATACTTTCGGAGAGGAGGATTCTCGGAACGGGCACGATCACTGCTTCCTTCACTCTGCTGCTAAGCTTCAGAAACGACGAGACTGCTTTTTCTATCCGCGAAACTAGCAATAAAAAAAAAGTAGAACGAACGACGTTGGTCAACACCCGTCAACGATGCATAGGAAGCTGACGCCCAACTTGGCACTGCGCAGAGAAAAAAAATTGTAAAAATGAAAACGCTCGTTCCATCGAAAGGCCCACAGGACGCTGTGTTGCGAAAGCGGGCCGCCGCAGACGACCGCGTTGTGGCTGCCGCGATTGACGGGAGATGGCGCCACTTAAGCGCATGTTGCCGACCCCGCCGAGTCTGAACGCGGGTGCTCTGGGCGCCGCGTTTAGCTCTTCTGCCGTGCGAGCCCGGCAAGTTCGCTTCGGCAACTCGTAGGCGACCCGACCCACTCGCCGACGTGTACCGCGCGCCTCTCGACGAACTCGGATGACAGTGCTCGCGTCGGCTCGGGCCGAACACGCTCAGCCCACGCCGTGAACGTTGTTCCGCGTGCATGCTTTGAGAACTGGAGTTTTCGTCGGCTCGCGATACGCCGGCAAGACAGCTGGACTATCGGGCCACTTGGCGTTCCTCGGACGTATGGCACAACACCCGCGACAACCATTGACGTGCAGGGATAATCAGCGCTTCTTCGTCTCTACTTCCGCCGGCAGTCCGCTACTGAACGAGCGAAAGCAACTCTGCCATCGCACGCCATGCTGCCAGGTGAGTTTCGTTCAACGTCCCGCCGCTCACTTGCACGCGGTAGCGATTCGACACACCCTCTCCGGTATCCGTCGCTGCAGCCGTCTCAGTACCCCGCCGGCGATAAGGAACGACGGCAGCCGCTGGCTCGACCACATTTCCCTCGCAGTGACGACGTCTTGGTATCTTGGCTTGACGTCTTCGCTAGCGAACCGCATGTGCGAGGTCGTCTGCGTTACGACGCGCGTTTGGAAAATACCACCGCACTGTACGGCTAGAGGGCACGCCTCGAAAGGGATGTTCTTGGCGTGACGTGCTTCGTGCAGTGTTTCCTTCTTCATTCCGTTTTGTCTTTGTGTTTGCACCGCGAACGTAGACGTTAGCCGCGCCAGCTTAGTTCGCTGTTGTTGCTGTGCGTCGTCTACTCTCACACAGCTGTTGCTGCACTTAGAGCGGTTGACAGCTGCGGCAGGGCTCTCTGCCTTTTATTGCGCCTTCTCTGGAAAATGCCGCTTCTTTGAAGCTGTCTCCTAAGATTGCGAAGTCTTTGGGTGCATGTGTGTGCGTCCGTGTGTTTGGAGGAAAGGAAAAAGAAACTACACGCACGCACACGCAACGCCAAGAGGAGGAATCGCTCGTGTTTACAACGGCTTGCGTAAACATTTCGTCTGCTTCGGTCGCCCGTCTGGTTTCGGTTTCTCAATGCGCCGAGTGCCGGGGCTCCTTGCGCGAGGAGGTGCTGCCGTCTTTCGCCGCTGAATCATCGCATCGACACTGATGTTTGTAACTGATCGTGCTTCGGCGTCACATGCAACTAGTTCTTAAGGAATGAGGTGGCACAGTGCGCAAGTGCACACGCATGCTAACTGCGTCCTCGCAAGAGAGCGCGGGAACCGGGACGAGGAAAAGCTTTAAAACTCCGGACTTGGGAGTCACACGCGACTCGACTTTTAAACCAGGGACAAATATCGCGTGACCAGCCTCGTAAGAGACGAAAGGCTATACATAAGAAGCTGAACACGTACACGGCTTTCTTCAAATTTCCCTTGATGCTGCCGTACATCTTGATTGATTTTTTTCCCTCCCGCGTGCCTGCGTACGTGTGGTGTGTGCGTGCGCACGTGCATTTTCCTTTCCGACCAATGCGGAACGTCATCTCGTAGCCCCGATACAAGTATTTGCGATCAAACGATGAACAAGCCTACGCTCTGTCAATCAATAAAGAATTCATGAAAATCTCGGCTATTTTCGTTTAGTTAGAAAACACTGATGCTGCGTACCATCTGCCAGAATCGAATGGTATATATATATATATATATATATATATATATATATATATATATATATATATATATATATATGGCTCGCGGAACGCCATCTGGAAGCTTAGCTCATATCGAAAACTCATCGCAAGTCATGTATTCAAGAACGGGATCTGGCAAGTGCACAAGAAATAGCGATAGAAGTCGCCACAAACAAAGTTTGCGCGCGCATCTTTTGTTATGACGACGTTTTGGCGCCTCGTTTTAGGCTTTCCCGACGTGAGACCACGCTGTATACAGCTGCGGTTTCGGAGAGTCCATGCTCGCGTGCCTCTCTCTCTATTGTGAAACGTCTTTATTTCTGCATTTAATTGATGAGACCTTGCGGCAGAAAAGCGGTGCTTTCTCCCAATGGAAGGTGGGGAGGTGTCGCAAATCGCTTTTAATCCTAGGGCTGTGGTGGTGGTGGGAGGGAGGGGGGGGGGGGTCAGCTCTGCATAGAGGCCGCCACGTCCTTTTCGCTCCCTTAAACGATTTTGAAAAGTACTCTGAAAGAAAGAGTGGTGGGTGACCGGGTGAACTGAGGGCCTATAGGGCATAATGAGTATTGCATTGTGTCCACCACTCATACGCTTCTTTGGTTTTGTTGAAGATAAACGTAAGTCATTAGTTAGGCAGTCAGTAACCAACAATACTTGACAACAATATCAATAAAATTTGGCATTGAATTATCATCTCAGAAGCAGGGGTTGCATTCATGAAGCTTTTCGTTCTAAAGCGTTATTTAATTGTCATCAGGCGGCCGCCTTTATTATTTAATGTGTCAAGGAACAGGATAAGCCGGTCCCGGCGAGTCTTATAGGTTACCGGTAGTGCGGAGCCCATTCCTTGCAGATCGGCGGTGGTTCCACTTCGACGATTTGCACCGCCCCGTGGCCCCGCCGCGGTGGTCTAGTGGCTAAGGCACTCGGCTGCTGACCCGCAGGGCGCGGGTTCGATTCCCGGCTGCGGCGGCTGCATTTCCGATGGAGGCGGAAATGCTGTAGGCCCGTGTGCTCAGATTTGGGCGCACGTTAAAGAACCCCAGGTGGTCAAAATTTCCGGAGCCCTCCACTACGGCGTCTCTCATAATCATGAAGTGGTTTTGGGACGTTAAACCCCACATATCAATCAATCACCGCCCCGTGAGACGACAAATTCTGCATATACCACGCTACAGCAACAGTCGCTTCCTGCGCTGAACATGAAAGTGAAATCGACGCTTTAGAGTTCGACATTACACTCCCTGCTTGTCAATCATCAAACGCATACATCCAATGCCTTAGCGAATGGCGCACCGTCGATTCGAGAGCATGCGCTGCCCTCGCTTGCTATAATTTCGTGCCGTTATGGTTCGTTTGCAACGTTGGCACTGCTACATTTGAATTACGGCTGCTTCGCAGGTCAGATGTACAAATGTGCGTGGGTGCGCGCGCGTGTGTGTTTGTTTGTGCGAGAGAGAAAGAGAGATGTGCATAATTGCTTCATGTTTATCACATATCAGTGCTTAATATAGCATCACGTGTTTTGTGTCGTAAAGCAACAGATTCGATGCGATATGGGACACTGTGTGAGACGCCGGAGTACTATTTGACAAAATTACGGTTCTTTGGCGCGCAATTAAACGAGCATCGTCATATCCAGCCCATATCGGAATGCACTTGATGTTACTGCGAGTCGCAAAAGCGGAAGTGGGACTAACGGAACTGCAGTAAGTGGACGTCGCTATATGTATGCAGGAAGTCAGTACCTCAGCTTGTCCTGCATTATCACTTCGTTGTGTGTGTGTGTGTGGGTTCTTCTAGACGACCACAAAGCAAAAAACAAGAACTCAGCGGTGTTGCTGCAAGGGTAAACCAATGAACGCGAATAGGAATGCCACCCGAAGAACGACAAGCACTGTTCGAAACTTGCAACGCTTCGCTGAAGCGCAGAGAAGGACGCTCGAAAAAACACACAGGTATACAGATACACAAGCGTTAACGAACTCTTGTTACGCGTTTGAGTAGCACGCTGCAGGTGTCTGCTATGCAGACCCCGACGCTCCGAGATATTTCTTTATCTTGCGAGTACCTTAGGAGGCCGGATTATGCTGTTATATGCAGCGATTGCGTGCTGTCGTCGTTGGTTCGCGTAATGCAGACAAAATCATGAATAACATAGCGCCTAGCAGAAGTCTTCTTTCTCGTGTTTCTCGGGTGCCTTCATAATGATAAATGTGGAACTTTAAAACGACGCATAAAATAAAAAAAGAGGAAGCAATTATGAAAGAAAAGAGAAAGGGAATAAATAGGAAGGACAATAAATCAAGAAAAAAATACATATAGAGATAAGGAAAGGAATAAAAAAAAAGAGAGAGAAAGACACAAACAACAGAAAAACGAAAGATAAGAACCTACTGTACTCCTGACCTACCCAGATGTCCCCTCTCCAGCGCCCACGTCTAGTGTATGTATACATTTTAATGCTAGGGACGTAACCTACGAGCGGAGTGGCGCTAGTCAGCACCTGTTCACTGACATCAGCTTCGGCGTTTGTGGTCATAGTTTGGCCAATAAAGCGCTTATATTGTATAATTATTAGGCATCAGCGCAATATAACAAGGAAATAAATATACTAGACGTCATTGGAAAAATTTCTGGCAAATGAATGGACGTGACACAGTGCATAAGCTGTCCTATACACCATGAAAGTCTACAGCTGTGCACGTTAGGCAACCAGTGTGCAATGAATACTTAAGCACGCTGAATAGCTTACTTGAACAACCCTATGGGTTTGCAGGAACAGTCACATGTATGCTGGTAGTTCATGACAAAATGCAGGCTAACGTGGTTGCTTGGGCAAGTTGGTACGACAGTATTCACATAAAAACAGCGCCAATAACGAGGGACAACAAAAGGAGACAGACAGTGGCACTGTCGCTGTCAGTCGTAATGCCGCTGTCGGTCTCCTTCTTTTCTTGTTCCTCGTTATTGGCGCTGTTTTTATGTGAAAAATGCAGCCTTTCTTACTATTCAGTGCCGTCCAAACAGCCCTATAGTAGCAGATGAACAGGTTATAAGGTAGCGTCACCAACGGCGAGTGGTTGAACGAGAAGGGGGGGCGGGGGCACGTGCTCCTATAGGAACCCCGCTATTTGGGCAGGTCGTGGAGAAGAGGACAGCAAAAGAAAACTGAGGAGAAACAAAGAAGGCTGCCCAGCCTCGCACTTCATTCAGCTTTGGCACCCCAGGTGCAAAAATTTCTTAATTTTTAGGAGCAAAGCTCCTTAAGGCGTAAGTAGGTCGTCACCTGTATGTATGCATGTATGTTGTAACCACCTCACATATATCTACGGAGTTAATGATGATGAGTGAGACGAAGCTTATTTGGAGGGTTTCACCCGCAAATCGTGAATCATCCGCTGGCCACGTCCGTCCGTCGTCTGTCTGTCAGACGCATGGAAGGACGCATGGACGGACGGACGCACAGACGGGCGCACGGATAGCTGCACGGGTGGCTGGTCCGGTGGATGCATGGACGGACGCACAGACCAACAGACACACAGCCGGCTGGCCGGACGAATGAACGGTAGCAAGAACGAACGGGTGGACGGAAGTGCGGACGGACTGATGGACGCTTCGCCCAACTCATCATCATTCACTCCGTGGATATGCTGCTATTTTTTTTTCTCTTGGACTGTGGCGCGTGGAGCGGCCGCCCTGCATCTCCTGCCACGCGGTGGCGTCTGGTCTATGCTCGGCCTGGCGTTCTTTTTTTTTTTTTCGACATCGCGAGTGGGTACAGAAAAGGGCCACAGTTTCTCGAGCGTCCCAAGAGCAGGTTTCAAGTTGAAAGATGTAAGACGATTGTGTAGCTTAGAACATGCTCAAGCTCTTCCGAGGTCTGCGTAGCGGCAGCTGTAAATGTTGGATATAAATAGCTATCTATGGCTGTGCCCTGAGGAGAAAGGGGTCGCTGGTTCGAATCCCCGGTCGGGTGCTTCGGAATTTTTTATTGTAATTTATTGTTCATTAACACACACACACACACATAGAATATATATATATATATATATATATATATATATATATATATATATATATATATATATATATAATATACACTGGAATGTGGAGTGGCCAGATATATACCGTACTGGCACTGTCTGCATGGGACATTGCTGTTTACGAGTGTACGCTGCTGTACCTGGTGAAAGTTTCCACGCTATTACTGCACATTCTGGGGCCCACCCGCATTCTCTCACACGAACGCGCGCACGCCTGCGCGCTTAGAATTGTTCGTAAAAGTACATCAGCTTCAAGGCGTTGGTGCCATGTCAGGCATGGAACATGCATATGCAGATAAGCTGTCTATTTTCTGTCGTGAACTTGGTGTATGTGTTAGTGAACACAGCAGCTTACACTATAGTGTGATATATTTCAGATGACATTGGCGAAAGCGGATGGCCTCTACGCGAAAGATTGCTTGAGAACGAAATTCCTTGCAAATGCGGACCCTGATTTCGTCCTAATGCAAGAAGCGTGTCGTTGGCAAGCGATCTCTTCCATTAATGAACTGCCTTCTCCAATAGGCCTGCCTGGAATACGCTGGAAGGAAAAGGCGTAGCATATATGGGGCGTTTCATGTAACTTGAACCAACAATTTGAAAAAAAAAACTGTTAAGCTCAGATTGATGTAACTAATAACATAAGTTGTTGCCGTTTATGTGGCGCTACTTATAGTACTTTTTAAAATACTTGGTCCGAGAAGTTGCTTGAATAACTACACAAAAATGTTTAATGTTCACTTTAGAGTTAGGCGCGTTTCGTTGCGGTATAGTGGGTATTCGGTAACGACCGATCCGATAATCGATAGCATCGAATTATTGTGTGGCGATTTTTCTTACGAGAAGAGGAACGAGCCGTGCACTTGTGTTCACATGGCTCGTGCCTCTGCTTCTCGGATCCTCTTCCTTTACCCACTCACCGCGTTATATACATAATATTCCTTGTGTGAGTATTGTTTCTCTGAACTCTGGTACTTTCATATAAATTTAACCAGTTTTTCGCTGAATTCATTTCAACTGACTCGCAGTGAATGCGTCCGTAATGCTCTTTTCGTGATCTTATTATACGCGTGCGTAAAACAGCGAGCTTTCGAGGTCACGCCCGGAAATCCGCCACTAAACAGGTAGTAGCTTCTCATTGACGTTGCTGCTTCTAATATTTAGGCACCCGGTTGCATAAGCGCACCTGGAAGGAAGATAGAGATGCGCTCAAATGTTTAAACATGCACTCGTATACTTACACGCGCGCGCACGCGCGTCGAAAGCCCAGATAGCGAATGAACGTGAAAGTGGTTGCTAAGAGCGCGCGTCAGCCAGTTATCGTAATATTAGTGAAGGCAGCCGGCCAACGGCAAACAGTACTCTCGAACAAAATGGTTTCTTTTAGATCCGACCTTTGATCTACAGCATACTGTGGTATCGCTTGGCAAGTCGGCATTTGGTGGTGCGTATGCTACAAGGAAGACAAACTGAGCGAGAGATTCGCTACGCATTGTGGTGACCTGTATTCGCTCGTCCCCGTTAACGTTATTGTACACAGCGCAGGGGTTTGTGTATGGATGACTTGCAGTATAGCAACAGCTCCTGTCAGCCTCTTGGGCGTTGACAGGCGCCGTTGGCAACCGTCCTCTTTCGGTGGCACCGTCACTCCATCCGACGTTTAGGTATACAATGAAAAGCTATAGACTTCGTGAAGATATACGAGGATAAGAGTAAGAGAATGTGACGGCCAACGACGATCGATCTGGGTCTGTGTCAGCGCGTGCAGCAAAGGAACGCTGCCTCCGCGATCTCTGACGACAGCTCTGGCCGACTAGCTCGCCCTACGCCATCTCCTGACGCCGACAAGAGCTCTCGCTGAGTGGTGCCCCGTCCTCGGACTTCTGCGACCGTGCCCATCTTTCCTATCTTCTCCTTACTTCCGAATGTGGCTGTCCCTGCGCCTGTCTCTCCTCCTGCTCCTGTCTCTATCTATATACCTTTACTATCCTTTTTAATCCCTCCTTACCCCCATCCCCTGCGCAGAATTGTGCAGGTGCCCTCCATTGAGAGAGAGGCAGGTAGGGAACTGCGCTTTCCCCTTTGAAAGAAAAAGCCACTTATTTGAGACGCGCGAGATCAGGCCCGCCGTCCTCGTTTAGCCGTTCTCGAGGAGCTACGCACTGTACCAGTCGGTAAACAGGGCTTAAGGCGCGCGGGCCTCTGAAGCGACTGTCGTTTACTCCTACGCTGTCGTGTATGAATTCACGATTCCTGGTCCCAGTGGGTTTCTCGAAAGCCTCCGAGCGCGCCCGTCAATCGATTCAAACAGCCAGTTTTGTTCTTCCGCATGGGTGCTTTCTTATTCGCCGGCCGCCTGTTTGTTGGTCAGCCGGGCGTATACGGCTGAACGGGAGCCATTGAGACATCCGATGCACTTCATGGAATTGTTTTATTTTGCTTTCGAGTGCCGTATAAAGGTGCAGTATGCCATGTACGTACGAGCCTTTTGTCGTCTGAGCGTGCCGCAGGCGAGCACTGTATACACCCCGTACACGCTATACAATCGGCCTTAAATTCGAATGACTCGGCGCTAGAGACTGCTCTGCGTGTTTTGTGTAGATGTTAGTTCATTTTCTCATAAAGTTGCCGTACAGTATTGGGGGGGGGGGGAAGGGGGTTCAGCGGCGCTAAGTGAGATTTAACGAACATGAGCTTGCGGGTTACGTGGTATGTGGTTCTGTTGTGTGTATGTATAAAAAAACGCCGGAGTTTTTCATCTTCATTATACCGTTGGGCAAGTAGTCTCACTGTGTTGCACATACCGGTGACGCAATCGTGCAGTCACTTTATTTCTGCTTTTTTTTTCGAAATGATGGAGGACGCAGAAAAAATGATGGAGGACGCAGCTTCTGTTAGATCGCTATCTCTACATGTAGTCTTAGAGACATTCATTTGCCTTTTTCTCCTTCAGTGAAATTAACAAAAAAGGAAATTGGTGGCCTACTTGAATGTAAGCATAAAACTAGGTATAATCATAAGGATTTCGCATTCACCACATTTAAATCCATTATGAGAACAGATTGAACCCCCTTATCATACACACTAACAAAATCGCACAAAACGCGCGCGCGCGCGCGTGTGTGTGTGTGTCAAGCTCTTTATTAATTGATTATTGACCTATGCGTAGAATGTATATTGGGACAAGGCAGACCTGATGTACTATATTTAGTACACGTGTGTTATTTATTTTATTTTATTTACAGATACTGCTAATCCCATTTGGGATTTTAGCAGGAAGGGCATTTCATAGAATGTGAACAATAAAAAGAAAGAAAAAAACAAATCATTTGGGCTTTCAAGATATAACACATACATACACGAGGGGAATACACGTTGAGGGCTAGGCACTTTTTAGCACAGGGCAATTGTTTGAAAAAGGAATGAACAGTAAAGGCGTAACATAATTTGCATCGTACCTAGTGTGACGAGCATGACAAACAAGTCCCGCAGTATATAGAATAAAACAACAATCAATGTTCATACTCGTACCTATGACAACCTGACAACAACTACCTTCTTTTATTGATTTAACAAAAACACAAAATTCGTACAGAACACGAGTAATTCAAAGAGTCTGCAATGTAGACGGGTTATTCGTTGTCGCCTTGTAAATGCTCTTTTACTGTCGCGGTAAAATTATCCAGTGAAGTACAGTGAAGTATAGAAGGTCTCAGCCGGTTCCATTCCCTTATTGCCAATGGGAAGAATGAATATTTAAATGAATCTGTGTGAAATGAGCACTCGTCAAGCATTTCAGAATGTGTGTGACGTGTCAGTCTTGTTTGTGCAATAGAAATGTATTTGGATGTATTAATCTTTATCTCTCCATGTATCAGTTGGTACATGAACCGTAGTCGTGCTAATTTGGCTCGGCTTTGAAGAGTTAGGATTCCAGCTTTTTTAATAAGTTCAGTGGGTGAGTCAGAAAATCGATACTTATTGTATATAAACCTAATTGCTTTCCTCTGAATTCCTTCTAACTTGTTAATTTTGGTGACAGAAAATGGGAACCAAGCAATATTGGCAAATTCTAACACAGATCTGACGAACGTTTTGTACGCAATTAGTTTTGTTTCTGCAGGAGCTAATCGAAGGCGTCGTCTAAGGAACATCAAGCGCCGTAACGCAGCTGAGGTTACTATGGATATGTGGGAGTCCCACCTGAGATCCTGGGTTATTGTTAGGCCGAGGTATTTATGTTCGTAAACTCGTAGCAGGGGAATGTTATTATAGAGTAGGGGAAAGTAGACCTGTTTTTTTTCTAGTTATTGTCAGAAGAGCGGATTTTTTGGCGTTAATTGTCATTTGCCAATCGTCGCACCATTTTGACACGGTTTCTAGGGCATTGTTTAGCGCTATATGATCTTCGTGGGAGTTAATTTCATTGTACAGTATGCAATCGTCGGCGAAAAGCTTTACGGTAACAGGAATATTCAGCGGTAAGTCATTAATAAATATAAGAAACAGCAAAGGTGCTAGGACGCTGCCTTGAGGTACTCCGGAAGTTACTGCTGCTATAGAGGAAGTTTCATTATTTATTTCGACGTACTGGGTCCTATCAGATAGGTAATTTTTAATCCAGTGAACAACCGAGCAATTTCCTATAGCTGACTGAAGTTTCTTAATTTTTTGTGTGAGGCACGATCGAAAGCTTTTGAAAAGTCTAGTAGGATGAGGTCTACTTGTTTTAGTTATCAATGCTCGAAGACAAGTCGTGTATCAGTTCAGCTACCTGAGTTACTGTCGATAATCCTCCACGAAACCCATGTTGGGAAGGTGACAAAAAGCGATTTTGCTCGAGGTAAGTGGTCAAATGTTTAAGAATTATGTGTTCCAAAATTTCGCATACTGTCCATGTTAAAGATATTGGTCTGTAGTTTGATCCATCATTTGTGTTATCGCATTTAGGTATCGGGATTATTTTTGCCTACTTCCATTCTTTTGGGACAGTACCTGTCAGGAGATGACATATAATACTTTGCTATTCATTCGGCATACCTTCTTAGGAATTGGTTTAAACTCTTGTCAAGGCCAGGGCTTTTTTTTTATGTCAAGACTTAGCAAGAGGTTGAGTACACCTGCTTCAGTTACAGAGACTGGTTCGAGGTGATTTTCGTCACATGGGTCAATATGGGGTAGTTTACCATCATCGATAGTGAAAACAGATGTAAAGTACGTGTTTAAGGACTCTGCTGTTGTGCGGTTTGTTCCCGTGATCGGTTTGTCAGTACGTTTTTTAGGGTTAAGATAATCCCAGAATTTTTTTGGCGCGTTTTGAATAAAGCTCGGTAGAACGTTTTTAAAATATTGACATTTCGCCATCTTAATTTTAGATTTCATTTCAACTATGGCAGTGCAAAGTGAATTCCTAGAAGGATTAGGTTTATGCTTTAGCGATTTCCTAAGTCTTTTAACCCTGCGTTTGGCATGAATAACGTCTCGCGTTATCCATGGGTTATGCTTATTAGTTCTTTTTGTTTTTACTGGTACGTAATTGTGAAGGCTATGTAGTACAATGTTTTTAAATAACTGCCACACTGTATCTATATCGGCGGATGGATGACCCGAATCATTCACGAATGACTCTAATTGAAAGGAAAGATAATCAATTATAGTTGTATCGTCAGCGTTTGCGAAGTCCGCTAATGTGGTCTGTGATACTGAATCAGTTTTACTTCTTTGAATGTGGGAGGTACATAGAACTAGTTTGTGGTCTGATATACCGGTCATTATTTCAATTTTAGAGTCATGTGTTGGGGAAATGGTCGCTTGTAAAAATCAGGTCAAGTATGTTTGATTTCGTTCCTTGAACACGTGTTGGCTCTTTCACGATCTGGCTGAGGTTAAAAGACAACATTAAATCAAAAAGTATTTCCGAGCGTGCGCATTGGAATCGTAATGTTTCCCAGTTAATAGTCGGGAGATTGAAATCCCCAACAAGATAACCCTTGCACCAGCAACATGTCGTTGCATGTAGCCATTCAGGGCTTGCAAGCTATCTATTCCGGAATTGGGGCTTAGATAAACACATCCTACAATAACGTTACGTGAACCAAACATCAGTTTACAGAATATTGCCTCTACATCGAAAGCTTCAGGCATAACAGTGTAAGGTATTTTTTCGTTAATAAGGATAGCCATGCCTCCTCCACGTGTTGCTCTATCTTTCCGTACGATAACATAGCCGGGCGGTGTAATTTCAAAATTCATAACGTCATGTGCGAGCCATGTTTCGGTTATTGCTAAGAAGTCGAGTTTCATGCAAAGCAGTAACGATTCAACAGCCTCGGATTTATTTAGAATGCTTCGTGCATTCACATTGGCAAAGACTATGGTTTGGCGTGTTGATTTGGGTGCCGAGGGCGTAGTGACGGTGCTTCGACTCGCTGCTTTTTTTTTCAATTGGAGAAGCACTCGAGTTGTTACGTACAGCAACTTTGTCTTTTTTTGCATCATCCCATTGGTACCAGACATTGTTTATTCGTAGTTTATCATAGACTAGTGAAACTTAGTCCCCCGATTCTTTGTTAGCCTTTGCACAGTTCCACAAGTTTCTTCTTATGTCCTGTACCCGCACCGAGAAATCTTCGCTAACCGATAAGTCTGTTCCTTTTAACTTGTGGCAGTTTTTGAACACTCGCGTTTTGTCTCGAAAGTCGAGCAGCTTAAGAATTATGGGCCTAGTTTTATTTGTGGCTGGCTTCCCTAGTCTGTGTATTCGTTCAATACCGACACCATCAATTTCGAGCTTCTCTTTAAACACTGTTTCAGTAACAGTCTCTTCTAGGGTGGAATTATCCTCATTTTGGTTTTCAGGTATTCCGTATATTATTAAGTTGAACCTCCGTGAACGGTTTTCTAAATCGTCTACCTTCAGTTCGAGGGCAGACACAACTTTCTGTAAATGTGCAACTTGTTCAACACAGCTCGAAATTTTCGTGGCCAAAACATCAAGATTTTCTAGTTTTTTGTCAATTGAAGTCAATCTATCTTCTTTAATTTCCTTGATGTCGCCAGCAATCAGTTCTAATTTTTGTAGCAGCTCGTCCGTTTTGGGTCTGGGGTTGGTTTCGACATTGCCAGCTAGCAATAGTAGTTCGGTACGGCACGACGCTAGTTCATAGACACATGAGCACAGAAACCTTGGGCACGGCAGCACAATAATGCAGGGGTTATCGGAACGGAAGCATTTACAGTAATGTTTTCTCACCTGCATGAAAAATACGAAGGGATTATCCACCCGCATGCCAAGAGTGCTGCCGTGCCCTTTGCTGCGCAGAGGATCGTGGATGGCCTTTATACTTTGCAGAGCGGGCACCGACAGGGCGCACATGTTTTCGCGCCGCCGCGGAATGTCTCCGACGACGAGTGGTAGTGACGATTCCAGTTGCTATCCAGGATCGGGGGCGTGGGACACAATATGGGGCCTGCGCCGTTGACCATGATCGTCGCCTCTGCTTGATGCTGTTCTGCGTTGCTCCTTGCCGGTATCAGCAGCAAGGCAACGCTTAGCTGCATGAAAAATACGAAGAGATTATCCACCCGCATGCCAAGAGTGCTGCCGTGCCCTTTGCTGCGCAGAGGATCGTGGATGGCCTTTATACTTTGCAGAGCGGGCACCGCCAGGGCTTCACATGTTTTCGCGCCACCGCAGAATGTCTCCGACGACGAGTGGTAGTGACGATTCCAGTTGCTATCCAGGATCGGGGGCGTGGGACACAATATCGGGCCTGCGCCGTTGACCATGATCGTCGCCTCTGCTTGATGCTGTTCTGCGTTGCTCCTTGCCGGTATCAGCAGCAAGGCAACGCTTAGCTGCATGAAAAATACGAAGAGATTATCCACCCGCATGCCAAGAGTGCTGCCGTGCCCTTTGCTGCGCAGAGGATCGTGGATGGCCTTTATACTTTGCAGAGCGGGCACCGACAGGGCGCCACATGTTTTCGCGCCGCCGCAGAATGTCTCCGACGACGAGTGGTAGTGACGATTCCAGTTGCTATCCAGGATCGGGGGCGTGGGACACAATATGGGGCCTGCGCCGTTGACCATGATCGTCGCCTCTGCTTGATGCTGTTCTGCGTTGCTCCTTGCCGGTATCAGCAGCAAGGCAACGCTTAGCTGCATGAAAAATACGAAGAGATTATCCACCCGCATGCCAAGAGTGCTGCCGTGCCCTTTGCTGCGCAGAGGATCGTGGATGGCCTTTATACTTTGCAGAGCGGGCACCGACAGGGCGCCACATGTTTTCGCGCCGCCGCAGAATGTCTCCGACGACGAGTGGTAGTGACGATTCCAGTTGCTATCCAGGATCGGGGGCGTGGGACACAATATCGGGCCTGCGCCGTTGACCATGATCGTCGCCTCTGCTTGATGCTGTTCTGCGTTGCTCCTTGCCGGTATCAGCAGCAAGGCAACGCTTAGCTGCATGAAAAATACGAAGAGATTATCCACCCGCATGCCAAGAGTGCTGCCGTGCCCTTTGCTGCGCAGAGGATCGTGGATGGCCTTTATACTTTGCAGAGCGGGCACCGACAGGGCGCCACATGTTTTCGCGCCGCCGCAGAATGTCTCCGACGACGAGTGGTAGTGACGATTCCAGTTGCTATCCAGGATCGGGGGCGTGGGACACAATATGGGGCCTGCGCCGTTGACCATGATCGTCGCCTCTGCTTGATGCTGTTCTGCGTTGCTCCTTGCCGGTATCAGCAGCAAGGCAACGCTTAGCTGCATGAAAAATACGAAGAGATTATCCACCCGCATGCCAAGAGTGCTGCCGTGCCCTTTGCTGCGCAGAGGATCGTGGATGGCCTTTATACTTTGCAGAGCGGGCACCGACAGGGCGCCACATGTTTTCGCGCCGCCGCAGAATGTCTCCGACGACGAGTGGTAGTGACGATTCCAGTTGCTATCCAGGATCGGGGGCGTGGGACACAATATCGGGCCTGCGCCGTTGACCATGATCGTCGCCTCTGCTTGATGCTGTTCTGCGTTGCTCCTTGCCGGTATCAGCAGCAAGGCAATGATTAGCTGCATGAAAAATACGAAGGGATTATCCACCCGCATGCCAAGAGTGCTGCCGTGCCCTTTTGTGTTGTTGAATAATTTGCCATCGCGCTGCCATTTGCTACACGCCTGGTTAGTTCGCTAGGTAGATTGACCACCCCAGCACGGCGCAGGTCTAAGGTTCATGTCCTTAACCATGGCGAATTTTTCGTCAGCTGAGAAGCTTTCTTTCTGTCTAAATGGTTTGGTTCCCTTGTGCAACCTCGTTGCGCGAAAACGGTTGGATGGCAATTCTTTCCTTTCTCAAACGTACACTTTCTGTCCCTCGCATATACGACAGCTTCCAACGTGCCACAGATACCTGCATATCGCTGCAGCCATAGCCGGTAGGCGCCAACCTCTGTATGCCGTCATTGTTTTCCTGTACGCTTCGGTATGTGCTATGCACCGCCTGGCGGCGTAGCTGTGTATTCCAGCATTTCCGTCCGGGCAGCGGCGTCAAACGCCGCGCGAAAATTCTCCTGCAAAGGCGTGCGCGCGTAGCATGGGGTCATGTGCGAATCTATCCGCTCGCGGAGCTTCGACCAGGACTCGGTAGCATTTCCCGAATCGACGGATGTCCTTTCTTGGAGGCCCCCCCCCTCAAGTCCTTCCTTCCTTCCTTCCTTTCTTTTTATATGCGAAGAATTTCTTGGCAAACTTCGGCGACATTGAGCGTATCTATCTATCTATCTATCTATCTATCTATCTATCTATCTATCTATCTATCTATCTATCTATCTATCTATCTATCTATCCGCTTACGTTTGGGGGCTCTCGTGGTCACCCCTTAACTTGTCGTGAACCAAAATTAGCATGGGAGGGTATATGATGGTCTGACGGATATGACGCGCGGGTCAAGACATGAATAATGTCATAATCTCGTCGCGTACGTCGTCAGGCACGTCCCGTCAGACAGTGGCACACACCCAAGGGCGGGCATGCATGCCGTTGGTATGCGGGTATGTGCCACAGGTGATTTAAAGTGTCTACATAGGTACGACGAGAACACACGTGGACATTTTTAACGCGCGAGCGTCAAGAAAAACCTGACATCGGTAATGTCGACCCGATGAATGCAAAGAATAAATGTCAGGGTTCCAGCTGGAATTGAACCCAAGCATTTTGCGTGGAAATGAAGCATTCTACCTCAGAGCTACCTTTGCAAATAGGCGCCAATCTTCGTGATTGGCGCCTATTTGCAAAGGTAGCTCTGAATGTAAGTGGTTCTGTGTAGCATTTCTATATAGCGTGCTGTAGTTGGGGAGGCGGCTGATTGATTCAGCGCTGGCATGTATGGCATGCTGTGTGAGCTACTGCTGCATTCGCTGAGCTAGCAATAGAGCAAAAAAGAACAGAGAGGAATGAGAGACAGGCGTATGTTAAGCGTGGGAATGACACCAGTTTGATACCATGTTGTGGAAGTGGGTCGCGGAATGGAACAACTTTATTTAAAGCCCAGCGAAGTTGATTGGGAGTGGTCCTCAGCCCAACACCAACTACGCTATAGCTGAAGGCCTCTTCATGCCCATCGTGACGTCATGGTATTTGCCCGCAGCGCTCGCTTCACGGTTTTGCGTGCGGCCAACGGTTTCTTCTATTAGATGCGGAAGAATCTTATACTCGCGCCTTGTAGTGCGCCGTCCGCGCCGTCCGCGCCGTCCGCACCGCTTCTCGAACATTTGACAGCTGACGCGCGCGCATGCGCCGTCGCGCCGTCGCCCACCATCTGTGCCGCGCGCGCTTCTCCTTCGAGAACATTCGACAGCTGACAGCGCATGCGCCGTCGCGCCGTCGCCATCTGTGCCGCGCGCGCGCTTCTCCTTCGAGAACATTCAACAGCTGACAGTGCATGCGCCGTCACGCTGTATATATACTCAAGGTCGGCGCTCGCTCGCTCAGTTGCCGCTCGTCGGTTGGTTTGTACGGCGCGTCGACGTCCAAGGTCGCGGTGAAATGAATTCCAACGAATCCACAAACAGAATGATCGACGTCCCTTCGACCAGCGCAGTCCTTTCGCATACGTGTGTACGTGTTCACTCATTTAACACCCCCTCCTACAACCACGTTAACCAATTTAGCCATCGACCCAAGTAAGTCGCAATTTAACACCCCATTTCACAACCACGTTAACCAATTTAGCCATCGACCCAAGTAAGTCGCACTTTAACACCCCGTTAACCAATTATATGCTCCGCATCCTCCTCAGTGTTCCCCCGAGGGAAGCTGCGGGCAATTTTTTATAGTGTTGTGTGTGTGTGTGTGTGTGTTCGTGTGTGTGTGTGTGTGTGTGTGTGTGCGTGTGTGTGTGTGTGCGTGTGTGTGTGTGCGTGTGTGTGTGTGTATTGTGCGTACGGATTGAAAATAATTTAACAAAAGCTTAAATTTCGTGTACATGCTTACCAAGACAGAGTAATTTGGTAACTGTACAGTAGGGATCGCAAAAGAATTTGGTTCGCTTTAAAAGAAACGGAGTACTGATTGGTCACGCTTTCATTGTACGATTGAGAATCGGACCTTTCTTACATCCAGTAACATACTTTGACGCATTCAGTCAACTTTTTGTGTCACCTTAACACATAATAAAAACATGTCTATGTTTCTAATAGAGACAGGCGAAGCATGTGTATAATTCTAATGAAAACGGGCTGTTTTTTCCAAAGTGCTGCAAAAAAAAAAAGAAGAGGTGGGTTGAGGGTAGGGGTGGGGTGAAGGGTGGGATAGAAATACTAACATGGAACAACTCTTTCGTGCTGTTATTCGTGAGGGCTAGGGAAACTTCAACCCACCTCAGAATTGTGGCTCACTTTGTCTGGCGCTGTGTCACCCCGCCGCGGTGGTCTAGTGGCTAAGGTACTCGGCTGCTGACCCGCAGGTCGTGGGATCGAGTCCCGGCTGCGGCGGCTGCATTCCCGATGGAGGCGGCAATGTTGTTGGCTCGTGTTCTCAGATTTGGGTGCACGTTGAAGAACCCCAGATGATCGAAATCTCCGGAGCCCTCCACTACGGCGTCTCTCATAATCATATGGTGGTTTTGGGACGTGAAACCCTACATATAAATCAATCAATCTGGCACTGTGGTTCCAGATGAAAGCTTCACTAAACAAGCTGAAATGCAAACAGAAAAATCGGGCTAAACTGTGACAGAAAAATTCGCATGTGGAACAGGAGCGCTCTCGATACGACGAAAACTTGACAAACTCGACCACTGTTTGAAAGTTAGGGCAGCAAACACCGGTCAATTTAGATTTCTATTCTTCAAATGATGTCACAGAATTTTTCACTTCTTTCACCTCTTCCGTTCCAAGGGAATTCCTCATATGCTCAGCGATGGCGTTGCTATTTATTTTTTTCTCACTTAGACACTGGAGAGACTCGACAAGCAGAAGCTGTCCTTAAGGTAGACTGAACAGTCGGGGAAAACTGTGGGCACTGCATCTTTCTTCAGGCGAACTCTGTCACGCTTAACTTCAATTCTTCTTCCAGTTGTCTTGACGCCATAGTACGCAACAGCGGCCCATGTCACTCAAAGCGTATGACCACGTGTGGCTCAACGAATTTATCGCACTAGGAACTGACGTTCCTGTGTTACTCAGCGGTGCACTTTACGATACACAAATATATCACAAGCACAAGTGCACAATCACGGACTGTCACTGTTCAACGAATCGGCAGCTTAAGTAAAAAAAAATAAAAAGACACGCGCAAGGAATAAAAAAACGTGTTCACCACGTGCGACTTCGCGACGACAGAAGGTCTTACCGAGCAGAAGAGGTCAAAGGCAGAACCATGCAAAACTGACCGGTATGACAAAACACGTTGTGTTGACTCACGACAACACGTGTAACGTAGGTCGCTCATGTGGAGTGGGTTGAAGAGGTCTTAAGAGGTGGTGATGCTCAGCCCCGGGCATCAGCCGCGATCACTTGGGCTCTGGCGGCATTCTGGGCTCGCCAGATGTCCCAGAGTTGGTATTTCAATGTGGAGTTCAGCTGAGTCGCCTCCTATATACTACGCCATGTGGTTCGAAACAACCTCCTCGTGATTACTGTGAACTTTGTCGTCTTAGATCGAGCACTCCCATACCATGTGACCCAGTGTTGCTCTTGCATCGCGCGCCTTACATTGAACCGTCGAATAAAAACCTGGATAACAGACACGAAATATAACTGGATTTGAATGTGTAGTTTTTTTCGCAGTAGTCGCCACGCAACTGCCTACTTCTTACTTGATCTGTTGGATCATTGTGGGTGAGATAATTTAAATATCGTGTTCTTGAGATCGGCAGCGCTAAATTTAACAAACCTTGGGTGTATACCAGGTGTATACCAGGTTCTTTCCCACACGCTATATAATAAATGGTCAGACAATCGTGTTGCACATATTCTTCCTTAACGAAAACAGGTGCGGAAGCCGTACTCCCGAGACCATTGTCAGCGGCAGTGTCGCTTTGCGTGACGTAGATTCTGACGTGCTCATTGACTGAACCACCTGGTTTATTCAAATATTGAATCAACGAATAACTGAATAACGATGTAACATAAAGAACTGCACAAACAAATAACTGAATCAAGTAACGTAATCATTGCACAGGCCACTGTCCTTCTCGTATGCCTCACAACGCCTCTGAGTGCACTGTATATATGCAATGCACTCACTACATATATACGAGCAACACTAATGTGGCGTTTTCTAGTGTATACCGGCATTCAAAAAGTCGTTAGGCTTCGTTCTGCCTACTTGAAGTATAACATGTGTTGGAACTGCTTTCAACGTTTTTGCATTACTGTTCTTTAAAGCGCAATATATTTTTTTTCAAGAAAGTGCGCTCGTGTTAAATGCATTTCCGGCAAGATTTAAACGGCTTAATATTATAAGTTCAACCAAAATGATGCGCACATTCACATTGGAACAATAAAAATTCGGCAGGTTGCACGTACCTGGGAAGGAAGGAAAATAAAGGGAAAAGAAAGGCAAGGAGGTTAACCAGCCTAGAATTGACATGCGAAGCATGCGGAGGGAAGGTGACCATTTAGCAATTTTTTTATTGAGCGACACGTCATGAAGTTACGCTAAATATATGTACAAATGTTGCACGCACAGGCATATGTTGAAGATTTGCAGATGTTTATATAACCAATTTTTTCCACTTGCACAATGATGCCAACTAGAAGATGCGTATTAGCAACACCAGAAGCTGATATGAAGCGCTTATGCTCGCGAGGATGCTGGGATCCGCGGGGAAAACCGTCTCAAGTCACATCGTCAGGCACGTGGCTGGGCCGACTTCACCGGAATATCCAACTCACCCAAAAGGAAGGGAATATGGTAGGCAGGATAGGTAAACATAATTAACCAGAACACGCATTTAGTTTGCTACCCTTCACTTCCGTACATCGTCACTTACGGAGAAAACTCTCTCCTTCTTATTAAAATTGCACGTGGTCACCATACGTTTGGGGATATACATGTGGAAATAGAAGGAACGAGGCAATTTTAAAGGATGGAATACACTGCTACATAAATCAACTTCAGCGCATGGCAACACAACCAATATTGACGTTAACCCGACATGACGGCTGTATCAAAGGAGTACATATGTAATGTTTATAAAATTGGGTAGGCAGCACTGCAACCACTATTGACGTTTCACGAAGATTAGCGTCTATTTGAAAAGTAGTTCCGAGACCTGGCGTAGCTCTGTGGTAAAATGCTTCATTTCCACGCAGAATGCTTGGGTTTGATTCCAGCTTGAACCCCGACATTTATTCTTTGCATTCATCGGGTCGACACTACCGATGTCGGGTTTTTATTTCTGCTCGGGCGTTAAAATTGTCCACGTGTCTTCTCGTCATACCTAGGTAGATACTGCCAATCACTTGTGGCAAATACCCGCATACCAGCGGCATGCATACCCGCCCGTGGGTATGTGCCACTGTCTGGCGTTACGTGTCTGACGACGTACGCGACGAGATTGCGACATTATCCATGTCTTGCCAGCGCGTCATATCCGTCAGACTATCTCATACCCTCCCATGCTAATTTTGGTTCACGCCAAGTTAAGGGGATGACCGCGAGAGCACTCAAACGTAAGCGGCTAGACAGACAGATACGTTCAATGTCGCCGAAGTTTGCTTAGAAATGCTTCGCATTTAAAAGAAGCTACCATCTCCCCGCCGCAGTAGTCTAGTGGCTAAACTCGGCTGCTGACCTGCAGGTCACAGGATCGAATCCCAGCTGCAGCGCCTGGATTTCTCGCTGCTCCAATGGTTGTCATGTTTTAATTCATTGGCATCGTGTGCTTGCCGCTCTAGCAGGGCAGCTTACACGAAGCTATTCGATGCATGCTAACGACGCGTTAAAGAAGATTACAGTATGGCCTCGGAGACCAGCTCGCACGTAGAAGTCGTCTCGGAGGCTATAATATTCCTAGTCACTACAAAATGGCCTTCGAGACAGTCTTTTCTGCGGTCTGCCATCTCGGAGGCTGTTGTTATGCCTGCGAGTCCACAGCGAACGGCCGTGCCTCTGAAATAGGCAATCTGTATCAAGGCCAGTCCACCTGACGCGAACAACTCAACGGCGTCAACAGGCGACGGCGCCTCTCTGGCGTGCACGTGCAGTGAGTCAGCCTCGGCAAGCGACCCGTCGAGTAAACAACTGGCGTCTTCATGTCTGGGGGTCTGACGCATTGCGCGGCGACCCCATTGGAGGAGTCTGCCCTGACGACCAGCGGCGCTTCTGATTGGACATTTTGGTTGGACCCGGTGCAAATAAAAGAAGCCCTGCGGCGCGTCGCGATCGGCGGTCCTAGGTAAAAGCTGACATGTGTGTCAGAGCGGACCCGTTTGAGAGCAGACCTATGTGTTAGAGAGGAGAGTTCGGCTCTTCGAGTCTCTGTCGGCCCCAGTGCCGAATTTGTGACGCCTCTGTATATATGCTGTACATAAACCTTGCTTAACTCACCGTCGTCTCGTCCGCTCGTCTTATCAGCTCTGCGCAGAAGCAGTCGCGAGCTGAGAAACATACGCTACCAAACGGCTGGTGACCTTCCCGGCGGAGTGGGAAGCAGTGGCGCCTTCGGGACCGTGTTGGCGTCGCCGTCTTTCGAAACAGGGGTTGCAGCGGTGAGATTACGAGGCGCCCTTCGTAACGTCGTCGGAGGCGCGCTTTCGCAACACTGTTAAGTTTCCCCACATATGTTTGGTGCGCTGCGAACCCAAATCATGGACACTTATACCGAGTTTTGGCTAGAAAACTTATACCGAGTCCACGCGATACAAAGGGTGCTTTAGCCACATAATATCTGTCTATCTAGCCGCAGGGGTTTCTGGGAGTGTCTTTTCTTAACCTTTTTATATTACTGTATGGTACGGCGCTTGGGTTGTGTCGTTGCAAACGCGGCCTGCGCGATTGGTTTCCGCTGTGCACTACCGGAACTGATCACGGAGGCCTTGAGAAGAAGAATAAAAGAAGAGAGCGAAGCAAAGCGAACCATGTCAACCTATATATTGAAAACCGTATAATTAACGGGGCTCGTTTATGTATGGAGGACCAGCGCTGGATAGGTGGCGCGCCGAAAAAGAGCACCTGGCAGAGAGTCGTGGCACAACTCAGCTGCTCGCGCCCAGACGACCGGCTGCAGTGTACTGAGCACGCGCGTGCGTCGCTGCCGTGCTTCATTTTGGAACGAATAGCTGGAAAAGCCATTGCGCCAGTAATACTGTACTGTGCTTTAGCAAAATACCTTGGTCCGAAGGCTACTCTCGCATAAGAAGCACTAAATAAATGTAGAGAAGCCCTGCAAAGCGGACTGCGCCTGTGCATAAAGTATCGAAGGGACAGTGATGTGCCGTGATGGCAGCTCCCTCGTACTCATTTACTGGTTGCGTGCTGGGTTTAGGGCTAATGCTAGTTCTGGCTGACATGCCCCCATAGATAAGTCCGTGCTGCGACGATACCACGTTGCCAACATCTGCAGTGAAACAAAACAAAGACAAAAGCAGAGTAAGTGGTAGCTGCGTCAGTTTTTTTTTTCTTTTTCTGGCATCGTTTGTACGCGCTGCCCGCGGTATGTATGCACAGGAACGTTGATCAAGCAAACTACCGTGGCAGCACAGCAAGTGTGGAGTCGCGCTGCTATTTTGAGGGCACGGAATAGATTAGCGACCACGGCGGGCACTTCGGTGGGGGTGGAATATAAAAAAAAACACCTGTGAACCAAGATATATGTGCGCATTGGAGAACCCAAGTGGTCACAATCTTGATACGAACACTACAGCCTAACTTAAAATGATATCTTGTTTAGCACATGAAAGCCGAGCAATTATCGATGTTGAACAACACCTTCATTTTAGGCCGACCCAGGCCAGCGGAAAAAATGAAACTCTGTGTTAGGCGAACTAAACAACGAGTAAAAATCTTAGACAAACAATACTTTTCTAGCAAGGCATATATTCCGATGTTACTTAGCCACGGCAGCCAGTGAGAAAAACGCTTACCGCATCGGCTGACTCCAGAAAGCCTATAGCTTCGAGCAGTCCGCTGCTTTGTTCGTAACAAGAGCTATTTCTTTTGCACAAATCAAGTTAAACAGAGGCATCTCGGCATTGAGTGTTCAATGCGAGAGGATCTTTTATAACAGCTCAGAGGCAGGCTATCGTGGCCCCGCACAAGTCATGTGGGCAAGGCAGCCTTCCTTTACACACAATGTTTATATAAAAAAAATTGTACCATCACTTCACGCGGTGGCATCAGATGGAGTTCAGTGGAGGTGATCAGATGAACGGACGTATGGAAATTTTGTTAGTCCTGAAGTGCACGACTCAACGCTCAGCAGGCCAGATAAAAAAAAGTTTACATATGCCGTATGCTGCATAATACGCTCATTTTATAACCGCCAAAACGCCGTTTAAACTCGACTGTTTGGCCCTAGTTTCCACTGGTGGCTGTCTTCTCTATTGAATAAATATAGCATACATGCGCAATTTGGTTTACAAACGAGCCCGACAGCACTATAGATAGGAGAGTGAGAGCAGAATTTTGCTCGCCTGACCACTTGATGCAATGCCACTTCCTCTTTCTACGGCCTCCCATTTCTCTATACGTCCTCCTTCTTTTTATATATTGTTGCACTGGAATACGTAGCAATTGTGCCAGTGCCCTTTGGTCTTGTTACGGCGATTCATGCACGCACCGCCTCTACCAGCCGCCTCTCTCAGCCGCCTCTCTCGTCTGTGCATGGGAGCTGCTGAGAAGTGCGCGCTCTCACCACCAGGGTGGTCGTGGAAACTCCAGCGCTGGTTTCCTATAGCACACAAAGCATTTTCATATAATTTGGTATTTACTGCGCCAAACGGCAATAAAAATAATTGAAACACGTGCATATGTCGGGAAGCATATTCTTCGTTACGGTGTTGTAGGTCCAAGATGAGGCTATGTTTCATTTATGACATATGCCCGCACTTTTGTTTGCTTTCTTGTTTTAATTGATGTTTTTCAAGGCATTCAATATTATTTTTTTTCTATTTAAATTACCTGACAGTTCTTCAAGCCATTATGTTCATGCAGTATACTTACTTAATGTTCTTACGCACTGATGCATTATCGTAAGATTTCATTTATGCTTTCAATTACGTATTTGGTTTCTTGTTATCATTATAATATTTCTCGAATCAGACTGGCAGGTTTGTTGCCTATTTTTTATAGAGGTTTTGCGACTCTGCAAAAAAGGGTCCTCATCAGGAGCAGCATCATGAATATGAATATGTACCCGTAGCATAGGTACTAATCACGCTGTACTAGTTATTATATAAAAAAACACGTTACTTCTTTCCCCGCACTTCTTTCTCTTGTGCTCTTTTTCTTTTTAATTTGAAAATAGAATCGTGTAAGAGCGTTTTAATAAAAAAAGTTCGGCAGATCCCATTTACCTTGGGAATGGATGTTACACTAATTATGCGGATTCAATGTGCCTGTGTGGCAATTTTTGTTTATTGAGCCTAACGTTATGAAGGGGTGCTAAAGATAGATACTAGTTTATTTATTTATTTTATTTTCATACCTCAAGGGCCTCCTAGAAGGAGGCATTACATGAGGGGTGGTACAAGTGACAGACTAGAACAAAAAACGAGGGTAGGGGTGAGGGGGAGGTGTGCTACCAACATAACTATATACAAGACCGTTACAACAATAAATGAGTGAAGAAGCATAAAAGATTGATTGATTGATTTGTGGGGTTTAACGTCCCAAAATCACTATATGATTATGAGAGACGCCGTAGTGGAGGGCTCCGGAAATTTTGACCACCTGGGGTTCTTTAACGTGCACCCAAATCTGAGCACACGGGCCTACGACATTTCCGCCTCCATCGGAAATGCAGCCGCTGCAGCCGGGATTTGAACCCGCGACCTGCGGGTCAGCAGCCGAGTACCTTAGCCACTAGACCACCGCGGCGGGGCAAGGAGCATAAAAGAAACTACATGGCCGGACACGCTACATGTTTTACATTGGGACCAATCAGAGTTTAAACAGCTTGGATAACCGCGATTTACAGCAGTACAATGGTGCAAACATACAAGTCAGAATGCAAACAACGGCAATGAGCTAGGTAGCTATAAATTTGGTAAAAACAGAAAACAATATGATGTCAGAAGGCAACGCTCCATTACTTCTCCTGCACTGACCACAATGAAAGTCAGAAAAACGGGAACCATAAAAACGACATGAGGATATGACACAATTCCGGGCGCGGTAAGCATCGATTTGAACTTGTCAAGGTCTTTCGTCTGTACCACGTGAGCGGGAAGATTGTTCCAGTCTTTGGCCGACCGAACAAAAAAGGATTGCGCGAAAGTGTTAGTTCGTGGGCGAGGGTATGAAACTTGATGTTCGTTTTTCGTGCGAGTGTATACATGCGATTTTGGCGTGACGTAGGAGTTTGGTGATATTGAGTAATGAAACCTATGGAATAATGCCAGCCTTGCTAGTTTCCGACGGTTGTTGAGGGGAGGAAGGGACGCACGCGACTTGAGATTTGTGACGCTAGTGTATGAAGAAAAATCAGAAAAAGCAAATCTAATAGCCCGGATTTGGATGGCTTCTATGTTGTCGATGAGGTAACGTTGGTGCGGGTCCCATATAGCGGCTGTATATTCTAGTTTTGGACGGATAAGGGTTTTATAGGCCAACAATTTTAAGTCTGAAAAAGCAAATTTCATCGTGCGCTGCAGATACCCGAGGGATCTACTGGCGCTGGCGATTACTTTGTACACGTGTACTGTCCAAGATAGATTGTTGGTGATATGGACGCCTAAGTACTTGTACTCTTTTGTGTATTGTAATGAAGAGCCTTTAAGGGTGTAATTGTGAAATATTGGGCATGCACGCCGGGAAAATGACATTAGTTTGCATTTTGGTACGTTTAAAGACATTTGCCAAGTTTTACACCAATTTTCAATAGGAAAAAGATCAGATTGTGGATTAATTTGGTCTTGCTTACATGTAATTTTGGAATATAACGCACAATCATCCGCAAATAGGCCAATTTTATTAGAAATGTCAGACGGTAGATCATTAACATAAATTAAGAATAGCAACGGCCCGAGTACTGTACCCTGTGGTACACCGGACAGAACGGGTGCTGTGGTAGACTGTGCGCTATTTATTTCGACAAATCGCTTTCGTTCCAGGAGGAAGTTTTCGATCCAATTAAGTGCACTAATACATGCACAGACATACGTTAAACAGCCACATATGTTTTATTTATTCATTTGTTCAATGTCGCGTAATGATGCCAACACAACATCAATATTAGCAACACCAGAAGCTGATAAGCTGATATGAAGCGCTGGTGCTCGGGAGGATGGTAGCTCTAGACACTGCTACGTAAAACAACTTCAGCCGACGGTGCCTTACTAAAATTGACGTTAACCCGACGTGACGGCTGTATCATAGGAGTACATATGTAATGTTTATAAAATGGGTAGCCAGCGCTGGAACCAATATGGACGTTTCCTGAACATTAGGGTCCGTGTGAAAAGTTGTTCCATGACCTGGCGTGGTTCTATGGTAGAATACCTAATTGCTATGCATAATGCTGGGGTTTGATTCCTGCTGGGACCTTGGCATTCATTTTTTGCGTTTGATGGGTCAATGCTGCCCATGTCAGCTTTCTTTAACGCTCAAGTGTTAAAATTACTCGTGTCTGTCGCCGCCGTTCCTTGGTGGATATACCGATTCTGGTATGCGCCACAGGTCTCTGGCGAAAAGGGTTTGCCGACGTACGTGACGGGATTGTGTTAATATTCATGTCATGCATGACCAGCGAGTCATATTCGTCTATCCATCTTACCCTCCTATACTGTATTGGTTAGTTAAGCGCCTAGTTAAGTGGGTGATCACGAGGGCGCTCACACGTAAGCAGCTACATAGTTATTTGTAAATACACTTAAAGTGCCTGTAGTACGCTCTAAGACCGTTCACATTTATAACGTTCAACGATTCGGAGAACTTGGTTCTTTACTACGGGAGAGCTGAAAGCTGCACCGTAGTAAAAAAAAAGCCAGCTTGTACGATGTGTCGCAGAAATAACCGGTGCTGGCAAGTGCATAAAAATATGGCCCTTAAACTTGCTCTGGCCACATTCCTAATTATACGCCCCCCCCAAAAGTAATGATTCTCGATCGGAAGTTATCGGCGATCAGCCAAATCTAAAATGTCAGTCTGGTCTTTGCCAATAATCTACTCTTTGCAGCTAAGTGCGACACCAGTAGTCACAAGGCAATGCGATAAGGAGAAATTAAAAGGGATAGAGTGAGAAGTAAAGATGGAGGAAAGAAAGAGATTGGGGCACGGTCGAAGGAGTCCGAGGACGGGGCACCGATCGGCGAAAGCTAGCTGCGCTGGCGCCTAGAAGATCGCGGACTACACAACCGTTCAGCACAGAATCTAAGAAGAGAGACGAGGAAAGAAGGCAGAAAACGAACGAAGCAGCGAAGGATGAGAAAACGAGTGCTACGCACTCGCACATAGCAGCGTTCCTCACGCACATACGCTGTCACACAGAGGTCCAAAGCCATGCCCGAAACCAGGCTCCGAACTATTACTTATGAGCGGCTGCAGCTGATTCTGAACCCCCTCTCTGCGTTTTAGTAGGTGTTTTTGTATGTGAGCGGGAGTATTTAGGCATGTCGTAGGTCCACCTCGGCAATGCTAAGGTATTGCGGGGCTATGATGTGGTGTTTGAACCGCCGAACACTTCCTCTCTCCTCTGTCTTCATCGGAGGATGAAAGGTGACCTTTAGGTCGTGTTCAGTGGCGCAATTATGTAAAAGTTCCAAATCCGGACAAAGGCGGTCTCTTCCATTGAGTCGCACGCGATTGGCCCTTACAAGCTGTGACGAATGCTGTGACGTTATGAGTGACGTGGACTGGGGTGTCATGTGACTCTTTTTCTTCGGTTTTCGGAGAAAGGCGAAGGAACGGTCGGAGAGACTGTCCGAAAGCAACCGGATGGATTGAAATGGCTGCAAGGTGGCCTGGATTGGATTGAAATGGAAAAAATGCGCGACTTTTCGGCACCGGGGCACTTAGACAACATGGCGTTTCCCACTGACATGGTACTCCGTCTTGCCTGTGCGGTAGCTTCAACCGAGCAGAGGCGACGACGCGAGGTAAAAGATGCATTTGAATAGTTCAGCGAAGAAGAGTTCCGGCAATGTTTTTGTCTGTCCAAACGAACAGTGCGTAGCTTGTGCGACGAACTTGACCCTATCATCGGATGCCAGCGAGCCAGTGGTCTTTCCACAAAGAGAAAGGTGTTGTGCGCGCTGCGATTTTTCGCCACCGGTAGCTTCCAGCTGAGCATTGGTCGCGAGGAACACATCGGCATGTCTCAGCCGGCGGTGAGCAACACCATCCACGAGGTGACGGAGGCGATCATTACCGTGGACGCTAGGAAAAGGGTGGTGGACTTCCCTTTGACCACACTTGCCAAGCATGAGGCTAAGGCGGAGTTTGCACGACGTGGTTGCATCCCAGGCGTGCTGGCGTGTGTCGACGGCACGTTGGTCGCCATTCGCAAGCCAGAGGGATACAGCCTGGCCGACACGGCGAGTTTCATGTCCAGAAAGGGCTATTATGCCCTGAACGTCATGATCGTAAGCACCGTTAGGATCCTTTCTTACTCGCTCATCGGAGTAGTTCAGTTTTGACGTCGGAGCTGGGAAAAGTACCAATTCAAAGAATAAGAGAGAACATGCGGAGAAATGGGTGTGTGCTAGTTGGTGGCTCGCGTGGCCTCGGTTATCATAAGTGGCAAGTGTTTGTGTAAGTGAGCCAGTTGTCGTATTTTCTGTCTTCGTTCTGGCATGCATGCGCAACGGAGTTGAGCATTTTGAAGGAATATGGGCTGTAGTCGTAGCAGAATTATATACACGATAGGGAAGTAT
Organism: Rhipicephalus annulatus; assembly: GCA_013436015.1. Taxonomy (NCBI): domain Eukaryota; kingdom Metazoa; phylum Arthropoda; class Arachnida; order Ixodida; family Ixodidae; genus Rhipicephalus; species Rhipicephalus annulatus. Next base: position 373,967 of record WOVY01001309.1, on the reverse strand, counting down.
TTCAAACACAAAAGTACTTATAACCACAATTGCATGGGTTAGCTGTGGTATTTACGAGTGTTCTTTCCCAATATCATGGCGTAGTTGTCATTTATCGATCATTCAGTGGAATTCGTAGCCATGTGTACAGGGGAATGGTCATTGCCCCCTTTCCTCCTCAGTTGCTACACCCTGTCCCTGTCTTCCCCTCTAGGTAAAACTGCCTGTACCAATGACTGTACTAGTATGCATTGTTTCCAGCTTATGTGTAGAAAGAAGGGGTTTGTTTGGAGCATAGATGCAGTACTTTTTGTATCACTCATTGCAGGTGTGCAACGCGCGGCTGCGCATCCTTGTCGTGGACTCACGATTCCCAGGTTCATGCCACGACTCCTGGGTTTGGGAACACAACCCTTTGCGTTCACGCCTAGCTGCACAGCTGCAGCCTGGCGAATATCTTCTGGGTAAGTATCAATGTGAACTAACTGGCGTAGAGCACTCAGCCGCCATTTTTCTATTGCAGGAGACGCAGGGTATCCCCTCGAGCTATGGCTCCTCATTCCAGTCCCTGGCAGTCACCCCGGCAACACTTCCGAAGGCCGATTCAACAAGGAGCACTGTTGCGGATCGGAAGGAAGGTCGCTGATGGCATCCCACCGCTGCCACCAGTTGTTGCGCGTCGCGGCGACCGCAGTCTGCGGGTAGCGGGGCCGATCGCCGTCACTCCATCGAGCCAAGGACTAGGGGAGAGCTTTGCGCAAACTTAACGGGTTTATTTACAACTTTAAGTGAGTTGTCGAGATGACAGAAGAGAAGAACGTTGGGCGAGGCACTCCACGCCCTTTTTGTTGACCCCCGTTCCCTAGGTCCCTAGGTTGGGGATCACTATATAAAACAATGCGTACCAATGGTGATGTGGCAGTTCCTCTCAATGAAGTGCCGCCCATCATGTCTGTTCATAGAGGCACAACACAGGCTTGCACATACACACACACCCTTGCCACTAGTCGCAGCGCTGCCGTAGAACAGGGAGGGGGAGAGCGGAAGACGCACGGGCGCCTCGACTCCTTTGGTGTCGGCCTCGGGCTGCGTTCCCACGAGGAGATCTTAGCGCGGGCTTTTGAGAAGTGCAAGGTTCGTGGAATTCTCTGGGGAGAGCCCTTTGACCAGCGCCGTCGTCGTCTGCTGGTTAACGCGCTAACGATGCGTGGCTGGCCCAGGCGGGAGATAGAGCCGCGGCTCCAAAACCCTCTTTGGTGACATTCCACCCAGTTGGCGCCGCTGTCAATCAGTGGGCACAGTCTCGTGGGGTCGGCCTCCGTTGCTTCCTCCGCCCAGCCGTGGCGAGACTGTCCTTTTGGCACTAATCCCGCGTGGCGAATGACCCGCTGGCTCAAGGCATAGCTTGATCGCTACAGCTCCTCCGCCGACGGGAAGATCTCGGACGTCGGGTAGTATCAGCTGCTCGACGGGAGAGATCACAGTAATCGCAGTCTCCCAACACTATTGAAACCACAAAGACCAACCGCTAGAACCAGCAAGCGCCGGCAATGAGTTTTTGGCAACCAGGCCGGTCTTTCAAATGTGCCACATTGCACCTACGCTTTTTTTTAAGTGGCAACCACACTAATACTCTTGCTCATAGCTAAAAATTTAGATTACTCAAAATACCCCTTAAAATCATTATGGAAAAACGTCCCTCAACGTTCCGTATAACATGACGCTCAGCTAAAGAATTCAACTGATCTCTGAGCACATGCTAAAATAATCAAGGGTAATTCAATTCGTGTACGAACACGCTTATTTGCTGAATGTAGTTTCATGTCATCCCATGCGCTCTAGCACGACATCTAACTCTCATCCAAAGAGCGCTAGCATACCCACACGCACCTAACCATAGGCGATATCTCTCTCACCTAGGTATCCTAAAACCCTCATCTGAACGTGAATTTTCTCAAGGAACAAACGCAAGGAACAATAACACTTGATGTACACGTCAGGAGCGCGTAACAAAACCTGCATAATTTTTATGCTAAATATCTGGTACCGAACAATTTTAAAACACGAGCATTTTGAAAATCGCATTTCCTTTTATTCTAAGACCTTCTTTAAGAATGCTCATTTACTTTTTTAAGACGGTCGACAATCTCGCGCTACACAAAAACTGGCACTAAGCATAGAAACTCCTGCTCCGCTCGACCAACGTTACCACGCTTTCCAATTTAGCGGGCGAACCACACTTCATCTACGATTTTTGTTTTCTCAAAGAAAAACGAATTTCGAAGCAGTCGGTTGACCGACGCGGGTCACTGCTTCCGCATAACGCTTAACAATTCAACTCGAAATTTCGACAAAGCTTACACGCAAACAAAATCTAGAGGGAAGAAAAAAGTGTCCAAGCAAACTAGTTGTGGAGATGACACAGGAACACCACTTTAAAACCAAATATAACCAAACAATTATGTGTCCAAAAAAAAACTCCTGTGTCCGACTTTCCCGCCTACAGCTGGCGCTCCCCTTTCAGCTGTACACGCGGCGGTCATGGTCTTCGATTCTGAAAACGCGCGAGACAACAACGTGTACGAGCAACAAGCTGAACTGCAGCGTTACGCCTCATTCGCGATTTTGGCGGGCTTCTGTCAGTTCGGCGTAGGGGACCGGAGCGATGCGTGGGACAGAGTGGCCATGCCTTCTTTGGGCTAGCTCGCGTGTGGTGTTGAGCTATTGTGGCCTTTCTTCTAGGACCACGTTGACACTCTTGTCCACGAAAAGCTCTAAATCTCCTGTGTACATTCCGTCGCGAAAATGCGCGCTGTGGCCAACCCTTTCGCCGCTGGCGCCTTACTTCCCGCCACAAAGGCCTCTTCGCTGAACTGGCCGGTAACCTACTCTTCGGCCGCTCGCCCGGCTGATTGCCCCCTCCTTCTTGCCTTCGCTTTGTCGCGCGCGTACCTTTCACTCCTCTACGGCGACGTCTACGACCGACTTTTTCTGCACCGTTAGAAAATTGGCCTCGGGTTGCGTTATCGGTAGTTTTACAGCTCAAGGGTGCTTTTGCACCACCTGCCACAGTGTTTCGGCACTTTGATTTCTTGGCTCTGTCGCCTTGTCCGGCCAATTCACCTGTGCTAACGCTGTACTCAGGTGCGCCCTGAAACGTTCTGTGGATAGAACGGAAAGACCGGCGCCCTCCACGCAATTCCCTTCGCGAACCCGCTTTCCTCTTACTTTTCGTCCGGTTGCTCGGACGCATGCAATGTAATTTTGACGCTGCTGCAAAGCTCTTATTTGCTACGCTGACAGGTTTTGCGCCTTCTTTTACACGCGTAGTACTGTTCGTATTTCTCGCGGATTTGCGACGTCTCTTTCGGCTGCGCCGCTTTTTGTGTGTCGGTTCCGAGCCTCCCGATCGCATCTCACACTCGTGAACCCTCTCACAGCTTTCGTCAGCTGTCTCAGTCGCGCGGTCTAAATGATTTTCGACCTGGTCATCTTTATTCTCACCCTCTAGACCGGCGGACTGGTTAACACACTTAGGAACAATGCAGCTGTTTCCCTTCGAAAAATCTTGCTCGCATTCCTGAGAGCTGTCTGCAACTGCACTGATACTATTCTCTACGCTCGCTGCTTCTGAGCTTTCTCCGGTGTTCTTGCCTACTTAGACCTCATTTGCAAGATCCACCGTCGCGACAAACACAGTTGAGGTCTGTGCCAGATTGTCTACAGCTATTCTAGCTGTTTCGCTAACAGTTAACTGGCAAAGCACCTCGTCGCACTCGCTCTGGCCTTCGTCGGCCACTCTACTCAGCGCAGCATCTTTAGCAGCACTCAAATTTGGTTCTTCATCGAACCTGCTGCTATCCTTAAACGTGCTAGCCTTCTCTAAAGCTCTGGGCTGCACCTCGCACTTCTCGTGCGCTACACTTGCGGATGACTGAATCTTCCACCGCGTTGCCTCGACTTTTTGTTCCGACAGTTCAATCTCTAGGCTGAGTGCTCGCTCGAACTCTTCACCTCGCTCCCGTTTTTCTATCTCCCATTTGCGCTCACTATTCACCTTGGTGCTATGAGAGACACGCGGACCTCTCTCAGGCTTGGTTTTAATACCAGCACACCGCCGCGCGTTCTTCAACGGAGCATTCATGAGCTTGCACTCAATTTGCTTTCTGTCAACTCTGATGCCGAAGCACCGCAGCAAGGCTGCCTTAGCTACATTGTAACTGTTGAACTCGTCCTCGGAAAGGTACCCTATTCTACCCATTAAGTCGCACGGAAGGACACTCTATAAGGCGATAGACCAATCGTCTTCGTCGAGCCCTAGGTCTGTGCAAACATTCTCGTAAGAGGTTAGGTAACTCTCTATATCCTCGCCCACTTCGAATGCATGGATCCTGGAACTTACTAGAGACCATCTAAGGCACTGTATTCATCTTCTGGTCTCTTCCTGTTTTACTTTAAGGCTTTCCTTCCACTGCTCTCTCTCTTGTTCTCGCCTTTCCTGACGCTCCTGTTGCAGTTTTACTTTAAGGATTTCCTTCCACTGCTGTCTCTCTTGCTCTCGCCTTTCCTGACGCTCCTGTTCCTCACGCCTTTCTTGGCGTTCCTGTTCCTGTTGCTTTTGAATCTCGTTCCACGTTTCTTTAATATCTTCACTGGTCAGATTCAAGCCCTCGATAGCGCCAACAATTGCGTGTTTCTTCATTCCCGCATCTACTTCTGCTCCCAGCTCCTCCCCCAGAATCAGGAGCTGATTCTTCAACAAACGCTTCCAATCCATGACAGAGAACTAGTGTGGTGCAGCTCACTCTCTACCCAGAAGTTACGTAAATAACTGCTTCTGTGGTAGCCTCTACCAGCGAAAAGATTGCACTTCTATTTTATCAGCCTGGCAACGAAAAAACCAAAGCCAGCACTCACCAGTCGACAGCTGCCAGTCTCCATGATCTCGGCGTGTTGTTCATTCTCCGTCCTCCAGGCTCACATCCCACCGCTGCCACCAGTTGTTGCGGATCGGAAGGAAGGTCGCTGATGGCATCCCACCACTGCCACCAGTTGTTGCGCGTCGCGGCGACCGCAGTCTGCGGGTAGCGGGGCCGATCGCCGTCGCTCCGTCGAGCCAAGGACTAGGGGAGAGCTTTGCGCAAACTTAACGGGTTTATTTAAATCTTTATAGTGAGTTGTCGAGGTGACAGAAGAGAAAAGAAGAACGTTGGGCGAGGCACTCCACGCCATTTTTGTTGACCCCCGTTCCCTAGGTCCCTAGGTTGGGTATCACTATATAAAACAATGCGGACCAATGGTGATGTGGCAGTTCCTCTCAATGAAGTACCGCCCATCATGTCTGTTCATAGAGGCAAAACACAGGCTTGCACATACACAGACACCCTTGCCACTAGTCGCAGCGCTGCCGTAGAACAGGGAGGGGGAGAGCGGAAGACGCACGGGCGCCTCGACTCCTTTGGTGTCGGCCTCGGGCTGCGTTCCCATGAGGAGATCTTAGCGCGGCCTTTTGAGAGGTGCCAGGTTCGTGGAATTCTCTGGGGAGAGCCCTTTGACCAGCGCCGTCGTCGTCTGCCGGTTAACGCGCTAACGATGCGTGGCTGGCCCTGGCGGGAGATAGAGCGGCGGCTCCAAAACCCTCTTTGGCGACATTCCACCCAGTTGGCGCCGCTGTCAATCAGTGGGCACCGTCTCGTGGGGTCGGCCTCTGTTGCTTCCTCCGTCCAGCCGTGGCGAGACTGTCCTTTTGGCACTAATCCGGCGTGGCGAATGACCCGCTGGGTCAAGGCATAGCTTGATCGCTACAGCACGCATCCATGCGCAATGTTGTGGAAAGATGTATCGGAGTGTTGAAGAGCAAGTTCCGCTGCTTGCAGCACTTTCGAACGATGCTCTACAACCACGATCGAGCAGGGCGAATTATTTATGCTTGCGCTGCTCTCCACAACATTGCATTGGACGCGGGGGACTGGACCTTGGATGAGTATGTTGGGGACATGCCACCAGCTGAGGATGACGATGGGGAGCCAGGAGAGAGCCATGTGCTCACACCGCGCAACGTGCTGCTCAGAGGACAGCAGCAGCGCAGCGCTGTCGTGGGCCTTTTTTGAAGTGCACAGGAACGCGGTAAGCTGTCATATCACACACATAATTTATTCATACTAATTCCAGTGCACCCAGGCAAGACAGGGCCGTGTTTGCCACAACACAAAGTACTTACTCGTGCTTCAACATGATTCATGGAGGCAATGGGAAAATGTCTCATTTTATTTAAATGACACATGAAATAGGCAACGGAAACACCCTTTTGCTATATCAGTGATCACAGTCACAACAGACTAGATTGGAGCAAGCGCATATGAGGGGCACCCTGTGCTGACTGTTGCCATCAAAAGATTGTGGGAACAATGCAGCAACGTCACGCAACTTCTTTCACGAAAACGCATAAAAATTGCAGTTACATTAGAAACATGTTGCAAGAACGCATGATACGTATGTCCGTCTCTTCTCATAGTCATTGACTGCAAGCATTCAATCGTACACGCTAGGCTTGCCAAGCACAATGCCGTGCCGGCTTTTCGTTCATTGTCCTCAACATTGTATAAATATTAAAATAATATTTCATTTGATTTGAATTCCCGACTACAGTTATACTGCAATGCTACAAAATACGTAAATCAAAGCAGCAAATAACATGTGGGTTGTTCTGGTGACATACGGCATGAATATTTGGCTCAGCAATCTCACTGCTCCCAAAGCATACCACGTTCAAATTTAATTCCTGCAATGAGTAAATTACAATGAAAACAGTCGCTGGCATGTTGCTGTGATGATGACCATTTTCATTAGTGAAACTGTGCGACATACCCACTTGCTAGTTTAGTCATCTCAAAAAAGACTTGGTTGTAGTTGTACCTTAGCCTCATTGCGCTGAAATGACAATATCACAGTGTAAGCAATTCTCGGCAGGTAAACATGCTTCATAAAGAATGCAGCGAGCTGTGAAACAGTGTGAGGCTAAAAGATATCACAGTCCAACACTATGTGGTAATGCTGCATAAAAAGCGCAGTGAGCTAGAAAACAGTGAGGCAACACAAATATCACAATGCTAAAAACGTTCACAAAAAATGTCAACTATACGCTCTTGGTCTTTGTGTGGATGACTAGACACCTTTAAGATGGTGGGGGGAGGGAGGAGACGCTGCCTCACGAGTAGGTTGAACATAAATTGAGAAACGCATATATCGAACATCAAAATAGATGAAAGACATGTGGAGAAAAAAATGCCGTACTCCTTGTACAAAGTAAATGCTAACTTAAAGCTAGTGATATGTATTAAATGTAAAAAACAACGTATGAAATAGTACGTTGACTGCAACACGTAAACATATAAAAACTAACAGATCAATAATGCATGATAAACATTTAAAACATTAAATACATGATGAAAAACTTAAAATAACTATGTATCCCTTTCCCGCAGAGGGCCCTCAGCCATGGCCCACTCCAAGGATTGGACCACCTGCAGGATTCTCTCCTGTGCTGCTGCCGCCCGCTCCTGTGCTGCGGCCGCCCGCTCCTGTGCTGCGGCCGCCCGCTCCTGTGCTGCTGCCATACGCCGTGCTAGAGAAGTGATGTGGATGGCTGACCTTTTGATCCCCCGCACCACCTGCAATGAATCATCATGGTGGAAATGTTTGCATGAGCTGCTGAAGAACTCTCGACCATCTCGTGGCTCGAAGCTGCTGCTGCGGAGAATTACAACGTGCACAACAATTTCCCCTCAGTTGAAAATTCATTGGCCTGGTGGCATCCTTTGAAAGTGTGAAGCTTCGTGTACAAGCTATGCCCTCTTCGTTTGGGTCAACAAACAATTGCTGGAACTACTCTTCATTCATCTCCTCAAATGCATCTCTTACCATCAAACAGCCCTTTTCAGGGCTAACCAACCTTTTGCCCGGCAGTTTGTCATTGCAGATGTCAGATACCGTGCCCTCAATACATTGCATGTTTCTTATGTACAGCCCAAGTTAGTTTCAGTCATCATAACAGAGCATCAAGAATGTTCACACCCTTTACGTAAATCTTAAACAAACGGTCTACTCACATCAAGCAACTTCTCAGTCAGCTCGAGGCTCTGGTCGCACTGCGAAGACACCCGCAACAAGGTGTCGGTGCGCCGTGGCCTCTCTAGACGGCGAGGCCGCACAGGAGGCTGAGACACTGAAAACATGCAGCATTTTCGTCACCGCATGCTGTGGTAGGCTTTAAGTCTATGGCCATGTTGTGGATAATTGGGCAATTCGAATAACATACGAGAGCTTATTTTCTCAAAACACTTTGATGATCAACAACTTACCCGGTGCAGCGGGGCCGCTTTCAAGGTAACTTGGGGGGCCTTCTGTGGAGTAAAGAATAAAAGTTCACGAACTGGGGGCACATACGTCCTATAATCAATAAAACACTAAGTTCTCAGATGCTTACGTGTCACTGTGTCACTGTCACCTGCAGCCGCTTTAGAGGCTTCCACCTCGACCTCCACTGCAGGAGCGGCAACATCCGCCTGCTGGAAAGTGTCGTGGGCATAATCTTTCAGAAAAAGGGTATTCGTTACTCTGGCTATTTTACAACCTTACGTACTAAACATCTGCGGAAATGTTCTGCAGCTATTCAGTGGTCATTGATATCACGTATTACCATTTTAGTGCATGCACTTGCCCGCAGGCATTTCGTGTCTGTTTGATAAATAAATACGCCTTTTACTGCAAGGGCTGCAAAGTGAGATGTCAGTTGACAAACCTACCTGCTTTTGAATTCTTTTTTCTGCACTATCTTACTGTTCAACAAGGTTCCCCTAAAGGCACTCCTTACAATATGGGCAAACTCTCTCATGGCACCGCTCAGGAATCCGTGATACTGCGGCGGCAGAGTGCTTACCTGTTGATATTCGAGGGAAGCGAAGACTACACCGAAGCGTGCCAACCCGGTTAGTTGCAGCAAGCGGCCACGGAAGCCTGGCAGACGACCCCCTCCAGTGCATCTGGAAATATACACCAATGTCAAAGAACAAATCGCCCGCACATTCGACGGTTACTCACGTTTGTGCCTCCTTGATGGCGGCGGCGTCACGGCGGGCCTCGTGCACCTGCCTGCGCCACCAAGCCTGCCACTCATCCACGTTTTTCTGCGCAGGGCTATCAAGGTTCAGCGCGTCGCTGAGCTCTTGCCACAGCCGCCGCCGGTCGGCGACCGTGACGCCATGCTGCAGCTCAATGGCTTTCGCCGCGAGCTGCGGATGTTCGCTCATAAAGGCGAGCACCAGCGCGCGCTGACCCTCGGAAACGCGGATGAGCCGCTGCTGCTGGTGGCTAGCGGTGCCGTTGCCCTTCGCCATGACTGCGCTCGACCAAGCCAACGAATTCGAAAGTTGCGCCGTTTAGTAGTGGAGTTTTGAAAACAGTAACTGCTTGAAACAAAGTAGTACCTACGCCACCACTAACCGTCCCGCTAAATTTAGCGTTGTTTAGAAAAATAACAAAATAAATACGTTTGGATTGTATCGTATTCCTTATTAAACAATAGAAAACTAGTGCCAACACATTTTAATAGTGCGCAATAATAGTTAAACATTTGTGAACATGTTACAAACACTTTTTACTTTGCTATACGGTCCCCAAGTCGACGTCAAAATGATGACGCAAGCCTTTATTTCCCTCATTGGCTGTTCACTTCCTCTCGTCCTCGCGACCTTTGCGGACCGCCTACTTTTTGACGTCACCGACAGACCACCTCCGCTCGGATTTGGAATTTGTATATAATTGCACCACAAAGCACTTTTACAGCGAAAGCTGTTATGAGATCAGAACACGTGACACGTGCAGCGCCGTAGTTGCCCGCCTTCGTTTTCCGTAACGAGTATCGCATTAAGTAAGAAAAAAATTCAGTGAATAAAAAACACCAACAAGTTGGGATTCCAACCCGGGTCCGCTGCATGCCGGCCCAGTAGTCTACTATGAGCCACGCCAGTGCTTGGAACTCGTTTCCAAACTCGCCTTACGTGGGCTTGATGTAGGGAAAGTAATCACGTTATAATATGACTAATAAAGTGTTTTAGAACATGAAAAGAACAACCACGCGTCATACAATGCGAATTACTTAACGAGTGGGTCGTCCAATGTTCCAACCCATTACAAGAGCTTGTTCTTGATCACCTATTAACTGTGGCGCATACCCACTTCAGGCATAATTCCTCATCCTCGTCAGCCACTGTATCAAAAAAATTGAACGAAAATACTAGCTATAGTGTGCAGTGGATACCACGCTTTTACAAAAAATGACGAGGAATAGCATAGTGAATGCCGGCCTATTGCACAATAGTTATGATTATTTATGACGTATTCTGTACCGAGCAAGTGTGCTTGTAGCAGTTACCCAAAAAGTGTTTAGAAAATGGCTCTGAATGGCCGCTTTGCCAGCTTTCGCTGTGACTGTGTAGCGCGTTCGGCATAAGCCTGGCGTTTTTTTTTTCATTTTGTGAAGTTCTTCTTTCTAAACATACGGTTTAATAGACAACTTACATGTGTGTTGTCCCCTCCACGGTGGTCTAGTGGCTGCTCAGCTGCTGACCCGCAGGGCGCGGGATGAAATGCTGGCCGCGGTGGCCGAATTTTTGATAGCGGCGAAAATGCTTGAGGCCCGTGTTCTTAGCTTTAGCACGTTAAAAAACTGCAGGTGTTCGCGCTATTTTTGGAACCCTCCACCTCGAAATCTTTCACAATCATATGGTGGATTAGGGACGTTAAACTGCAATGACTAACTCCATGTGTGTTCGGGGCTGGTCTACTGGTTGGCCAGACCATCCAGACCAACGAGCTGTGGATTCTCCCCACCGCATAAAATTTTGTTTTAAGGCTGTGTGTCGGCTGCTCGGTCTAGGGTTACGATTTTCACTTACGGTACGAGTGTCCCCAGGTTCCAGTGCCGGATGAGTGCTCTTTTTGTGCGCGTGTGTGTAAATTGGAGTTTGAAATGGGACTATTGCCTCGTATTCATCGCACTATTTTTTGGGGGGGGGGGAAGTTCCTTTTTTTTCGAACCGTTCAGTTTATTAGACAACTTACATGTGTTGCAGGGTGTGGTCAACTGGTTGCTCTGACCATCCACCGAGGAGCCGGGCATGCTCCACACCGCATGGAATTTGTTTCAGGGCTGTGTGGCGGCTTGCTAGTCTAGGGGTAATATTCTCGTTTAGGATGAGAGAGGGTTTCCCTAAATATGAGGGCACAAGTCGTTTGAATTCGTTTCATTCGGTAAGAAGAGATGCTCTTTAAATTACAGAACCTTTTTTTTTTAAAGATAGTGACTCGATTCATCTTGCTGCGTGCTGAAAGTAAGGGTTTTTTGCTATGTGTCATCCAGGTGGCCCTGGGTGATACAGTGCAAGATTTCCTTGTTGCGTCATGCGCAGCACCAGCAGTGACCTCCGTGAAAATGTGTTGGTACGATAATAATTGCTTATCGGTTCCTGGAAGTGCACTTTTCTTCAGGATATTTTGCTGTGTCTCAAAAAAGCGATTTTACACAGACTTGGTTGATGTCATGTGTCCACTTCAAAGATACCGGGCGATATATGTATTGTGGTATAAGAAGAATGTTTGGGTAAAAAGAGTGCCGGGGAGGGCTACCACAAAATAAAAAATCGCAGCATATTCACGGACTGAATGTTGTTGAGTGGGGCGAAACGTCCGTCCGTCCGTCCGTGTGTGTGTCTGTCTGTCTGTCTGTCGACAAGCACGAGCCGCCGCGGCTCGTTAGGTTCTACCGGTAACGCCTGACGCAGGACGAGGTAAGACTAAAAGGAGCTTCGCCCATAAAAATAAGTATTGGCTGGATCGATCGTCGCAAGCCAGGCAGCATGCTTAATTCAGGGAATCAGGAATGACCATGAGACTTCCAGAAAGTCTCGTCGCCGGCTTTGTGGACTTAGCACGCGGGCTGTGATGTCTGAAGGCTTTGTTGACGCTCCAACTTAGACGGCGGGTGTAAGCTTTGTGGCTCTCTTCTTCTAGAGGCGCCAAAGGGCTGGGGCAAATTTATTCAAATTTTCGGGCAAGCAGAGGCAGAGGTATTTCAAGAACGCACATGGTGAAGCTGAAATGAAGAAACAAACTGGCGAGTAAGAAAGTGAGGTTGTACAAAAAGAAAAAAAACCTTAAGTGAATACTTTTATAAATAAAAAAGTGCATGGTATTGCAAGTGAATTCGCATTATTCCGCGGAAGAGCAGCCGCTTGAGATTCCAAGAAAGGACTGAGGCGATTTTAGAAAAAAGTGTATACGTGGCTTACCACTGTTGAAAACTCCGAGCTATCTCACTGAATATGTATTATAAAAAGCCTACACACGTGACTTATTCGGTGCAGAAGCGTTGAAGCGTGAGTTCAGTCTGATGATACTGTGGAGTGTGAAGTGTGAAACCGCTACGCATACGTCATATGTACGATTGAGCCAGTCCACGTTACTAGTGTGCCGTACCGCTGGCGTCGCGTTGCTCGCACTTGTGTGGCATTTTGTTCATGTCGAGATGAACTGTGGACATGCCCTCGCGACGTGAATTCACGTTGGGAACTTGTACTTTAATTGCCAATCGCGGAAGAGAATCCTGCAGCATAGTGTAAGGCATACGTATCAAGCCAGCCAGCTGGCCACCGTCGCGAAAATTTGCTACCACTAGGGCCAGTATACAGCGAAAAATCTACGAGATGCAATGTCAGCTAACGTCCATTTGAAAAAAAAGACCTATTTCATATCTCGAGTCAATTCTGAAGGAGATTTGGCGCCTGGATTTTCGAACTACACATCAATAACAATATTTAAGAATGACTAAAGTCAGGGCGCCGATTCTGAATATTGAGTTTTGTTTAACGGCTGTGTGTTCGCATCTGAGGACCACACGTGGTGCCTCGAGAAAAATAAAGATTGACACCTGTCTGTGTAGCTCATGAATATAATAATTAAGAAAACTAAAAACAAAAGACATGACATGAAGGCAGTCCTGTGTGTGCCGGGCCTCTAGCAGCATCTAACGGAGAACGCCGTGTTGTTGCACGGGGAGAACGTGAACAAAGAGCGTGAACAAAGAATGCCACGTTAGGTGACCACGCTGGCTACCTGAGCGCGAAGCAAAGGTTTGCATAATTGAAAGCGTTTTTGCAAAACAAAAGATAATTGCGAAAGTAGACGCCTTATAACGGATTCTGCGGCTTGGTACGGCCATGCATGTAGGCGGTGTTTTTTGTATACGGTATATAGAATATTCGTTATTGTAGCATGCAGCGCCATCTGAAGACCCAGGGCGCGATCACGTTCTCCAGCTTTTCTTTATTTTTGTGGCCGTGACACGCTGATGCAAGGCGATTACATAATATATTTATATCGTCAGTTAAGCCACCTGAAAGAGATAAAAATGCCTGTCCCGTGACCAAAAGCGGTGCATATTTGTTGGTTCTCTAGGAGCTTCTTTCGTGTTCCTTAACAAAAAAGGTGGGAGGGTATTGTTATCATTGCGTGTTTGTTCGCGTAAGTACTAAGAATCGCACACGCTATTTAAGAACCCCAACCTTACCTTCGAACGTAAGACAATAATAGTAAGACGATGATCACGATAACAGCGGTAAACGGCGACAACATCGTTTGAAAAACGGTTCCAGAAGGAGAAAAAGGGAACACAGATAAACCTGACACAGACGCATCTATATATATATATATATATATATATATATTCATAATCACCATTTTGGGCGTGGCTATTGTGCATCTTACCTTCAAGAAGTTTTTTTTTATTTTTTTTATACAATAAAGATTTCTAAAATAAAATGTTGTGACAGTGAGACATCCGTCATCCTAACGGGTGAAGTCTGCGTCGGAGCGTAAATAATTTTGCCGCACCGTTAGTTACATTTAGGTGGTGGATTAACAAGAACTCGTCAATTACCGTTTTATTTTTTTACACGCAATGTTCTTGTACTAAAACCACGCGCGAAACAACGCACGCAATTTCAGATATAATCCAAACTGAAGGTCCTGATCCGGGCGGTATTGAGAGTAAGCCCGCCGAACGCGCAGCTGGTATACGCAGCCGCTCGTCGTATGTGGCGGAAGAGCTCGCCGCATTAGATCACATCGGCGGCGACAATCTGTACGCGAGGTCGCTCCGCATTCTTCCCGCGCTGTTGGACAACAGGCAGATTTCGGTGCACGTTAAAAAAACCCCAGGTGGTCTAAATTTCCGGAGACCTCCGCTACGGCGTTTCTCATAATCATATGGTGGTTTTGGGACGTCAAACCTCACACATCAATCAATCAACAGGAAGCATGCATCTGCATGAGAGCGTGCTTGGCGAGTGCCAAAGGCCCTTCGAACATCGGCGAGACACTTCCGGATGTCAAAGTGTACTTCATGTAACTTACTTTCTTCGGCATCCCACAGTTGTTGTTTACGAGTTGTCTGCGATGTCGTCTACAGAAAAAAAAAAACGCAGTGGGTCTACCGTGTATACAGTGACCCGCGCATGTGCTTACGCATGGCCTCCGAGATTGCAGGCGCGCCACCGCGTGCGGCCATCTCGGAGACCGTGGTCTACGTATCACGATGATAGGGAGTTTTAGTATACCGTTTGCAAGCGCTGCGGGCGTTGCGGGCGTAGCGGGTGCCATATGAGCTTTAGAATAGCGTTTTCCCTGCTGCGATCTGCAACACACGATCGCAGCGACACCGTAGCCTCGAAACCATCGCTTGCGGGCCACCTGCGGGCCGCCATCACCGCACGCAATTTCGGATTTTTTGCGTGCGGTCCGCGAACGCTGACTCGCGTTACGACGCATGCGCAGTGGCAGCGACCGCACTGCAAGGGCTCGTGGTGTGCTATTTTAAAACTCCCTAATATAAAACAGGAAACAGCAATGATTCTTTTACGCTTATACTGTGGTGAGAAGTTCATGGCCTGACCCCGCCGCCGTGGCTTATGGTGCTCGGCTGCTCATCCAAAGGTCGTGCGTTCGGTCCCAGCCGGTCAAGTTTTGATGGAGGCGAAACGACAGAGGTCGCTGTGCTGTGCGGTCTCAGTACACGTTGAATAACACCAGGTTGTCTAAATTTCCTGAGCCCTGCGCTACACCATCGCTCATAATAATATCGTGCTTTTCGGAGGTTAAACCCCAGATGTTGTTATAAGAAATAAAATGTTAAAACACCTCATTATGTTTGCCTTAAGTGTATGGGAAGTAGATTGACACTCCGGGAATATGGCTCTACTCTACGTCACCCTAGTCTACATCGCACCTCTAGTTTACGTCTCTATTCAGGGCTACCATCCTCGCAAGCACAAGCGCTACATATCATTGATAAGATATGTGGGGTTTAGCGTCCCAAAACCACCATATGATTATGAGAGACGCCGTAGTGGAAGACTCCGGAAATTTCGACCGCCAGGGGTTCTTTAACGTGCACCCAAATCTGAGCACACGGGCCTACAACATTTCCGCCTCCGTCGAAAATGCAGCCGCCGCAGCCGGGATTCGAACCCGCGACCTGTGGGTCAGCAGCCGAGTACCTTAGCCACTAGGCCACCGCGGCGGGACGAAGCGCTACATATCAACTTACCGCTTCTGGTGTTCATAATGTGTAAATGTTGCGGTTGATATTGTTACGCTGCTGTAAAGAACTGGTTGTATTAGAAGCACAAAACACACACACACACACACACACGCGCGCGCGCGCGCGCACACAAACACGCGCGCACACACGCACACACACACACACACACACACACGCGGACGGACGGACGGATGGACATGAATGACGACGCCGACGAGCGCTGACGCCGTCGTCATTTGTGTTCCGTCCATTATGTGTTTTCTTGCGCTGTAGTGCATCAGAATATTGTACCAAGAAGCCCAACTCGCCACTTCTATGAAGAATACGCGACTGTAACGCAAAAGTTTGTCCACAACATTTGTGTACACAGTATATCTTCTGCGTCATTCCGTAACGCTTCGCTCAATGCAGAAATTGAACCATGGTCACCTTCCTTCCGCATGCTTCGCATAACATCGATTCCCGTAGTACGTGGGATTCGCGATTTTTTTTTTTGCTCCAACCAGTTTTGCGTGCCGTTACATTATTCGCAATAGAAGCTATTATGCAGCTTCTTAGCAGCTGTATATGGCGCGAGCAATAGTAGCACGGCAGCGGTCGTAGAACGCGGCGGCATAATAGATGCGCGGAACCGGGGAGGGGGACGTGATTTTAAATGAAAAGAATAGAAAAGTGAGCCCCGTAACTGGCTCTCAGAGGAAGGACACCTCAACAGTAGCTCACGAGGGGTGGGGGTAAAGAAGTGATCAAAGGATAGGATTGAAAGGTAAAGAGATAGAGAAAGAGGAAGGAGAGAGTGAGTCGCAGGGACAGCGAACGACGGAAGTAAGGAGAAGATAGGAAAGATGGGCATGGTGGCAGGAGTCCGAGGACTGGGCACCACTCGGCGAGAGCTCTTGTCGGCGTCAGGAGATGGCGTAGGGCGAGCCCAGTCGGCCAGAGCTGCGCTGTCGTCGGAGATCGCGCGAGTACAACCGGTCGGCACGAAAAAAACAAAAAAACGAGCTGTCGGCATTCATTTCCGCATTTGTCTCCTCATCTCCAGGGCAGGTCACATGACCTATATTGTCGGTGCCAGCATGTCGAGGTACTTTCGTTTATTGTTGCCATTTTTGGTCGCTTATCGCTGAGACATGCACGCTATGCGGCATCAGCATAGTCGCGCATGGTGCGCCCATCACTGTTGACGCCAGACGGCTCTAGCCGACTGCGCCGAACGTCAATACGCTTTACAACCGAGCTATGACGCCGCGGCGCCAACTGTTGACGTCCGCGAACTGAACAATCGGCGCGCCTCACTCGCACGCCGAGAAAGTGCTTTACATCTAGAGTGATCGATTCTCGAAAACGATCGACCGAGGATGCGGCCCTTGCGTGCTGGCGATGAGAAACTGACCAGAGGTGTCTTGCGACTTCCCGAATCATGCGTGCCACGCTTCACAACGCTACTGGCGGATACAATCGCCGCTTCAGCGCGTGCGTCAGAAACATTGGCGTTGCTGCCTCACATCAGTGGAAAATTTTCGTCATCATTATCAGCGTCGTCGTCGTTGTGGTGGCCTTTTCTTTCCCCTGTGGAACGGGACTATCACGCCGAGTTTCCTGCATAATGTCAGTTTGTTGTAGCAAAATGGGACAGGCTGCCAGAAACATCGTTGATGATTGATTGATATGTGGGCTTTAACGTGGTGCGCTGATTGGAATCACCTGCCTGCCTCATTGGTGATTATCGCAGGCACTCATATTTTCGCGGTGCACTAACAAACCTTACCTAGAACGTACACCCCTACGCCTTACCTGCTTATCTTTTTTTTATTTATGCTGGTGACATGAAGGTGGGTGTGCTAAAGTCAACTCTGAGTTTTTCCACCATGATCTACTTTTGAGTTTTTGCCCATGTTCACTTTATATTCGTATTGTTCATTCGTATTGCTTCTTAGCAGTGTGATTTTCAGTTGTTTTCACCTTATACTTGGCATTGTTGTTAGCAGTGTGTTTTTCACTTTTTAATCACATTCACCTTATACTTGTTATTGTACCGTAGCATGCATGTCTTGGCTCATGCCTTTTTGCTGTTGGTTTATTTCTTTGAGTTCTCCGTTTTTTACGTGCCTTATTATCCACTATTGATGTAGCCCCTCCCATCTGTAACGCTTCTTGTAAGCCCTGAGGGTAATACATAAAATATATATATATATATATATATATATATATATATATATATATATATATATATATATATATATATAAACGTCCCGAAATCACCAAATGATTATGAGAGACACCATAGTTAGAGGGCTCCGGAAATTTCGACCACTTGGAGTTCTTTAACGTGCACTAAAATCTGAGCACACGGGCCTACAACATTTTCGCCTCCATCGGAAATGCAGCCGCCGCAGCTGGGATTTGATCCCGCAACCTGTGGGTCAGCAGCCTAGACCACAACGGCGGGGTCCGCTTGCAACTGCTGCCATATGATCGTTGTGCGCATGAACACTGCTGCAGCTAAGTATACTACACGCACTACACCGTGGCGCTCACAGTGGTCTCAGCTGTACACTTTGTGCTATAACTGTGGATGTTTTCCCTTCAGTCTATAATACATCATCTCGGAAACTGTTTAAGTGTGACGCCGCAACGCTGGTTCCGGGGCTTCTCATCACGTCAGCGCTTGTGAAGCGCCTAAACATAACCGCCAGGAGGCTGCTCATGCTGTGGATACGTGTGCCTGCCATCTGGCGTCAATCTGTTGCTCTCACGTATGTTTAAACAACTTCGGCAAGGGAGCTAGATCAGCGCATTACTAAACCGTGCGATGATTCTCACTGCTTCGCTCTAATTGGTTAAAACTGCCAAATTTTTTACCACCATCATAAGTGTGAAAGTATTCTTGGCATTTCGTTTTCTTTGCAATCGCATCGCATATATGTGGCGCACATGAGGTAAATTTTGTGGAGAGAGAAGAAGACGACGTCGTGGATTTTATACAGACGAAAATTTATTTCGACGCCGCAATAAATTGTCTTTATTGTCACTATTCCAGACCACTCTGTCCATAATTATTAGGTAAATTTTTTTTCAACTGATAACCACTCACTTAATTGGACAGTTATGCTATGTACTGGAGAAGCCACTATAGAGCGTTAAATTATTATTCAATGTCATGCTAATGTTCATGTGATACGGGATTTCATTGGCGCAAGTCACGTTCATCAAATTATAACTGCTTGGAATTGTTTATTCGACACCATAAAACACGGACCGTACCGTGCATAACCCACAAACATCCTCGTGATGTCTATTATGATAAAGCTGCTCTAGCGCATAATCTCTTCATGTGAAATCAAACTGGCCGCAAAAGGCCAACTATACGCACATTTCTGAAAACACGTTTTAATCTTGAACACAGTGCTCCTCGTTCGACGTTCCTCGGTGTGATGAAGGAGTGGACAAGGCGAGAGAGTCTGATGGAGACTATGGACGCGGCAAGTGGCGCGCTCAACAGCGGATGGGTACTCTCTTCTCGGTGTAAGACATCAACACAGATGGTGATGTGGTGGTAGGGTCGGTCGGATGCAGTGGCTTCTTATTGAGCGAGTGCGGCTGCACGAGCGACCTGCACGCCCCAAAAAAGAGCCGTCTTTTCCGCTGCCTTCGAAATGCCCATCCTCTACACCGACGGCAATAGCACAGACGCTGGATCATCAACGTCGCAGCAGAGAGATGACAGATCGGACAAGATGAAGCACAGCAAAAAAGAGCGCCATCGGCCACTCCGGCAGAGCCGTTGTGAAGTTCTTCAACAGGAGCGGCAAGAACTGTCAGCGCCATAAAGACGTCCAACTTGCCAACGAGAAGGTCTGGCAGACCAGCCGTGCCGATCAGCTCTGGAAGTCAACGAGGAACACCTTCGCCTACACGAAATGGTCCGCACCGACACTTGGCGGGCAGAGCCACCACGATCTCGCAGGCAGGCTGGGAGATGGGATGAAAACCAATTCAGAGACTTCCAAAGACGTCTTGAGGTACCATGACGTGTCACCAGTGGCTACAAGACGCTTGCATGGCATCACTGCGGTGTCTGGCGTTCGAAAAAGAACGTGTACCGAGGCCAAGAGTAGTTTACCGGAGAAGGCGGGCAGCCCAGGCACGCGTGCGGAGCACATCGAGACAACGATACGCATCAACGTGGCCGTGCTTTGGTGAGACGTGCAAGAGTCGTTTGCCGTCATCGAAGCCGAGAGCCCCGTCCCATCATCATCATTGTCCACGGCTAACCTGTGTCTCTGCAGAGGACGTGGCATCGTTGAACACTCAGTCATTCCCGCCATCGACCTGGCCTGCGTTGCTGGAGTGCGGCCAGATGCAAGAAATCAGGATTGGCAAGAGGTCGGTCAGCAAGAATACCTCGTTGTCTGACCTCAGGGCGTCAAGTGTGGTGGCTGCTCCCAGTGCAGAGCAGAAGGAGCTGGAGGCGCGGCAGCTGAAGGATGGCTCGGTGCAGATGGACACGTCACTGATGTCCGATGTTCCGCCCAAGCAGCAGCAGCAACAGAGCTCGCGCATCTGGGAGGCGCTGCGAAATTTTTTCAGCTCGCTCCACGCTGTCTTCTTTTTCCTCACCTCTTCTCATCGCTCATACCCTATGCAGGAGATTGTCCGAGTGTTGGGTGATTTTTTTTCAGTGTTTCTTCACAATACTTCTCGTATAAGCTAGGAATATATTTAATGCAACAACCTAATTAGGGAATATTAGTATTGAAATGTTTGCACAGAAACTGACGCCCGAGCGTACTTCTTTCTCCTCTTTACTACAATAGCAATATATGCGGCCAAGAAGTCTGAAGAAGAAAATTTCAAGGGCTCATTTCTTTTCTTTGACACAACCTTCATGAAAACAAGCAGATAATGAAGCTAAGGAATTCATTGGGAACGTTATAAAACGTGTTGTTGTAATTACATGGTGGAGATTGTGGTATAAATGTGCAACAAGTGAACGATAAGGCATCTTGCCGCCGGAAAGGACCGAACCTAAACCTTATCGTCAGCTTGCATGTTCGGTCATTGCTGGCGACTAATTGTCTTTTCGTCCACTTCACACTCATAATATTATTACCACTATACAGTGCATATAATGTTCCCTACGCATTTATTGACTTTATTATCAGCTGGTATTCATTAGGTCAATAAAACTGCGAACTTACTAACAGTTCCTGCCCTCGGCGTATATTGTCATGTTGCTTGTACGTACCTACTCATCAATATTTCTCTTACTTCAGTGAATGTTTCACGTCAAGCACATCGACTAAACTTTGTGTGATCATTAAAGCCATTATTTGCATACTGCCGTAACTACATAGAAAATGGGTCGTCTTCAGGTGTTCAAAAGTGACCTATATAGCGTGCGTAACGTTAACACTGCTCGTATCCAACATCCAGTGGCCTGAAACGTTTGATATATGCATCACATTGTCACGGGGATTATGAGTACAGGGGAGACACAGAGGCTTGTAAGTTACAGTATCCACAAGCGGCAATTACCCCAGAATGACAGCATCTCGCGTGGTATGTAATCTTCGTCTTTCTCTCTGCTTTACAAGGAACACCTTTAACGGCGTGCTCAATGACAATGCTTTGTGATAGTACGTTCAAAGCTTCCAACCGCGCAATCGTGCTCCAGTAGATTCATCAGGAGTGTTGCGTATGCAGGAACGAAAAGAGTCGGGCACATTCGCACTAGTGGTTCGAAGACGGGCAGCAGCGGAGCTGTTATCCTTCCCCACTTCTTCGCATTCACCTCCATATTTCTCCGTTCATGTTTATTTCTCTATCTCTGTTGTCACACTGGTCCCGTTAATTAGGGAGGCGATCGCCGGGCTAATTCCAAGGGCCGAAGTATGGGCCCCCCGAACCGCACCACGAAAGCGTGGACAATTTAGAAGTGGTCCTTTTTGGCGCGCCAGCGGACGCCGGCTGTGGCCCAAAGAACAAGTCAGTGCCGAGAGTTGATAAACAAAACAAATATTATATTCTCAAAAATGGCAGATCGAAAACAATACACAAGAATGCACACTCCACAATAGTTACATACAATACGTCACCAATCAAACAACGTACTACACAGTACAGTCAGCCACACTCAAAACAACGGACACAGACAACGATACGCACTACAATGCAGTCGCATGCATTGAACAACCAAGACACTTAAAGCCTAAAGAGATAGAAAACCTATCCAGTCCAAAGTTCTTGGAACAAAAGTCTGGATGATACTCTTCCGAGAATCACTCACTCAAAGTCCAGCGTTGTTGTCGTTCCGTGCCCTCGAAATTTCTATTCCAGGAAACATTGCGTCTTCAATTGGCCACTCTCCAAGCTTCAAACTTCTTCGCCCGAACACGTCGGCTTCACACACGCAGCTGTCGCCACGCGTCTTCGCTCGATAGCGGTAAACACACTCTCTTGCCTGTAGCTCGAGCCTTCACCCCTCAGGTGGAAATCCTCTTCATCTCCTGCTTGGTCCCTACGGACAAAACCTTCGCCGACTACACGGCGGAATCCCTACGCGCTCTTGCGCTAACTTCCGTCTTCTCCTGATCTCTCATCTCCGCTGCTCGGTTAAATACCTTCCGCGCGACATTCCAGAAAGTTCTCGTCATTTCGTCGGCGCGATACGCAGCGAAGGCTGGGTAGGGGGTGAGACGGTTCGAATGCCCTCCGCGATGGATGACTCAATCTGGTGTGACCACGCCTCTTTCGTTCTAGAATTCTCGCGCGCTTGCTCGGCCGCCGATGTGGGGTGAGGAGGTTCGTCGGCGAAGCCACGCTTCCGAGGGGAGAGCGCGCGCCCGGGGAGCCTTCGATGTTTGTTTTCTTTTTTTTCTTTTGACCTCCCGGCGTCTCCCCCGCGCGTTATCGCAAGAATTTGGCAGCGCGCCCATTTTTAGCGCTCGTTCTGTGACATCTGTATTTCCCGCTTTCTCGTTCTATATATTCCAGTAGCTCTTTATATGTTGCTCTCTTTCTCTCCGTATTTTACTTCCTGCCCTTCGCTCTCTCTCTCTCTTGTCTCTCTCTTTTCTACGCCGTTTCAGTCTATGCTCTTTTTCTTTCTTTCCTCCTCATGTGGACGTTTGTTCTCCTCTCTATCTTCCGCTTACCATCCCCTTGCTATACAGGATTATACCTGCCTATGCTGTGATCTGCTACAGCAGTTCGCCTCCGCACGGTGTGTACACGGGATCGAAAAATTTGAATGGTGTGTACGCGAAAAATTTCTGCGCTGCGCGAAGAAAATTTTTGCCCCTATAGACTTTCTTCTTTTCATTTCTCTCTTTTTTCATTCTTCGTCTCGCGCAAAAGAGCAATTGCATCCCACTGCTGCAAAATCGGCGCTTGTGTTTTGGGGCGCGAAGCAAAAGATGAAGGCGGCGACGATGAAGAAAGGGAACCTGCCACCCAGTTCTCGGCAAGTTCCCCTTTGGGGGTGAGCGCTATCTAAACGAGATCTTGGTTGCCGTCACAACAACAACAATAATGAGAATAACAATAACAATCGCAATCATGAAGGGAATGCGTGCCGCATGCCATGTTTTTTTTTTTGGCGACGCCGCACAAACCAAACGCCATCTACAAGAGTTTCGAGGTTGAAAAGCGCTTCTAGTTGGCCGTGGACAAATTGTGTGAGTAGGTGATTACACGAGAGATCGACACGGGTCCAAAAGTTGACATTTTAGATTTCATTGAGTATGTTATATTTCGTGCACCTCTCACCAGGTAGCCTGAAAGTCAGCTTCGTTTTATGATTAATGGCATAACTTACGAGAAAAAACAAATATCAAACTTCACCAACACGGAGGCACCAATTTCGTCACCTGTCATTTTCGAAAATTGCAGATGCTATAAAAAGACAATTATTTTTTTTCAAGGAAGATATTTTTTACCTGAAAAGCATGTCTAATGAAGAATGAATTTATACGGTTTCAAGTTTGTAGACCTTAAGAAAATAGCTTTTAAAAATGTCTAATTTTGCGACAGTTTAAAATAAGTTACGTATTCCTCTTTTTCTCCGAAAGTAATGCAAGCAGCTTTTTAAAACTTGACACGTTTTAAGGATATAGTGTGTTCATTAGGTACATAAAATATTGCTGCCGTAGGGCAATTGTAAATTTTTATATATTGCCTCAAAGTTCCATGGGTACATAAAATATTGCTGCCGTAGGGCAATTGTAAATTTTTATATATTGCCTCAAAGTTCTCATAATGGCAAAAGTGTACTCCTCTGAAATTGGAACAATAAAAAAACCCCATCTTCGATTTTTCTTAATCTCGTAAATAGACAACCGAAGGTCATCATACAGTAATATAGAAAAACATGTTGCATCGTTTTGTTTTTAGCGACAATATTCGTTGTACAAATTGGAGCTTTTCGAGAATGCGCTGATAAGTTGAGAAATCTAGAAATCAGAGCGGAAAAGCGGCAATAAGCTTCAAACGCGAGTAAACGTGACCGCATTTGGTGAAGAAAGGCTGTTTTGGCAGATAGGAGTAACTATTTTGAACGCGGTATTCTATAGTATCTGAATTCACTCCTTTACGTAGAGCACTGAGACTTCTAATATGTGGTGCCTCTCCATACTGACACACAGATGGAGCTGTTGTGACGGCCATGTGTTTGCAACACGTTGGGTATGAGAATTGAATGTTGAATGAGTTCATAAACGATTCATAACAAATTTTTATCATTAGGGGCACGAAAACTGCTGCATTATACTGAAGAACACGCTTTAGGGCAAGTTGTCATCCTTCGTCTGCTCTACAGATGAATTGCTGTGCGCCGCATCTCGGAGGCAATGCTTTATATCATATGGCTCAAAGTAGGGACAAAGATTACGCCTCCCGTAATTTTATGGACAAAAACATTGTGAAATTCATTTTAACGTACTATACTTCAGTTTTGCATTCGCACTGCGGATACTTGTGCACAAGTATCCACGCAAGTATCCAAGGAAGCAACGATTAGCTCGTTGCTTCCTTTCGAAATGATCGTAAGCTGTATATGATTGAGGTAAGCAGTCTTTCTAATGCACACAGCGCCAGCTTGTTACGCGAGGCAACGAATGACGGGAAAGTGATACATAGCGTAATGACCACTTATGCACGACCACGTAAAAAATAAAAGAATAAGCTAATTTCGATACGGCATATTGTTTGCCATCCGTTCTTCGGTATTTAAAATTTTCTGTCTGCTACAAAATCGCCTGCTTGTTAGTCGGGTAGCATCTCCTTCTAAATGTAATTCAAGTAGAATAGCTGGATTATGAGTTTAATATAAAATTTCCACTTGCAGCATAAAGCTGTTCAGTAGTTGGTGAGCGTATACATCTCTGTGTGCTCATACCTGCTGAGAGAAAGAGCTTAGTAAGCAGCGGTGCACATGCGTGCTTCTTTGATACTCTCACATGAATTTCGAGCTGCAAACGACAATTCAAGTTGAGTGAAAACCAACTACCCCGATTCTTAACTAAGCCACCATAGTGCTAAAAACCGTGGTCTTTGACCTTCTCCCTGGCCCAGTGGGTCAAGTTGTGGGGCAAGCTTAAAAGCGGAGCTTCCTACTGAGGTCGAGTCCACTGCTTTATTCGTGGCGTTTTTGGAAGATGCTGCTATGGCTCCAAGCTACCATAAGCAAGGCTAATCAGGCTTATCAAAGACTAAATCGGGAACAATTTTTGGCGTTTCTGTATGGAAAAACTTAAACATCAACAACGACTCGTCACACTGATCGGCTTGCAACAGCGTCAACAGTGCAGGGTTGATGATACATTATTTTCAGAAAATTTATTTTCCGGAAGGAGCAAATGCTTTGACCCGTCCATAAAAAGTTTGATCAATCCCATCTGTAACTGAATCGACAAGTCAAAGCAGAATAAAAGCATTAGCAAGTGATGTAATAATATGGGGCCCCTGTTCAGCGCGTGCCTGCTCTGCAATAATACAGCACAAGACGCGAAAGCGTCGCATTGGGGACCCGCACCGCAAGGAGCCTACAAAGAAAATCATCACAATGGAAATGTTGGCGAAATTTCGCTATGTTGCGACATTGCCTCTTAACATTTTCATTCTTCCGTAAGAGCATAATTGAGTGATTAATGTTGTGACGGAAAACTTCGCCTTACTTGTTGGTTTCCCAAGCGTGCAGCTAAGAGTGACCACTGTCGAAAGTGGGGGGGGGGCTCGCCCCCCTCGTACCTTTTGTCAGTGGGGGGGAGGGATCGTGCCCTCTCGCCCCCCCCCCCCATGGCTGATAGATATGCCTATGGTTTCGCATATAAAAAACTTTCGTTCATTGTTCTCATCACGGCAAAGAAGGAATGCTAAGAGGGCCGCGTGCTAACGCGCAATATCGTTTCGCTCTTTGCAGGCCGACGCTTTCGAAAATCACGTCTGGAAGCTGCTTGGGGCGCGAGGCAAGAAAAACTCAAAAACGCAAGCCTCTTTTATCGCAATTGTAGGTGCTGAAAAATCGAATGAGCCACAATACATACAGACGTCATTTAGTACGTGTAGAAACTGGATCATTACGAAAATAATAATTTTTTGGCTGGTGAAGGGTCACTGCGTGAAACGTTGGAATTGTTATGACTCCAATATTCTGCTTTACCTCTTTTTCCGCTATTTCATTCTTGAAAAGCAAGCAATCAATATAGCTTGCTCATGCGGCTGCATATTGAGCACCGTTGTGGTACAAAAACATTGTATCCTATATCGAAGCAGGTTGGTGTGTCAGAGCAAGCGATGACCAAGTAAGCGGCGTTGAAATGCAAGGCCTAATATGTTATAATACAGAAATTCTGCATGACTAGCACAACACAACCTTATACGTGCACTGTAACAGAACTCTGACTATTCTAAACAGTGCCAAATCTTGTACGAAATATTTAACCGACTTAAATGGAGTCGATAATATACATATGACACAGCCAGAGCATTGCGAAATAAAAAAAACGCAGAAATAAAGTGGGGGTAGAGAAGAAATAAGCTTGCGCAATGCCGCAAATTAGAAGGCGGGGTGGGGGGGGGGAGAGTATAACAACCAAACCACATAGTCCATGAGTATGGGATGTGTTTTATTTCAATGTGACTTTGTTATTGCGTTGTGTGTGTGTGTGTGCGTGTGTGTGTGTGTGTGTGTGTGTGTGTGTGTGTGTGTGTGTGTGTGTGTGTGTGCGCGCGCGCACCATACGCACAGCCGTCTTATATATGCTGCGGCCTGTTACTGAGGTCACTAACAAAAAGTGGTTTACGAACTCGTTCTATGATGCTATGTTGTTGATTGAGACAGCCTTGAGGGTCTCCGCTTCAGGCACTTTTCGTAGGCAGACTCTCGGGGGAAAAAAAATAAATAGCGCAGCGCCGCGCTAGTGACGAAAAGACTGAGGTAACAGCGGAGCTGTTGGCGTTCCCACTCGCGAATAACCTCACCTTCCTAGTTCCTGCTATGTTTTTTTATCTATCTTCAATTCCTTTCTCTCTCTCTGTATTTCTCACTCCTTTTTTTCTCGCTTTCTATTTATTCCTCTTCTTTTATTCTCTCTTTCCTTGGCACCCTTTTCTTTATGCCTTTCGTTCTTTCTCTTTCTCTCTTTTTTCTATGGTATGCTTTCCTCTCTTCTCCCCATAATTCTTACCATTCCCATCACGCTAATGTATGCTCCCCCTTTCTCTCTTCTTTCCCACACTCTTGCTGTACCGCACTTTACAAGGCTGCTCAGATAGCCGCTTGCCTTCGGATGGTGTGCACGCAGGTGAGAATCCTTCCCCGCCAAGAAAAATTTTCCCGTCAATTTCTCTCTTTTTATATCTTTACTAAAGTGGCCCTGCAACACTTTTTAAGTAGCTATAAAATATATTAACTAAAAAAGCTTATTGCCCCAGCAGTTCGCCGACACAAACATTTTTAGAATCCGTCAAGTGCGAGCAGAGTTAAAAAGGTTTGTAACTATATAGCTATAACTATATAGCTGTAACTATATAGCTGTCACTGCTTTCTCCCTTCTCTCGTCCCGACCAAAGCACTGAAAGCTACGCTTGATGATGACAATTATTATTATTATTATTATTATTATTATTATTATTATTATTATTATTATTATTATTATTATTATTATTATTATTATTATTATTACGACAACAACGACCTCGTGTCGATAGTGCTCATCCACAAAGGGAAATTTGCAGAGAACTGGGTGGCAGGTTCCCTTCTTCATCGTCGCCGCCTTCATCTTTTGCTTCACTCCCAAAACACAAGCACCGATTTCTCAGGAGCGGGATGCAATTGCTCTCTTGCGCGAGACGACAAATAAGGAAAGAGAGAAAAGAAAAGGAGTCATTCTGTAGGGGCGAAAAATTTCTTCGCACGGCGAAGAAATTTTCTGCCCCGCGTACACACCATGTGAATTTTTCGATCCCGCGTAAACACCGTGCGGAGACGAACTGCTATAGCGGAACTGCATAGGCAGGTATAATGCTGTATAGCAAGGGGGTGGTAAGCGGAAGATAGAAAACAGGACAGACTTCAGAGTGAGGAGGAAAGAAAGAAAAATAATATAGCCTGAAACAGCGTATAGAAAGAGAGAGAGAGAACGAAGGGCGGAAAAAAAAATACGGAGAGAAAGAGAGCGACATATAAAGACGGACTGAAATATATAGAACGAGAAAGCGGCAATACAGAGATAGAGAATTAAGCATAGAAACGGAAATTAATATGGAGGTGAAGGCGAAGAGGTGGGGAAGGATAACAGCTCCGCTGCTACCTGTCTTCGAACCTCTAGTGCGAATGTGCCCGACTCTTTTCATTCCTGTGTATGCGCAACACTCCTAATGAATCTATTGGAGCGCGATAGCGCGGTTGCAAGCTGTGAACGTACTATTATGAAGCATTGTGCTTGAGTACGCCGTTAAAGATCCTCCTTGCAAAGCAGAGAGAAAGACGAAGTTGACATGCCGCGCGAGATGCTGTTATTCTGTGGTAATGGCCGCTTGTGAATACCGTAATTTACAAGCCTCTGTCTCTCCCCTGTACTCGTAATCCCCGTCACATAATGATGCATGTAACTAACGTTTCAGGCCGCTGGATGTTGGATACGAGCGGTGTTAACGTTATGCACACTATATAAGCCACTTCTGAGACCCTGAAGACGACACATTGTCTGTGTAGTGTCCGCAGTATGTAAATAATGGCTTTAATGAACACATAAATTTTAGTCGATCTGCTTGACGTGAAACATTCACTGAAGTAAGTAAGTGAAATATTGATCAATAGGTACGTATAAACAACATGACAATATACACCGAGACTAAGAACTGTTCGTAAGTTCGCAGTTCTATTGACCTAATGAATACCAGCTGATAATAAAGTCAACAAATGCGCAGAAAACATTTATTGCACTTTATAGTGGTAATAATAATATGAATGTGAAGTGGACGAAAAGACTATTTGTCGCCAGCAATGACCGAACATGCAAGCTGACGATAACGTTTCAGGTTTGGTCCTTTCCGGCGGCAAGATGCCTTATCGTTCACTTGTTGCACATTTATACCACAATCTCCACCATGTAATTACAACAACACGTTTTATAACGTCCCCAATGAATTCCTTAGCTTCATTATCTGCTGTTTTTCATGATGGTTGTGTCAAACAAAAGAAATGAGCCCTTGAAATTTCCTTCTTCAGAGTTCTTGGCCGCATGTATTGCTATTCAGTGAAGAGGAGAAAGAAGATACGCTCGGGTGCAGTTTCTGTCCAAACATTTCAATACTAATATTCCCTAATTAAGTTTGTTGTAATAAATGTTATTACTAGGGTATATATACGAAAAGTATTGCGAAGAAACACTGAAAAAAAATTAACCCAACACTCGGCCGATCTCCTGCATAGGATATGAGCTATGAGAAGAGGTGAAGAAGAAGACGAAGACGGCACGGAGCGAGCTGAAGAAGTTTCGCAGCGCCTGTCGCCAGTTTTATTTAACATTTTCTTAAGCTCCATTCCATCAACTAAGGATATTCAGTTATATGTGTACGCGGACGATATTGCTTTCTTTGCAAGTAATACCGACTTTCAATCCCTCCCTATACCAGAGTCTACAAAATTATCTTAATATCATAGAAAGATGGCTTAAAAACATTCATATGACCCTGAACGTAAAGAAAAGTGGGCTTCTTGCGTTCTCTTTTCTGCAGCCTATCAACATCTCGTTAATGTACAGCAATGAGCTCATTCCGCGGGCAAATTCCCTTGAATATTTGGGCATCTTATATAATGACACATTAAATTGGAGAAGTCACATTGATGATGTGCACTCCAAGGCAACACGGGCCATGGGGTGGCTACGGAAGCTCGCAAACCATAAAGCGGGTTTAAGAAGAGATGTGCTAATAATGATATATAAACTTGATGTGCGGCCCATCATGGAATTCGGATGTGTATTATTTTCTGGCAGCGCAGCTTATAAAATGAGACCCCTAACACTGCCGGAAAGAGAAGCGTTGCGTTTGTGTCTGGGTCTACCAAAATTTGTTGCAAATAACGTGTTGTATATGGAAACTTGCCTACCTTCTCTGCTAAATAGGTTTAAAATTCTTACTGTGCAAGCATTCTTAAAGATATACAGTTCACACCAAAGACTCTCATTTTACGCTTTCATTCAAGAACCGGCTTTATTTTTCGAAACCCATTGGTCGGGACTACACACCCCGCAAATTGTATTTGCACAAGCGCTACTAAAGCAATTGAATGTAAAAATTAAACATATTGGTCTATTACCCAACCTAAAGTCAATGCTTAGCATACCATTTGATGATATATTTCCTCATAACGCGAAACAATTGGCACATAGGTATTTAATTGACCAGTTAGCAGATTATCTAGCTCACCTAGAAATAAGCAAATATCATTGCAACTGATGCATCTCTGTCAAAAGAAAAGGCTGGCGTTGGCATCTTCTCTCCTTCTTTGGACTGGTCCTTTTCAATTCGACTCCCAGATTATACCCCGGTATTCATTGCAGAATTATTGGCCATTGTTCTTGCCCTACACAAATTGCCCTCAAGCGAATCATTAGCAATTATCTTTACAGATTCGTTATCAGTTTGTAATGCACTTTTTGCGGCAGTAAATGTAGAGCTGATGAATACGTTTCGGCATTTAGTACCGAAAAACGTAAAACAACTGCATTAGCTATGGGTTCCGGGCCACCGCGGCTTATATTTGAACGAAATGGTGGACTCTTTAGCAGCAGTATCCCTGGGTGGGCCCACCATCCCAGTTTTGCCAGATACGGCTTACGTGACAGCGCTAAGGTTCCGAAACGCTTGCCTGCAGTGGGGAAAATGTAATTTGGATAAATTCAAAGATTTCGAGCATTTGAGCTATTGCTGGAATAAACAGTAGTGTGTATCTCTCCAGTTAGAGGTCACTTATACCAGATTGCGCTGTGCAGTTCCACAACTAAATTATTACCTTAACAAAGCTCGACTCCAGGCGTCACCGCTATGCATTTGGTGCAACGAAATTGAAACAATGGAACATTTCATCTTATTCTGCCGTCGTTATTCTTATCAGAGAAAAAGATTTTTAGTAGCCCCATTACAAAAACTAGGAATACAAGTAAATCTACCAGTAATTTTATCACTTGGCGGAACTTCATTTGGTTACTGCCACAGGGATGTATGCTCCACTGTGTTTGATTACATCAATATAACTAAAAGGTTACCGTGCTAGTGAACCCCAACCTTTTCAGATTTTTAGTTTATAATTCGTAGTTATGTCTATCAAAAACAAGAGATGGTTTGACCGCTTGCTCAGCAAATAGTTTTTTTTGGTAGTATTATTTTCGAACTACTTTTTCAGATTGGCTTCATTTTCATTTTAGTTTCATTTAAGTATGCTGCCGCCCGGTTCTTGGCCCATCCCCCTCTGTGGGTGAGCGCCATCCATAAGAGGTCATCATCATCATCATCATCATCTTTCGCAGCGCCTCCCAGATGCGCGAGCTCTTTTGCTGCTGCTGCTCGGGCAGAACGTCGGACATCAGTGACGTGTACGTCTGCACAGAGCGATTCTTCAGCTGCCATGCCGCCAGCTCCTTCAGCTCTTTCAGCAGCCGCCACACTTGACGTCCTGAGGTCAGACGATGTGGTATTCTTGCAGACTGACCACTCATGACGGCAGTGATCCCCACCCGCCGACTTGTCAATCTTGATTTCCTGCATCTGGCCGCACTCCAACACCGCAGGCCTGATTGATGGCGGCAATGACTGAGTGTTCAACAATGCCACGTCCTCTGCAGAGACACAGGTTAGCCACACTTGCCGTCCTGAGGTCAGACACTGGTATTTTTGCTGACCAACCACTTGAAAATCTTTATTTCCTGCATCTGGCCACACTGCAACACCGCCGGCCTGGTCGATGGCGGCAATGACTGAGTGTTCAACGATGCCACGTCCTCTGCAGAGACACAGGTTAGCCACACTTGCCGTCCTGAGGTCAGACACTGTGGTATTTTTGCTGACCAACCACTTGACAATCTATTTTATGCATCTGATCGCACTTCAGCATCGTAGGCCCGGCCGTTGGCGGCAGTGACTGAGTGTTCAACGATGCCACGTCCTCTGCAGAGACACAGGTTAGCCGCACTTGCCGTCCTGAGGTCAGATAATGTGGTATTTTTGCTGACGAACCACTTGACAATCTATTTTCTGCATCTGATCGCACTTCAGCATCGTAGGCCCGGCCGTTGGCGGCAGTGACTGAGTGTTCAACGATGCCACGTCCTCTGCAGAGACACAGGTTAGCCGTGGACATGGATGATGACGGGACGGGGCTCTCGGATTCGATGATGGCAAACGACTCTTGCACATCTCACCAGAGCACGACCACGTTGATGCTTATCGTTGTTTTGATGTGCTCCGCACGCGTGCCGGGGCTGCCCGCCTTCTCCGGTAGACTACTCTTGGCCTCAGTACACGTTCTTTTTCGGACGCCAGGCACCACAGTGATGCCATGCAAGTGTCTTGTAGCCACTGGTGACACGTCATAATACCTGAAGACGTCTTTGGAAGTCTCTGAATTGGTTTTCATCCCATCTCCCAGCCTGCCTGCGAGATCGTGGTGACTCTGCCCGCCAAGTGTCGGTGTGGACCATTTCGTGTAGGCGAAGGTGTTCCTCGTTGACTTCTAGAGCTGATCGGCACGGCTGGTCTGCCAGAGCTTCTCGTTGGCAAGTTGGACGTCTTTATGGCGCTGACAGTTCTTGCCGCTGCTCTTGAAGAAAATTCACAACGGCTCTGCCGAAGTGGCCGATGGCGCTCTTTTTTGCTGTGCTTCATCTTCTCCGATCTGTCATCTCTCTGCTGCGACGTTGATGTTCCAGCGTCTGTGCTATTGCCGTCGGTGTAGAGGATGGGCATTTCGAAGGCAGCGGAAAAGACGGCAATTTTTGGGGGCATGCAGGTCGCGAACAGCAGATCTCGTGCAGCCACACTCGCTCACTAAAAAGCCGCTGCATCCGACTGACCCTGCCACCACAACACCATCTGTGTTAACGTCTTACACCGAGAAGAGAATACCCGTCCGCTGTTGAGCGCGCCACTTGCTGCGTCCATAGTCTCCATCAGACTCTCTCGCCTTGTCGACTCCTTCATCCCACCAAGAAAAGTCGAATGAGGAGCACAGTGTTCAAGATTAAAACGTGTTTTCAGAAATGTGCGTATAGATGGTATTTTGCGGCCAGTTTGATTTTACATGAAGAGATTATGCGCTAGAGCAGCTTTATCATAAGAGACGTCACGAGGATGTTTGTGGTTTATGCATGGTGCGCTTCGTGTTTTATGGTGTCGAATGAACGAACCCTAGCAGCCTAGTTTGATGAACGCGACTTGCGTTAATGAAATCCCGTATCACATGAATATTAGCATGACATTGAATAATGGTTGAACAGTCTATAAATTGCTTCTACAGTACATAGCATAACTGTCCAATTAAGTGAGTGGTTATCAGTAAAAAAAAGTTTGACCTATTATTCAAGGACATAGTGCTTTGAAATGGTGACAAAGACAATTTATTGTGGCGTCGAAATAAATTTGCGTTTGCATAAAATCCACGACTTCTTCTTCTTCTCTGTGGACAAAATTTACTTCATGTGCACCACATATACGCGACGCGCATGCAAAGAAAGCCAGATGCTAAGAATTCTTTCACACTTATGATTGTGGTCGAAAATTTGGCAGTTCTAACCAATTAGAGCGAAGCAGTAAGATTTATCGCACGGTTTAGTATTGCGCTGATCTAGCTTCCTTGCCGAAGTTCCTAAGCATACGTGAGAGCAACGATTGACGCGAGACGGCAGACACACGTATCCATAGCGTGAACAGCATCCTGACGGTTATATTTAGGCGTTTCACAAACGTTGACGTGATGAGAAGCGCCGGAACCAGCGTTGGTGCGTCACACCTAAACAGCTTCCGAGATGATGTATTATAGACTGAAGGGAAAACATCCACAGTTATAGCACAAAGTGTACAGCTGAGACCACTGTGAGCGCAACGGTGTAGTGCGTGTAGTACAGAGCTGCAGGCAGCAGTGTTCATGCGCACAACGATCATGGCAGCAATTGAAAGCGGAACACTGCCACGGCCACGGCGCTGGCGGCTGTTTCTCTAGCTTCACTTGTACCAAAGTGGTATTATGGGACGTAAATGAATGACGAAGGTATGATACTGGTGCAAACATGATAAGCATGATACATGCGTGTCACGTAACAACGTATACATGCTACGCTCATGATGCACTCGCGGCCGTTTCGCTAGCTTGAGATGTACCAAACTCGGTATTACGCGACGCCAATGGAAGACATAGGTAAATGACACATTCAAACATGATAATCACGACATGCGTGTCATGTAACAACATGACTGCATGCCACTCTGATGATGCGCTCGCGGCAGTTTTTCTAGCTTCACAAATGTCAAATTGGGTATTACGGGACGCCAATGGATCACGAAGGTATGTGACTGGTGCAAATATGATAATCATGAGATGCGTGTCGTGTGAGAACATGAGTACATGCCATAGTCAAGGCGCCAGTACATCTCGACGTGACGCGGTGCGCGTGCTCGCAGGCGTTCATTTCGTCGCGTCTCGCCGGCGTTGCCACGCCAGGCGCCGGTCCTGCCATATACTCGCAGGCGCGCGCCGCGCTGCGTTGCATTGACGCGTGCCTGCTTCAGCGCGTCCCTCCGTCACGAAAAGAGGGAGACGCAGTGTTGTCTGGGTAACGCATCAGCGTGAAATGCAGCATGTCGCATTTTTCGCCGGTTGCCGTCGGGCCGCGCTGACGGACGCTGGTCGCGCCTGGCGTCAGAGTATAACGTGCTCGGGTTTTGCTAACATAACGTCGCTGTGCCCAGCGTGCGCGTGCGCCAACGCGACATTGGAGTATAGTGGGCCCTTCATGATGCGCTCGCGGCCGTTTTGATAGCTCCACATATACCAAATGTGGAGTGACGTGAAGTCAATTGAGGACGAAAGTATATGACTGGTGCGAACAAGATAATCCTGACACGCGTGTCATGTAAGAACATGACAACATACCACGCTCATGGCGTGCTCGCGACCGTTTCGCTAGCTTCACATATACTAAATTTGGTATCACGTGACATGAATAGATGACGAAGGTAAACGGCACATCCGAATATGAGAATCATGACACGGAATTCATGTACGGCATCATTCACCTCCACCTCGTAACGTTGTGCTGATTTTAAAAGTGACACATGAACATTTCTCATTCGTGCTTTGCATATCATCGATTCTCACTGTACTTGGGATCTGCCAATATTTTTTAGAGCTCGTAGCGTCATTTGAAGAGAGAAGAAAAATTTTTTTACCTAACTTTGAGAATTTATTGTTAATTCCAGACCCCGTTCTGGCACTATAATGTTTGGCTCGCGTGTTCTCGGGAGCCTTGAATACCGATCGGCAGCGTTTTCTGACCATGCTTTTTGATGACGCTGGGCCTGCCCCCCCCCCTCCTCCTTCCGCTGAGAATATACTGTAACGGCTCTTATATTTCGACCGCTTCGTGAATAAGGAAGCGAAGCTGCGCCACGCGTCACAAGCGCACTGCTGGAAAGCGGCTATTGTCAGGACAGTGTTTTGGGTGGAGGCGGAAAAGGGAGAACTGGCGGAAGCTGTCCGCGATAGCCCGGTCGGACGGAGCCGACGGGATGACGCCAGTCCTGGCTTCATTCAGCATCCCGTCGCTTTCGCGCTAACGCGAGGTGACATATCCGGGTTACTGAGCCATGCACCCTAATCCGCAAGGGACCCTCTTGTCGACGGGAGGAGCCCTTCCGGTAAACGCGTGTGTTCTTTGCAAACTCTAATTTTTACCCTCGCACGCACACGTAAACACGTACACACGCAGACTTCCCCCTTCCGCCACTTACACACGACAAATGCACGCACCACCGTACTTTATCTCAGCATGTAATTTCTCAAAAGAAAAAATGTTGTCATCGTGTAGTTTTACAAGACTCCACGAACTTCTATGCGCATTTCTGGGCAAGAAAGGCTGCTCAGTTGATGGAAAATGAGTTGACAATTTCTAGTCAACTGAAAATGTCTACTTCGCAGTCTATAGCTATAATATATATATATATATATATATATATATATATATATATATATATATATATATATATATATATATATATATATATATATATATATATATAACACTACACATTTTTACTCGCTTTTAGTAACTCTTGAGCTCAAAAGCTGGAAGTTTGTAATCGTTGTTAGCTAATCTTGCCTGTGGTGCGTTGCTCAACCGATGCTCTTTCGGGGGAAATCTCTTTCGGGGGAAATCGCCAGCGAAGGGGGAGGGGGGCGTACGAGTGGTTCTTCAGTGTAAAAAGCCTGGCGCCACCCTTGCTCCTACACCTTATTTCCCTCTTTTCTTTTTATAGTTCATGTACTCAATGATAGTATAATTTCGATATAACGTATACGTTATATCGAAATGCAAATTGCTTCGTTTTTTTTTTGGATAAACGATTCAGTGCCACCTCGCGCTGCGCGAGCGTGTGCATACATTTAGCTGCAGAAATATACAGTCACATCTTAAGTTATCTCTGAAAATAGGTATATATGCACACACCAGCATGAAGAGTGATCCCTGATGATGTGGGCATCTATGTTTGAGGGAATGGGACATTTGTCGCGTAGTAGCCGTAAATTGATGCGTTATTGTGTAATCTTTTTTGAAAGAAATACACTTTCTTAGAGCGCAGGTAACGTTTTAGAAAGATGGGAAAACGTTCGCTGCGCACTAAGAAAGTGTATTTCTTTCGAAAATGCATTACCAATTAGCCCAAGTAGCCGCTCTTCTGCAGTATACTCTGCTGCGTATATTTCAGTATTACGTAAAACCAATCACTCTATTCTTGACATCATGTACCCGGTGTGGTTTTGGAGCTGGCTGATCATTTATTTTATTTATTTATTTAAAAGTACCTTACAGGCCACGTGGGGAGCATTGAGTAAAGGAAGCATCACAAGGCAAGAGAGAAAAACAGCAACAAAAGAAACCAATACATGACTGCGAAAAGAGTATACAATATTAACGTGCTGGCAATGCAATGTAAAAAAATATAGTATAGTGAGGAAACTGCTAAGAATGTTCAAAAGATAATAAGCAAATATTATGAATTGTTACAAACGGGACAGTGCATTGGTAGCGTACAAGAAAAACTTCAAAAAAATGAAAATAGCATGAGTACACACAAAACATCAAAACCTAAACTAGAGAAAACTATTCGCCAAGCAGTGCTAAAATTAGGAGAAATACAACAACAATAGTCTGAAACACCCTTCATGAACAAAATACAAGTTCGTGGTAGCGCAGAGCTTGACACAAGAGGGAGGGGAAAAAAAAAGAAAGTTTGCATTGCGCGTTACAAATAGAATGTAAACATGACGAATGTTAATGTTTGTTATGGTGAGAACTATAGAGTTAGGAGTACCCTAAATATGTCTTTGTTCGTTTGTGTAACAGTTTTGTCAGGAAGTGAATTACATAATAGAACAGGTCGTGGCAAGCCTAATGAGTTAAAATGCGTCTGTGGTCCTCTAAATGTGATTATAACTGAAGTCGTTGTAAAGAAGCCGGGATACGCGGGATTCGCGCGTACCGATAGCAATTTCGATGGCTTCGATTGATCAACATATCTGTGGAACAAGAGTGCTACGTCACGTCGGCTACTTGGAGTTTTAAGGGAAATGCTCTGTTTTATTTGCTTTATGCGTAACATGTAGTTATAATAGCGTGAAATGCATTCACAAGCCCGATTTCTCCTAGCCTCTAGCATGAGAATCAAGTGTGAATAATATGGACACCTTGTGAGAGACGCAAATTGAAGCTGCGGAAATACAAATGCAAGTTTACGAACGCTAGATGGGCATTTATGTATGTTGCGGCGCATGTATCCA
Organism: Rhipicephalus annulatus; assembly: GCA_013436015.1. Lineage (NCBI taxonomy): Eukaryota > Metazoa > Arthropoda > Arachnida > Ixodida > Ixodidae > Rhipicephalus > Rhipicephalus annulatus. Next base: position 335,775 of record WOVY01001309.1, on the reverse strand, counting down.
AAAGATTTGGAAGCGTTAGCGCATATTGTTGTGATATGAAAGGTCCAGGAAAGGCTTGGTGCAAAATTTACACATAGATATTTGTATTATGAAGTCTAAGACACTAAGGTTGTATTTATGTAGTACGAGAAGTTGTTATTTGAAGTTTTACACGAAAACATTAGTATTTTACATTTGGATGAGTTGACTCTAGTTCTCAAGGCATTCACACACATTCGTAATGATTTCGAGTTCACGTTGCAAAAAAAAAATGATCGTCGGGTCGTATATAATTGGTGGATATAATATACAGTCATTTGCGAATGCACGCATGTAGAATGAAATGTTATTAGGTAGATCGTTGATGTAAAGGAGAAAGAGCAACGGTACTAACACATTACCCTGTGTTACTCCCGAGTGGACATATGCAAGCGATGGCGTATCATTGTTAACGATTGTGAACTGCTGATGGTTTGTTACAAAGTTGCGCATTGAAGAGAGCGTCAATCTGCCTGATATTAGAACTGGCAATTTTCAAATTAAGCGGCAGTGGGCTACGCGGTCCAAGGCTCTGGAGAAGTGGAGGGAAATTGAATCTCTTTGAAGACTACAACCTATGTTAAAATGTATGGCTGCAGCACGGTGCAAGAATACTTTAGGTGAGCAATCGCCGGAACCATCCCGTGTCCAATTTCGTTCTGCTTCGCAAGGAGCCCGAGAGATGGCTCTACTAACTTTGCCCCCTTCTACCCTCCTCTCTCTCGGTGTAGGAAAGCACCGTACGTGAAAAAAAATTGCCCGCAGCTTCCCTCGCGGGAACACTGAGGAGGATGCGGAGCATATAATTGGTTAACGGGGTGTTACATTGCGACTTACTTGGGTCGATGGCTAAATTGGTTAACGTGGTTGTAGGAGGGGGTGTTAAAAGAGTGAACACGTACACACGTATGCGAAAGGGCGGCGCCGGTCGAAGGGACGTCGATCATTGTGTTTGTGGATTCGTTGGAATTCATTTCACCGCGACCTTGGACGTCGACGCGCCGTACAAACCAACGGACGAGCGGCAACTGAGCGAGCGAGCGCCGACCTTGAGTATATATACAGCGCGACGCCGCATGCGCTGTCAGCTGTCGAATGTTCTCGAACGAGAAGCGCGCGCGCGGCACAGATGGCGACGGCGCGACGGCGCATGCGCTGTCAGCTGTCGAATGTTCTCGAAGGAGAAGCGCGCGCGGCACAGATGGTGGGCGACGGCGCGACGGCGCATGCACGCGCGTCAGCTGTCGAATGTTCGAGAAGCGGTGCGGACGGCGCGGACGGCGCACTGCAAGGCCCGAGTATAAGATGCTTCCGCATCTAAAAGTAGCCGCGCTCATTTATCATCGCCGCAACACCCTCGCTGCGCGGTCACCTCTTCCCTTATCACCTCCTCTTTCGCGGCGTCACTTTATGCGTGTCGCGATGTTGTTATCGCGCGATAACCCGGTTTTTTCAGATTTGGAAACCGTCGCCCACGTGCCGGGTGTGCGTTGAGGAATTCGCCAGCAGCCCGCCACGGTCCAGCATGCCATCTATCGGCATGCCGCGAACGAGAACATCATTGGTCCCTCCCCGCCAAGCGTTTCCTTCGAAGTGTTCACTCACCTGAAGTATTCTTGCTCCGAGGTCTGCAGTAAATTCTAGTAACTGGGTCTCACAGAGCAAGTACTTCTTAAAGGCATGGTGGTTAGCAAATAAAGGAAATGATTAAACTCCAGATGGTGATGGACATGGGAAGCAATTATATTTACAAGCATTTTGCAAAAAAAAATGCATGTGAATGAGATCGGACGATAGTTTTCTGGGGGATTTTTTCTGCCATTTTTGTATACTATGACCAGTTTTGGTGTTTTCCTGTCTGAGTGGAGTGGGTCTGACGATAATGAATGGCGAAAATGTGACAAAACAGTTTACTACATATCTTTACTGTATTATTGAAAAATTTAGAGTTGGTATTATCAGGGCCGTATGAACTGGATAAATTGAGGTTATTAATGATACCTGCGAGAACATCCTCTTTTACGTCAATGGACTTCATATACTGGTAATTGAGCTTAGTGACTTGCGGAAAGATTGAATGGTCTTCTGTAGAGAATATGGATGAAAATAACGCAATAGAGGCAACAGCGGACTGCTTGTCACTAAGAGGAGCTTCATTACTATAGCATTGCGAAATCTGGTGTGTGCCATCGCTTGGTGAAATGGCCTGCCAGAACTTCTGGGGGTCGTGTTTGAGTAGTGATAATGGAAGGTCATGCCAGTAGTGTTTATCTTTAGGCTTTGCTAAAGCCACGTCGAACCGTGAGAGTAAAATGACTAGAAGAATAAGGATGAGGTGGATCACATTCGGAAAGCATGTTCAAATCATGAATGGTAATCAGCCACTAACCCTCAAGAGGAAAGCATGCAACTGTTATATTTATTTTAGATTCAGATATTTATTATAGATGCAGCTGGTATATTTATTTTATTTATGAAATTAATAAAATGAATATAACAGCTGCATCTTGGCGGTGCTTGCCTACGGAGTAGAAACCAGGAGGCTTACAATGAGGGTTCAGCTGAAATTGAGGATGATGCGGCGAGCGATGGAATAGAAAATGATAGGTGTAACCTCAAGCGACAAAAAGAGAGTAGAGTGGGTCAGGGAACAAACTGCGCTTAAGGATACCATAGTTTAAATGGTCGATCGCGTCCCTTAAGAAAGCCGAGAAGTGTCCCCACTTAAAGTGTTTTGTATCTTACACCTTGACTCTTACCAACCCTGCCTCCACGAGACAAGCGTTCGCCGAACGAGCCTTGTAATTTACCAGGAGTACTCCATTCTGTTTTTCTTCGTTCTTCTCTCTTTAACAGTCACGCTGCTGCAACTACTACGTGAGGTATCGACAGCATGCTTACGAAGAAATGAACGGCAGCGCTGATGGCGCTCCCAATGGCGCGTGCGCGCTTGGGTGCAGTCAAGGGAGAAGTCAATCGAGCCGTTTAGCGTTTCTTGTGGATTCTTCGTTTCGCCTGGCCGTATACAGCTATCACTGTAAAATTATTGCAAACGAATGATTACGTGGCACATAGCAACGCAAGGCTACTTGATATAAACATAAATTGGTTTTATTTAGGTGTATCAATGTACAAGAAGGCAGTCTTTGGTTATTTATAGACTATTTTGAAATAAAACATTGGCCCCGATGAGGGCGCCACTTCATGAGAGTGCAATGGCGCGAACAGCAGCAGCCACGCGAGTAATTAAGTTCAGTAGATCGCAAAGGCTGGTAGATCCCTTCCCGGTGTTCGAAGCCGGAACAAACCATGGTTGACTTTTTCGCCATCTACGATGGCTTGAAGAATTTGAAATTTTTCGTGCCCCGGCACGGCTTCCAAACACTGGTGTCAGCGCAACCAGCTCCATATTCTGACACTTTGTACACTCATAGCCGTAAAAAGCTTTTGACAGATACCACGCGACCTGTGAGTCGATGTCATGCGAAGCGGTCGATGAGTAGCGAGCTATGTCTTTACGCCGGGGATCGACGTTTTGAGGTAAGTTTAATAGCTGCGCGAATATCGTCGGCTTGCCAGGAATGTTGACTACAGCTGCAGTGTTAAGGGCAAATAGTGATCCAATGTAACGTTAGTATTTCAGTACACTGAAATACAATCCCACAGTGTGATAATGTCGGGCGCATCGCTGTAACACCGCTGACCAGTCGACAACACCAGAAGAAGCGCCAGTACAGGTTCAACAAGGGTGTGCAAAGAGCGCGTCTCAGAAATTGACCTTCGCAGTACTCATGTGCAAATAATTCAGTGGCACTTTCTGAATACTAGACTTGCTGAATAAGCTTTATTAGATTCAGTGGCTCTTCGTATAACGATATCATTTCGCATGTGGGTAGACGAAGAAGGGCGTGATTTAAAAATAGGGAAATGCAGAGTGTAAATATAGCTTCTTGACGGCCAGAAAACTACCGAACCACGCACTTACCTCGTTCTATATGTCTGAAAATTATAGACTTAGTGTACACGCCCTAAATTTCATTTTATACGACTTTTACGCTAAAGCATTGAAAGAAACTTGTTTCCCATTGTCTTTATTTCTCTTCGGGTTTCATTTTATATATTGGGTAATGCCAGAATTTCGGCGTCATAAGGATTTGAGAAGCTACTTCACACCTTTTTCTAAACACTCTGTGGTTGTAATGAAAAAAAAAGAACAAAACAAAAGCACCAGTCAAGTGTCTAGATAAGAAGAGAATGCGTTGATATGTGCCAGACACGGTTGAATGTCCGTTCAACCTTCTTTTGCGTGAAATAAACACTTTGGGCGTTTCTGGCATAAAGTTATTGTTCGAGTTCAAAACATTACCAGCTCACTGAGGTTAACTTGTTATATTAAAAAGATATTGGCCTAAATTACAGAATTCGAAGCACAGTCAATTACCATGACAACGCATGCCAGCGACAGCCTTGCCGAACTAACCAGGTGACTTTACTGCTAGTTGTACCTTAATCTGGCAATTAACGCGCTTGTTTCCAGGGCGCATGAGCTGACTTCACACCACTTAAACCGTTCCTAAACTGTTTTCGCCAACTCCGAACAGCAGGGCTCATGCCTAGCTGACCATCCCATCGTGAACATCGTTTTCATGTTTTATTTCATCGTTCCCTTCTCGACCGTGTTCAAGAAAAAAATGCATTCACTTTGGACACACTACTTCGTATTATAGCGGAGAGAAAGCCTTCGTAAAAAAAAAAGTGCTTTGACATCTACCGCGTCGCGTCACCCGATGAAATGCATATTGCTGTAGGTAGCGTTTTTGCTACACCGGTTACTCAGAAAAGGACCCAGATTTGCGCTTTACGGAGATAATAGGTTAAAAGAAAGGCGACAAGAATGAAAATCGTCATGAATAAACTAAAAGACTGAATAATTTCAACGTGCTGACAAGATTTTATGGGCACGTCTGAGACATCCTACCAAGGCAACTATGGTGGTAGAATTTATTGCAACTTTCTGATTCCAAAGGCAGCTAGTGTTCTCGGCCGAACAGCTGCTAGTAGCTGTTCGGCAACACTGTTCGTTCGGTTCTGAACAGTCTCCTGGGACGGCTTTATGCTCTCCCATAGTAGAGTACCCAGTACTCTAAATCGTTAGCCCCCCTGTTACTAACCCCCCCCCCCCCACCTTATGTTTGTCAACAGGGCCTATTGAAGTGTCAGGCCCATTCATGCTCTCCCATTATAGAGTACTCTTAGCCCCGCCACGGTGGTCTAGTGGCTAAGGTACTTGCATGAACTACGGCGAGCTACGACAGCTTCGCTGCTTTAAAAAAAAAAGCGTCCTGTTTGTGCGGCCCGTTATTTCCGCAAGATCGTTCCTTCGAGCGCTTCCGAGACTCGGAGTTCGTGGGACGAATGGGAGACCGTGTACGCTGGCGAGCGCCGAAAACAGGGGCCGTAAACGACGCCCTTTAGAAAAAGAGGAATAATAAAGATGCACGATGCGCTCGCAGCAACTAGCAAACTCAGCTCGGTGGCGGGCGCCTTCCGTCGCACCGCATAAACAACGCGGCGCAGTGTCGCCGCCACGCGCGCGGCGGTGTCTCTATCGAATCGTCCAACTTGGCCCGGTGTGTTCCAGCCACTCTCTCTCTCTCTCCTTCTCCTCCAACTCGAAAGTTTCTCTCCTGGCCGTGTCGGTGCATCGCGCGCTTCATCCCTCGCTTCGCCAATCCAACGCCCGCCTAGTTTTCTCTCCATTGGCGGCGCCGAAGAGCACTCGCGCGCCAATTTACTTCTGCGTGGCGAAATTCAACGCGGCGTGCCCGTCAGCCCGGGACTGAACTCCCCAACGTTTTTTACGTACCATCGACACACTCACGCACTCTCTCACTGGTTGCTTATACCTTTTTTTAGAAGGAGGGGGGGATGCCGTATAGCGAAATAAAGCCGTGGGCGCCGTTGGTGCGACCACATGAGACTACGCGACGCGCGGTCGCCTGGGAACAGAGGACGATCGACCCGATAAGCCCGACATATAGAGGCAAAAACGAATCTTTTAGAGGCAGCCGGGTTTGCTTTTCGCAGAAAACCAACCAAGACAAGGTTTGTTCGAAGCTTGCGTCATGTTCCTCCTTGTCCGGCGATCAGCGTCTGCAAAAAAAAAAAAAAGCTGTTTTCTGGAGGATTTCCTGCACCAGCAATCTCTTAGGCGACTGCAGGAGAAGCATCACCTGTTAACGAGGAGATAACGGGGGATAAAACAATCACCGACTCTCTAATGTAATCGATAAGACGATTACAGGACGAAAACACAAGCATGAAATTGAAGTAGGGTCGCCCAAAATTAAGCTATATTGTGCGGCGACTTTTTTTTCGGTGTTAGTGGCATATGATGGAACGAATTCGCAAAAAAAAAAAGTTTTGTAGACATGTGCTTTGTGGGCATGCATCTGCTCCCATCCTTGTTGAAGCTTAATGCAGTCGTATGGCCGACAGACGCCCGCACACGCCCACACAAGCACACGCACAGTGAGTGAGAGAGAGAGAGAGAGAAATGCCGCTCGCTCCCGATAGTTAAATATATGAGTGACTGTAGGTACACAGATCGTACTTTTGCCGTCCGCCCCCATGTCGACGTGCAAATTAACACTCCTTAATCAATAGTCACTAATTATTTTCGCTGATTACAGGCTGCCAATTACTAATGGCGTTGTAATGACTGCATCGATTACTATTATCTTGATTGTGTGTCTACCATGTTTTGGTCTGCTTCGCGCTGCTTTTACTCGCCAGAAAAGTGACGTCATATCTCTTGGACGGTCGGATGTCGTCACGGCAGTTTTCGTTCGAGGCCACGCTCGTACGATTAATGTAAGGCTCTCGCCTTAAAATTTGCGGTGTCGTACCCAGAAAGTGAAGTGCCACGAAATTTCAGTTTTATGCGTTGAGGTATAAAACATCAAGAGCTCCCTATCAGAGAAATGGAGGACTACCAGAGAAATGGTTGTGACTGGCCTACTATATGCTATTTCTTCCTTTCTTTCTTTATTTATTTATTTATTTATTTATTATTTATTTATTTATTTATTTATTTATTTCCTTCTTTCTTTCTTTCTTTCTTTCTTTCTTCTTTCTTTCTTTCTTTCTTTCCTTCTTTCTCTCTTTCTTTCTTTCCTTTCTTTCTTTCTTTCTTTTTTTTTTCTTTCTTTGTGTAGCCCCATTGCCTTTCTCTCCCTCTAACGTGAATGCTCTCTTTCATTATAGATGGCAGCCGTTCCTCTAAAGCTGTTTTCGGGCTCAATCAGTATGGCGTCTTTCATGTTCTGGCGAGCTCTTGTCAGTCTCTTTAAAGACACAGTGAATAGATCTTCACGAAATCCCAATAACGCGATTTAGGAATGCAGTTTTCTCGAAGAAAGAATTGTCGCGAATTGTGCAATTCCTGATATCGACCTTACTCGCTGCCCAGCAGGTCGGTTTTAGTTCGACGAAGTATTGCCTTGAAGCGCGCATAGCGAGAGTGGCTTCCGAATTGTTGTTTGCACCGCCAGTACAACGCGTTCGGGTGTTTCAGCGGAGTTCACATTGGACAAGCATGGGCGCGTGGCCTCGTGGTCAAGGGGCTCTCTTTCGGACCGGGGCATCCCAGTTCAAACCTCAGCTCTGAAAGAAAGTTGAAATATTATTGTTGGGTGCGTCTTGGTAGTTTTTTTCCGAACACCACCGCAGACAGCCTCACAGGTTTGTCAATACGAGCTTCGCTTGAAAACCGAACTTTGCTGAGAAAGGCGATGTCGTCGTCATCGTCATCATCATCATCATCAACATCATCATCATCATCTTGACTAAGCCCACTGCAGGTTGTTGCTGCCACAATATATAACCATAAACTTCGTAGTCTCATCTGCCCATCTAACTTTCTGACTCCCCCCTCACCCGCTTAACTCTCTTGAAATCCAGTCTGTATTCCTTAATGACCAGCGGTTATCTTGCCTTTGCGCTACGTGCTCTGCCCATGGCCATTTCTTCTTTTTGATTTCGACAACGATGTCCTTAACACCCGTATATTGCCTGATACACTATGCTCTCTTCTTGTCCCTTAGGTTTTATTTACATTGCTCGCTTATTCGTCCTCAACGTAAGTTGGTCCCTTTTGGCGATATAACGGGATGCTTTATTGATTTTCCCCTTCCGAGATTTTGAAAAGGTTGACATGAATATTATTGTTTTCATGAAAATCACTGGGGAAAGTCATTTCTTTTCGCCTGATTCTTCTTACCTGTAGTGCAACACTGTATATTTATCGTTTAGCGATAGGCGACTGTAAAAAATCTACTCCTAATTGTTGAATGCTATAAGAGCACGTATACTCTTGTCGAGAATGAGTTTGTCACATTGGTTAATTGTCTTCTCAAGTGAGCGCTATTGACAGAGCAATTAAGCTCTTCTCATTGCCGCTGCCGCATTCGCCTGGGAAAAAGGTTTGAAGCGGCACTACAAAGTTTGTTTTTTTTTTGAAGAATAATTGCTTGTAGCACACCCGGAGAGTTATTTTCTCGTTCACCTTTTTACTTATCACGTGTCGGTCAGATAAATATTTCATTCTGAAAGAAAATAGAGGTTACCGCCATGATGCGTATTTCATGGAGACTGCGTAGTATTTACAAACAAGTTTCTGTAAAGCTTGCAGTTATACGTCAAAGACGATGCAAACTAAATGCAGGGAGAGAAAACGTAAGAAACGCCTGCTTCAGGCAGTATTATGGCATGGAAAAAACATAGAATAGATGTTTATTTCATTAGCAAGGCGAATCATGAGGATTGAGAAAAAAACAAAAAGCTGCTTTTAGGTAGCTTGAGAATGCTCTCACATCATGTATCCTGGGCGAGCATTTGGCGACAGACATACAATTAATACAACTCATAAATAGAATATACGCAAATTGTATATACAAATCATTCAAATAACAAGTGTGCACTCTACTATCATCCAGAAATGTTGCAAAAATAAAAAATAAACACTTCCAATGAATAAATGATACGGAAGCCTGCAAGCATTTTTATGCAGTAGAAAAATTTTGAAACTTTTCAGCTTTTTAAAGAGTAAAATGAGATAAAAAGACAAAAGTGTTGAAAAAAAGGATACAAAGTGGGATAAAAAGGAGATGAAAAACGCTTCTTAAAGGGCCACTCACCACCCCACGTTTGAAAACGAGGGAATGATTTTTCTCCTCTCCTTCATACACACGATGCATCATCCTCGCCCCTTAGTTCTTGAATGTCCGTCAACAATATCGGCACTAAGCGCTAGAGTCTATCAGAATTTCGCGCTTCTCGGCTGGACGCTGTTTTCGCCGCTTGTACAGTTGTAAACACAAAAAATGAAGTTTGATCGGTTGATTGTGCACGATATTCATGTGATACAGAGAAGAACAGATGGGCGGCTGCATGGCAAAACAGTGCAGGAGACAAATAACATGTGATATTTCGCGTATATCAACGAATTGAGAGCATGTACGCTGAAGACGTCACGGGAACTACCGTCTACGTCACAGTATAGTGTGCCAAGAAGGGCGAGAAATATCAGGAAAGAATATTGCGCTCTTTTTTATACGGTACTTTAAAAGCCTGATGAGTGGCCCTTCAAGGCCACGTAGTGAATGTATAGCAAGTTCTAAAGCTGATTTACTACACTGAGTGTTTGAAGTACGCACTGTAGGAACAGAATATCGCTATCGCTTTCAACTCTGAAAGCCGAAGCTTAAGGGTCGCCCAATTGTTATTTGCGAGCGATATCAGAACCGAGCACGCACGTTGAGCAAGAAAGACTGCCCCCACTATCAAGCATATAGAAATTAAGCACTTAGTGACGCAAAACGTGACTAGGAATAATTGACTGGTGGTTACGCGTTGACTGCCGATACGGCTGTCGATGGAGATCATTCTAAAGCGCGTTATCATTCAATTTTAGTCACGCATTTTGTCACGGAGACTTTTTATCATATGCGATAGCGGCGGCTACTGCTTCTGCGCTCCTGGCGCGCCAGCGCCATATGACCACAACACGCAATGTGTGTACACGTTCATTCATACCATTCCGTGCTTACTGCGCCCAATGAGCTTGAGATCGCAAGCAGATAGTGCACGCGCTCGACCGCAGCCTGCTGGAGTGCGTACGATGGGCTCAATTAATACATGGCGAGATGTATAAAACCTCCATTAGTTCGCAACAAAACGGATGAGAGAGAGAGAGAGAGAAACAAATAATTACCCACATAACCCGGACATTGAATTCAGGTTGCATGAATTGATTGATACGTGAGGTTCAACGTCCCAAAACCACCATATGATTATGAGAGACGCCGTAGTGGAGGGCTCCGGAAATTTCGACCACCTGGGGTTCCTTAACGTGCACCCAAATCTGAGCACATGGGCCTACAACATTCCTGGCTCCATAGAAAATGCAGCCGCCACAGCGGGGATTCGATCCAGCGACCTGCGGGCCAGCAGCCGAGTACCTTAGCCACTAGACCACCGCGGCGGGGCAGGTTGCATGAAGACAGTACTGTATTTTTTTTTAGTCTTTCCGAAGTACCAGGCTCTTCCATCGTATTTTTCGTGTTTCATTTGTGTATTGCTTCTATTCATTTACCATTGTTTTATTTTGTTTCGTTAATTTGGTCAAGTATTATAATATTTTTTATTGTTAGACATCCGCAAACAAGAAAGTGAATATGGCAGAATGGCGTTTTGCTTTAGTCGAAATGCGGCCCTCGTGGCCAGGATTTGGTCCCGCAACCTTAGGGTCAGTAGTCAAGCAATATAACTATATGCTAGAACACCGCGGCAAGTATTTATAGTGTCCACAAATTTATTATCTTTTCACGCTTTTATCAGTTTTTTTTCTCATATTGTCTCGCTTTATTTGTTTACGTTTCGTTCTTTGACTCCCATTACACTTGCCCCGCCGCGGTGGCCTAGTGGCTAAGGTACTCGGCTGCTGACCCGCAGGTCGCGGGATCAAATCCCGGCTGTGGCGGCTGCATTTCCGATGGAGGCGGAAATGTTGTAGGCCCGTGTACTCAGATTTGGGTGCACGTTAAAGAACCCCTGGTGGTCGAAATTTCCGGAGCCCTCCACTACGGCGTCTCTCATAATCATATGGTGGTTTTGGGACGTTAAACCCCACATATCAATCAATCAAGTGTCTCCGGCTCACAACCGGTTGTGTCGCACTTGCCTTTGGGCGTCTGCAACTGCAACTCTATGCTTATCAATATTTTCGCAAAAAAGAAAAAAAAAACATGGCGGCTGAATCTAGACAAATGAGATTCAGACAAATCGACGCGGGTGGTGGCTGCGTGTTCACTCTGTGCACGCATCGGTAGAGAAAATGGTCGCGTTGTGTCAAATTTATTCGAGTCAGGTTTTTTAGAGAAACAATGTGAAAAGTTTTTCTCGGCCTCTGCCAGCGCTGTTGATCACGCCCACTCTGCGAAAACGAGTATTCGCGGTTGTCGAGTGAAAGTTGTTCACGATATCGATTGAATGCGCGCGTGACAGCGCGAATCTTAATTTCATTAGTAAGGAAACCTTCAGCGCTCCTCGTACAGCTGGCAAAACTACGAAGCTTCGTGAAGTTGTCTTGTACGTTGCTATCGCCTCAATATTTTCACTTTTGTGCTAAACTGTGCCTTTTTGTCAATTTAATGTGATCGCTTTTTCATGTTTCTTTTGAAGACGATAGTCTTTCTTGGGGACTTTGACGCAAAAGTTTTGGTCGGTCTGTCTGTCTGTTCTTTTGCCTGTTTGTCCGCCTTTAATGGTAACCTAAATGACACCAAACGTTACCCCAGACGGCGGACCCCATCCGCAGCGCCCCCCCATTATTGCTCAAGTTTTAGCGTTCATACTTCTGCGATTGTCCATCAAAACGCCGTTATTGCGCATATCTGAAGCACCATAACAACACGTGCATATTTTGTATGTGTCCCTTTATACTAGAAAAGGCATGCATAAGTAATTCGAAGCACCGTACCGCTTATCACGCTGCGCAGACGGTGCAACGCTTGCGCGAAAAGGCAAGTGTTTCCAACGCTTTGCTAAGAGGACATGGGGGTGGCACATACAGTCGCTTTGCGTTCTACACCTTATCGCCTCCAACGCGGCGGCGAACGGCGCGCGCTTCGTTTTCCAAGATATCTGCCAGATGGCGCTCATGTCTCACGTGTGACATGACTCGATGCACTCGTTCGCCTCCGCTGCACGCTCGAGGCACTCTAACGCAGCGCCTCCAGAATACTATTCACCGATTTTCTTGCGCAGAACATCAAATAAACGTTTTGTTCACTCTCTCCAGACGCAAGTCTATCGTCTTTCGACGACATTTGCAGTGTAACATGCAGATACATGGGGCCAATTTTTTTTTTGTAAAGCAAGTCTTCATTTCTCGTTCAGCGACGAATCAAAATGCTATTACTTTCTGCTATCACATGTTTTCTTCTTACGAAATAATAGACGTCCAAAGATTTGAGAAAATTATAGAACTACGATTATGCAACGATTCCGCTGAGCCCCTAAGGTATAGAATTCGGTGATTTCGCATGATGTGCTTACTTTATTATTTTTAATTTCTTTGGTGAATGGCTTTACATGGTGTCATGTTTCGCTTTCCCTGTTCTTTCACATCATCGTCCCTTCCGTTTCCTTTTTTTTTATAAGGAAGTGTCCCTTGTCGGGTTATTCTTACTCACCATCACATCATAGCGGCTTTCACGTAGAGGACAAACAATTTGATAGCATTGGTGTTCTGTGAATATTGCTCTTCATTTCTTGTGCGAAACTTTGGGATTGGCTCCAAAATAAAGGCAAGAAGGAAAGCCGCTTTCATTCGAAGTACACGCTGAACCTAGAGACACACCATACAGTGAGGCTGTGGGGTTTTTAATATACATTTATTTCCTTTCGAACGGCAGAGATGCGCTGAGACGCTGGCTGCTGCTCTGGAGATATTTTGGTTGACCGCCACTCTTATCCATGCTCTCGCTCTAATGCTTCCTTTAAAGTTTTTGAGCTTCCGGCCTGCCACGCTCTCCGCTTGAAAGTCAGAACTCTTTCTATTTTCCGTCTCGTCCCTGAGCTCATCGCGTCCTGCTTCTGCTTCTTTTTCTATCTTTTTTTTCACTTTCAACGGCTTCGTTACTTGCTCTTAAAACTAACTTTCCCGCTTCCGCTGCTGAAGAAAAAGGAAGTTACCTCTTAACTTGGAGTTCCGAAATAAACTTTTTTCGAGTTTTCCGATGAGACTAACATACATGACGTAACTATATATATATATATATATATATATATATATATATATATATATATATATATCAGGAACTAACAGACAAGGTTGCCAAGAAAAGTATAGGGGATGTAATTTGAGAAAGAGAGAGAGAGAGAGTGAGAAAATAAAAAGACTTGAGGCTAATCATGGCTGAGGCCCGGTAGGCTACCCTACACTGGGGAAGGAGAGGGGAAGGAACGTTATAGAGGAGGAGAAAAAAGTCACTGACTGGGCCGACGCGTAACAGTTTCCCGTTTTCCATCACAAACGACAAAACAGGCCGAACTCTTTGAGGAAACGCAGCAGTGCTTTCGTTGGCTTTCATAACTGGGATGGGCAGCGCCGTGATCCCAATAACTCCTCGGCAGGGAAGACTGCGGAGGTGAAACACAGCGGGGGTGAAGCCTCTAGTTAGTGTATGCCGGGCAGTAACATAAAAGGTGTTCAGTAGTCTCATCGACGGCGCCATCGTTGCACTCCGCGCTGTCAGCTATCCTAATCTTAAATGAGCAGGCATTGTTGAAGGCTATATGCCCAGACGCGGACGGCACAACACTGCACCTTTCTCCCTGGGGAAATACCAGATTTATTGATTGATATGTGGGGTTTAACGTCCCAAAACCACCGTATGAATATGAGAGACGCCGTAGTGGAGGGCTCCGAGAATTTCGACCACCTGGGATTCTTTAACGTGCACTCAAATCTGAGCACACGGGCCTACAACGTTTCCGCCTCCATCGGAAATGCAGCCGCTGCAGCCTGGATTTGATCCCGCGACCTGCGGGTTAGCAGCCGAGTACCTTAGCGACTAGACCACCGCGGCGGGGCCTGTGGAAATACCAGAGGATAGCCGCAGTCTTAGAGAATGGTCGAGAGAACACAGTCGATGACGCGCGAACTGTGATAACTGCCACTGCTGAAATACCATGTTTTGCGCCAGCTTACTAAAGATAGAAACAAGGTTTGTATGTACGTGTGCATATGTGGCAGCTTCATCGGCGAGGTTGTTGCCGGAGACTCCGCAATGACTTGGTATCCACTGGAACACAACGTTGTGTCCTTTTTCGGTCGCATAGTGCAGCATTTCTTTGACCTCCCACACATTTTGTTCGCACGAACCGCGACGAAGTGCCGACGAAATACATTGTAGAGCCGCCTTGTAGTCGCAGTATACTGCGCCGCGATTAGCCTGTGGTTGCTTGATATACTCGATGGCACTTGCATCTCCGAACCAGTCGATGTGCTCACGTGACAAAGTTTGTAAGTGATGTTGATGTGTCGCGGAGGGATGATGGTGGTGCCGGTGTAGCTAGTCTCGGTGGTAGAGCCATGTCATTAGAAGTAATTGTACCGTCTTCGTGAAGAAACAAAAGTGGCAAAAAGAAAACTCGCCACCGGCAAGATCCAAATCGCGACCTTCAAATAAAGCGTCTGATGCTCTACCACTGAGCCAGGGTGGCGGTCGTACTTCCATACACTTTACAGGGTGTATATGTGCTCGTGACCTCTCTCACCGAAAATAACGTCTGCGTGCCCCAACAAGTGCCGCAGCAAGCGCCTTTATCCATGGCTACGTTTCATGAATAGGTTGGGTTCGCCTCGGTGAATCAGCGGCTATTTGTTGCTGGGCTACTGTTCCGAAGGTCGCGCGTTCCGTCCCGGTCTTGGGGGTCGCATATCGGTGGAGGCGAAATGGTCTAAGGCCCGTGTAGTTGTGCGATTTCAGTGAACGTTCACGGACACCAGGCGGTAGAAGTTTCCGGAGCACTCCACTGCGGCGTCTCTCATAATCACCGCGTGGTTTTGGGACGTAAAGCCTCAGATGGTGATTGTTATATAAATAGGTTGGAGAAAGCGCACACCAAGCCGGCGTCGCCGCGGCGGCCATCGGCGCGTAGTTCGTAGTGCCGCAGGAACCACCTTCATCCGCGGTGGGCGACCGGGAAATCCTCGGAGCTGACATTGCAGCACCCACGTAACAACAGCCTTGCAAAAAGGAACGTTTTCGTGTTCACATCATCGGAATGCTTTTAGGGATCCTTTGCAACTTTACTCTTTATCGCACCGGTTTGGTGCTGCAAGTATACGTATGTACGGCAATATAGTGGCTCAACTCTTGTGAACACGCACCAATAAATGCACCAACAAGTCACTTCTATTACGAATAACAGCAGAAACGACACAGTTTAATGGTAAAAAAAAATGTCAAGTATAGAGCTCGACGTCAATATATTAGGAAGGAATGAGGGCGCTATATCTCGAAAGGCAAAGACAAACCATGAAAACAGATGTGCAGAGGAATGTATACACATGTCACAGAACGAGCGCTAAAAACGGGCGCGCCGCCAAATTCTTGCGATAACGGGCGGGAGAAACGCCGCGAGGTCAAAAGAAAAAAAAAGAAAGCAAACGTCCAAGGCTCCCCGGGCGCGCGCTCTCCCCGCAGAAGCGTCGCTTCGCAGACGAACCTCCTCACCCCAAATCGGCGGCCCAGGATGCACTCGATTTTTCCAGAACGAAAGGGGCGTGGCCATACCGAGTTGACTCATCAGCCGCGGAGGGCTTTCCAACCGTCTCGCCCTTGTTATGCCAGCGAGTCCTCGTCAAACGTCCGTGCCTCTGAAAAAGGCAATCTGGGTCACGGCCAGCCCGCAGTCCGCCCGGACGCGAACATCTCAACGGCGTGAACACGCGCGGCGCCTCTCTGACCCACGTGCATTGAGTCAGCGGCGCACGTGACAGCGAGCCGGCGTCCTCGTGTCTGGTGGTCTGACGCATGGCGCGGCGACCCCATTGGAGGAATCTGCCTGACGACCGGCGGCGCTTCTGATTGGACATTTTGGTTGGACCCGGTGTAAATAAAAGAAGCCCTGCGGCGCGTCGCGATCGGTGGTCCTATGTGAGTGAGAGGAGGCCCCGTGTCGGAGAGCCGACACGTGTGTGAGTCGGCGGTTTTAGGCGAAAAGCTGACCCATGTGTTAGAGAGGAGAGCTCGGCTCTTCGAGTCTCTGTCGGCCCCAGTGCCGAAATTGTAACGCTTCTGTATATATGCTGTACATAAACCTTGTTTAACTCACCGTTGTCTCGTCCGCTCGTCTTATCAGCTCTGCGCAGAAGCAGTCGCGAGCTGAGAAACCTACGCTACCAAACGGCTGGTGACCTTCCCGGCGGAGTTGAAAGCAGTGGCGCCTGTGGGACCAGGTTGGCGTCGCCGTCTTTCGCAACAGTGGAGGTCAGCGGTGGCATTTCGGAGGTGGCTTCGCAACAGTGGTGGCTTCGGCGGGATCGGCCCGTCGTTCGCAACAGTGGTGGCTTCGGCGGGATCGGCCCGTCTTTCTCAACAGTGGTTGGCAGCTGCGGGATCGGCCGCCGTCAGCGACATCGATGCGGTGAGTGCCCGATGTTTTCCCCTCAGTTCACCAGACTACTCTAGCTCAGGTTGTAGTAGTTTAGAGAAGGGCTGTGTGAAGCATTGAAGTGAGCTTTGATCGTTTCAAGCCAAGTCGAAGCGCTTTGAAACCAAAGTTAATGCGGAGGGGGTAAACACGGGAGTGTGAAAAATTGCTTGCGTGTCTTGCTAGTTGACTTATAGTGGGTACGGCAAGTAAATTGTTAACAGGGGCAAACAGCAAGAGGCTAGTGTGAACGATGGAGAACCTTAAAGTGAAGGAACTCGTCGAAATTTGTGAGGAACTCGGCATTACTTTGGGCCGTGCGAAACGAAAGCAAGCGATCCTTGAGATCATGAAGGATGAGGGAGTGTCGGCTGAGGAAGTCGATGAGGCCTGGGCGGATATCAAAGCACGCCGCGAGGAGGCTGAAAGGCGAGAAGTTCGCGAACGTGAAGAAGCTGAAAGGCGCGAACGTCGCGAGCGCGAGGAGGCCGAGAGACAGGAGCGCCTTGAGATGAAACGACTAGAATTGGCAATCCTACAGTGTTCGCAGGCGCCTAGCGTAGCTTCTCCGACGATTCAGGTCAGTGGTTTTAGAATTCGGGACCAACTGCCACCGTTCGTAGTAGGCGAGGACATGGCGAAGTATCTCGTCAAGTTTGAACACGTCTGTGAGCGAAACGCTTTGGAGCGGTCTCTTTGGGCGCGGAACCTGCTAGCTCTTCTTCCCGGCGAAGTGTCCGACGCGATAACTTGCTTGTCGAGGGAAGCGTTTGAGAGCTATGACGAGGTTAAGGAAGTGCTCTTGAGACGTTATAAGTTGTCACCCGAGGCTTTCAGGCAAAGGTTTCGGTATGCTAAAAAGGGGAATGAGTCACACGTTGACTTCGCGTTTCGTCTTAAAGCCGATTTGATTGAATGGCTCAAGGGCGAAGGTGTTTATGACGACCGCGATAAAGTGGTGGAATGCGTTGCATTGGAGCAATTCTACCGCTGCATCGAGGAGGATGTCAAACTTTGGCTGCAGGACAAACTTGGTGAAGTACAGCTAAACAAGGCAGCAGAGTTAGCTGAGGAGTATTATACTCGCCGAAAGTTGCACAGCAGGGCAGTGCGCGTTGAAAAGGATGAGAGAAAAGAGGGCTTTTCAATGAAACCTGATCAACGGAGACCCGATCCGCACCGTATTTTAAAAAGGACCCGTCTCTTACGAAGGACAGTGTAGGGGAAGGGCAAACAGAAGCGGAGAAATCGAGTGAGGTTTCTACCACACAGGCATTTGAATCGGAAAACAAACGGAAGCCGGTAATTTGCTACAACTGCAAAAAGGAAGGACACATCGCGAGAAACTGTCAGGAAAAATTTGCCTTCGCAACAATCCGAGAATCAGAAAAAAACATGCGGTTGTTGGAGCCGTATCTCCAAGAAATTAGGGTAAATGAGAAAACGTGCCGAGCACTTAGAGACTCAGCAGCAACCATGGACGTTGTCCATCCTTCATTGGTGTCTCCGGATGACTTTACAGGAGAATGCGCGTGGATCAGGCAAGTCGCCGAGGAGCAGAGTGTTCGCTTACCAATCGCCACGGTTGTCATTGAAGGCCCGTTCGGTCAGCTTCGCACCGAAGCGGCTGTGTCTGCCGCGCTAAATAATCGTTTTCCTTATCTTTTCTCCAACAACTCAGAGCAGCTTCTCAAAGAGCAGGGCAAATCGTTCTTCTCCAACTTAGCGTGCATGGCCCTCACGCGATCGCAAGCGCGGAAGCTATCGCGGCAGCTTGATCTGGTTCAATGCGGTGAACTCTCAAGTGACCTTGTCGGCGGGTCGAGGGAACCCCAGAAAGGAAATTTTCCGCATGAGTCATGTGAGCAGTCACGCGAGCGGCCCGTCGCGGAAACGGCCGGCGCGGTATGCGAGGGGGGAGACGACATGGCGCCATTGAGTCAGAGCGAGAGGGTTGCAACGCTCTCGCCTGTAGCGGAAAGTTGGAGCGAGCTGCCGAGAGTTGATCGAGAGACGCTCATTCGAGAGCAGCGTGAGGATCTCTCGATTGAAGCGCTAGTGGAAAGCCAAATTGAAGCGCTAGTGGAAAGCCAGAAAAACGCGGCACAAGTGCTGTCGAAGGAGCACTACGAGAAATCGGTGAAGAAGCGCGCTTTTGAAGTTGATAATCAGGTAATGCTGCTGCAGCCATCCAAAAGGAACAAGCTTGAGGTTGATTGGGAAGGGCCCGCCAAAGTATTATCGAAGCCTTGCGATACAAATTATGAGGTGCAAGTAGGAAGGCGGCCGGACAAAATTTACAACTTGATGAAACCCTACGTTCAACATCAAGAGGTCGTAAATCAGCTGTTGAATGCTTCAGAGGAAGAGGAAGCAGAAAATTTGAGTTCTAGTGAGGTAATCGAAGGGGGATCGAAAGTAATCCGGGAGCAGATAAACCTAGAGCCTAGGTTAAGTGAAGTCCGGAAGGAGGACCTGAGAAAGATTGTTTTGGTGTTTGAAGACGTGTTTTCGGACCGCCCCGGAAACACGAGGGTGATCGAACACGATATCGAGCTAAGCGGTGAGGAGTCAATCCGTAGCAAGCCGTATCGTTGTTCCCCTGTGCAACGTCGAAAGTGTGAGCCGCTCTTGGTGCCGCATAGGTATCGTCGCCTAAAAGTGGCCGGTTACTGAAGTGGAGCATGTTGCTCCACAGCGCAACTTTGACGTTCGCTATCAAAAAAAAAAGGAAAGCTAAACGCTAATGCAGGTGCATTGAGCAGTGCGTTCCAGCTAGTAACTTCTCAACCTTTCGGTTTCTCGCTGGCGATTCGGGGCAAAATTTTGACCTCATCACGACCTGGGCTGAGCGCTCTCGTTCAGAGTGATCTCAAGGGGCCAACCTTATGTGGTATTCTAATTCGTTGCGTTGTTGTAAGTGTGAAAAATTCAAGTTCTTACTTAAGAGTCTTTTGTCCCACATGTGCCTCTTGATGTAGAGGGAACGAAATTCCGATAGACACGTAGATAGGTATATGTTGTACTATACTTTGTCTGGTGTTCTGTCGGGTGACCGAGGGCACTTGCTTGTGTCGTGTGTTGTTTGTTGCCGAACCGTTCTTAGCAAGTTGCAGAACCATCGACAAGTGCTGAAGCCGAAGATGGTCAGAAGAGACGAGTGAAGCTGGTCGACAAGTTGTGGCGACAAGCCAGTGGAGCTGGGATCCGTCGTCAAGAATGGGCTGTGTTCCCGGAACAGTCTGGAGCTGTATTCTCCCCATGGCCCTGGAGGCGAACCTGGAGGGACCTGGCGAACGAGCGCACCTGACATCCGAGCCCCGTGGAAGCAGCTCGTCTTTCCGGTGCATTGTCTGGCGGCGGGGGTGCTGTTATGCCAGCGAGTCCTCGTCAAACGTCCGTGCCTCTGAAAAAGGCAATCTGGGTCACGGCCAGCCCGCAGTCCGCCCGGACGCGAACATCTCAACGGCGTGAACACGCGCGGCGCCTCTCTGACCCACGTGCATTGAGTCAGCGGCGCACGTGACAGCGAGCCGGCGTCCTCGTGTCTGGTGGTCTGACGCATGGCTCGGCGACCCCATTGGAGGAATCTGCCTGACGACCGGCGGCGCTTCTGATTGGACATTTTGGTTGGACCTGGTGTAAATAAAAGAAGCCCTGCGGCGCGTCGCGATCGGCGGTCCTATGTGAGTGAGAGGAGGCCCCGTGTCGAAGAGCCGACACGTGTGTGAGTCGGCGGTTTTAGGCGAAAAGCTGACCCATGTGTTAGAGAGGAGAGCTCGGCTCTTCGAGTCTCTGTCGGCCCCAGTGCCGAAATTGTAACGCTTCTGTATATATGCTGTACATAAACCTTGTTTAACTCACCGTCGTCTCGTCCGCTCGTCTTATCAGCTCTGCGCAGAAGCAGTCGCGAGCTGAGAAACCTACGCTACCAAACGGCTGGTGACCTTCCCGGTGGAGTTGAAAGCAGTGGCGCCTGTGGGACCAGGTTGGCGTCGCCGTCTTTCGCAACAGTGGAGGTCAGCGGTGGCATTTCGGAGGTGGCTTCACAACAGTGGTGGCTTCGGCGGGATCGGCCCGTCGTTCGCAACAGTGGTGGCTTCGGCGGGATCGGCCCGTCTTTCTCAACACCCTCTTCCCAGCCTTCGTTGCGTATCGCGCCGACGAAATGACGAGAAGCGTCTGGAATGTCGCGCGCAAGGTATTTAACCGAGCGGCCGAGACGAGAAAGCAGGAGTAGACGGAAGTGAGCGCCAGAGCCCGTAGGGATTCCGCCGTGTAGTCGGCGAAGGTTTTGGTCCGTAGGGACGAAGCCGGAGATGAAGAGGATTTCCACCTGATGGTGAAGGCTCGAGCTACAGGCAAGAGCGTGTGTTACCGCTATCGAGCGAAAACGCGTGGCAACAGCTGCGGGTGTGAAGCCGACGTGTTCCGGCGAAGAAGTTGAAGTTTGAAGAGTGGCCAATTGAAGACGGGAGGTTTCCTGGAAGAGAAACTTCGAGGGCTGCGGAACGACAAGAACGCTGGACATTGAGTGAGTGATTCTCGGAAGAGTATCATCTAGACTTTGGTTCCAAGAACTTTGGACTGAATAGGTTTTCTATCTCTTTAGTCTTTAAGTGTCTTGGTTGTTCAATGCATGCGACTGCATTGTAGCTCGTATTGTTGTCCGTGTCCGTTGTTTCAAGTGTGGCTGATTGTATTGTGTAGTACGTTGGTTGATTGGTTTGATTGGTGACAAATTGTATGCAACTATTGTGGAGTGTGCATTTTTGTGTATTGCTTTCGATCTGCCATTATTGAGAATATAATTTGTTTGTTTATCAACCCTCGGCTCTGACTTGTTCTTTGGGTCACAGCCGGCGTCCGCTGGCGCGCCAAAAAGGACCAATTCTAAATTGTCCACGCTTTCGTGGTGCGGTTCGGGGGGCTGATACTTCGGCTCTTGGAATTAGCCCGGCGATTGCCTCCCTAATAAACGGGACCGGTGTGACAACACACCGCTCTGAGATCCAGTCCTGTCCAAAAAAATAATAAGGCAATAATGCACTGAGCACGCGAAGTGATAGCGTATAGAGCGACCGACTGACCTTGTTCCGATGAAGCCTACGGTCTATATTTGTGTCGAACACGCTCGAAAAGTGCTAAAAAGGCAAGTGACTGTTAAATAAGCGCGGCCCGAAGAGCGGCTGTGAAATAATAAGAACAAAAAACGTTGCTTACGTGCAAGCCTATGTTGGCTAACCAACCGGCGGTCGAGCTTCCTTCAATAAACTTCCGCCTCCGGTGTGCCTGGTCTTGACGGGTCGAGAGAAATACGTTTTCCAGGGAGACGCGAGAGGGGACAGCAATCTCGCAAAAATGTGGCCCGCCGCTGCTTGAGCGCGTCGTCCGAGCAGGTCAGGTCGCCGAGGGAGATTGACCGGTGGCGTCTCAGGGCAAACAACGCGGTGAACCGACTGGCCGATTGAGCGGCACTGATTTTTACCTTGCGAGCAAAGTGCCGGGCATGAGATTGGGCGCAAACCCGCAGGGATGCGTGTGTTGCTGGCGTTTAGTTGCACGTTTCCTGTGGGAAAACTGTTGCGTATGCCCTCTTGCCACGATGGAAAAGAACATTGGTGTCCGTGCGGAGACGCGCTTCGAGTGATCTTCACTGGTTTCGTTTTCCTGGGTGAAATGAATTCAACCCAACCGCGTACTTACTTCGAACGCTGTTTCTTTAATGGATGTATATTGGGTCAATAGTGGTAATATACGCTGTATTTTCTTCTTTTTTTTTCTCAAATATGTGTGATAACACAGGGACTCGTATGGAGGCAGCTTTGATCACTTCATTTAGGAACCATGGGCAAATTTACGCCTCATTTCCGGGCCCCATATACGAAGTATCGGGCTTCTCGCTTTGAGCTTCTTAGCCTTGATAGATTCGAAAGTCCGTCCCACAGCATTCAGCATTAAGTAGTTCTTTTTTTTTCTTTTGCTTTCTCTGCCTCGAAATCTCAAAGCGCAACTCAACGGAACAAGACGTCTGTTGCATTCTCGCAGGAAAAAAAAAACCAAGATATTTGGAGAGTCGAGAATTGATCACGCCAATTCGCGATGGCCGCACCGCTGGGAAATAAGCCAAGTGGCGTACCGCCTTTTTTTTTCTTTTTTTCCCTCGCCTCTTTCCTAAAGGGGCATCGTACAACTTGTTCAACTTGTTTTTTTTCTTGACTTATACATCCTGCTTGTTGAGTGAAAGCGCATAGTGAAGTGGAAGTAAAGATAAAAGGAGTCACGTGAGAAGGAGGTTTATGGGCAGACAATTAAGGCAAACAATATATGAAACAGTGATCAAGGGCTCATTTAAGCACAACGAGGAAGGAGAAAGAAGTTTGGATCAGCACAAAATAGTTGTTTTATATTGTATTTTGCGTCGTGTTAGTTTATCCCGTTTCTTCAGACTCGTCAGAAGAGGCGCATTCCTCGTTGCTTACCCTTCATCTTGACGTCTATCGCTCTCATCCTTTCCCTACAGCGGACGCAGTGAACTTGAGCCGAGGGTAGACATGAACATGGACTAAGCGGGCAATTTCGCACTACTGCAGGTATTCGCTCTTCTTTACTCGTCAATCCGCCACTTGCCTTGTCATATACTTTCGGTGGTTAGCTCGTCTGCCTGCATGCCTCCTCGTATCTGCGTTTGTTTATGTCTGACTCCCTCCCTCCACTCTCCTAGTGTCTGCTTATGGGAGTGGGCGGTAGTTCTTGGCGCGCAGTGTCCGCCTCGGGTTGTCACTCACTTTCCGGCTCCGCAAAGTGCTTGTCAGCAACATTGGGACAGCCTCGCAGGCGTTATGCTTGCTATCTGTCATCGTACGCAGGCCACGGGGTGGACTCGGCGGGTGCAGGAACCGCTGCAACTGGCTTATTTGGCCCTTGAACAAATCGCTCACTTGCTTGCACGCAATGCTCTCGCCCATTATTTTCTCCTTTCCGTCCGTGCCGTCGCCCTACACCAACCGCGGAAGGTAGTACGTACGCACGAAAGTGGAAGGTTTCGTCGCACACGCAAGAATTCTACATCGGGAGAATGAAGGTAATTTACAATACGGAGAGTTATAGCTGAAATTGAGTGAAACAGAGCGTCAGGAAAAGGCAGGAAGGTCAAATTCTGTGTGCTAGGATGTTATGGATGTCAGGGAAGAGCTAAGCTGGGTGGCCTTCCTTCTTTCTCTTTACCTTTCTTTTAAATGCGAAGCATTTCTTTGCATACTGCAAGCACTCTTGGTATCTATCTATCTATCTATCTATCTATCTATCTATCTATCTATCTATCTATCTATCTATCTATCTATCTATCTATCTATCTATCTATCTATCTATCTATCTATCTAGCTATCTATCTATCTATCTATCTATCTATCTATCTATCTATCTATCTATCTATCTATCTGTCTGTCTGTCTGTCTGCGCCCCGCCGCGGTGGTCTAGTGGCTAAGGTACTCGGCTGCTGACCCGCAGGGGGCGGGTTCGAATCCCGGCTGCGGCGGCTGCATTTCCGGTGGAGGCGGAAATGTTGTAGGCCCGTGTGCTCAGATTTGGGTGCACGTTAAAGAACCCCAGGTGGTCGAAATTTCCGGAGCCCTCCACTACGGCGTCTCTCATAATCATATAGTGGTTTTGGGACGTTAAACCCCACATATCAATCAATCAATCTGTCTGTCTGTCTGTCTGTCTGTCTGTCTGTCTGTCTGTCCGTCCGTCCGTCTCGTGGCTACATCCTTAGCTCATAGTGTACGCCAAAAGTGGCATAGCAGGAGGTGAGCGTATGACGAATACGATTCACACGTCATGGTATGAATGTTACTGGCATGTCCCGCACGTCATGAAACCCTTTTCATCAGTCATGTGCGGCACATTAGTGCATAATACGACCCCGTAGTCTGGTATGCGCCACAGTAGATTCACAGTCTACGTCGACCCAGAGACAGTGATATTGCTCTCTAAAAATCTTTGTGCGATAGAGTTAAGGAGCCGTGTTACCGAAAATGCGGTGGCAGCGCCAACGTCGTCGACCATGAACAAAAAATACCGATGGAAACGAAGAATAAAAATAAAGGCTCGAGCTCGAATCTAGCCCAAGTATTCTACATGATAGTGAAGTGTTCTGCCAGAACTACGCAAGCACCTAAAGCTGCTTTGTAAAAAATGTAAAAAACCTGACACAAGCGTCCTTTCGGGTAACGCCAAGTCTCGTTGCAGTGCCTTATTAACAACGTAATAAACATTCATTCTGCAAGACGCATGTAGCCAAGCGTTGCTCCAATCCGCTGACGCCATCTACTTGTGGTATGCAAATTATCGCAAAGTAGCGCGCACTTTGTTTGGATGAGTGACGTCACACTATTTTGAGTGTCGAAGTTACGTCGGACCATGATTTATCCTTAACACGTGGCTGACTTCCCTCAAGCCCACGATTTGTGCAAAACTACTAAATTTACCCAAAGACATATTCGCCGGGTAACATTCGACTCAAAGTGAAACATTCGGCATACACTGTATGACTACTCGTTGACTGCTGTTCATGCAATCGATTCCCACAATGCTGTGCGAGCTGCGAAGATTTCGACGGATGTGATCATCCCGAAGATCGAAAATTATTATCGGTACAAGCAACCGCTCGAGGATCTGACATTGGCGCAGTCAGGGATGTTACGTGCAGGGAATGTTTTCTTTTTTTTCGAGGAATTTTCGCCCGTCATTTTGAGCCGAAAGGAAAAAGGTAATCCACATGAGATTGCAGGGAATTTCGGGTATGGTTGGACTCTCTTGTGAAGACTGATATTTAGCGGTCGCACTACGCCTTCACCTGCCGTAATCAGTTCTGGCGCATGCACCATGCAAGCATATATAACTTTTGAGTTTTGTTTCTGATATTTACGCGGAGCGATTTCTTGTTCACTATTGGTGATAGTACTTGCACATTGCGAGCTTGAAGTCTAACAGTATGCGAATTAACAAAGTCACGCTTTCGAGTGCGATAAGCCGTCCCTATTACAAAGCCACAAAGTATGGCTTGGCCTAGTGTGTTTAGAAAACAGCGGGTAACGATTAAGAGTACTCTACTATGGGAAAGCATGAAGCCGTCCCATGGGCCTGACACTTCATTAGGCCCTGTTGACAAACTTAAGGTGTGTGTGAGGGGGGGGTAGAAACAGGGGGTAACGATTTAGAGTACAGGGTACTCTGTTATGGGAGAGCTTAACGCCGTCCCGTGGACTGAGAGCTTCGAAAACGGTGATGCCGAACAGCTGCTAGCAGCTGTTCAGCCGAGACACCTCGCTGCCTTTGGAACCAGAAAATTGCAATCAATTCTACCACCATACTTGCCGTGGTGAGATGTGTCAAACGTGCCCACAAAATCTTGTCAGCACGTTGAAATTATTTAGTCTTTTAGTTTATTCGTGATGATTTTCATTCTTATCGCCTTTCTTTTAACTTATTATCTCCGTTAAGCGCAAATCTGGGTCCTTTTCTGAGTAACCGGTGTAGCAAAAACGCTACCTACAGCAATATGCATTTCATCGGGTGACGGGACGCGGCAGATGTCAAAGCACTTTTTTTTTACGTAGGCTTTCTTTCCGCCATAATACGAAGTAGTGTGTCCAAATTGAATGCATTTTTTCTTGAACACGGTCGAGAAGAGAACGATGAAATAAAACATGAAAACGACGTTCAAGATGGGATGGTCAGCTAGGCATGATGCTTGCTGTTCGGAGGCGGCGAAAACGGTTTAGGAACGGTTTAAGTGGTGTGAAGTCAGGTCATGCGCCTTGAAAACAAGCGCGTTAATTGCCAGATTAAGGTACAATTAGCAGTAAAGTCACCTGGTTAGTCCGCCAAGGCTGTCGCTGGCATGCGTTGTCATGGTACGTGACTGTGCTTCGAATTTTGTAATTTAGGCCAATATCTTGCTAATATAAAAAGTTGACCACAGTGAGCTGGTAATGTTTTGAACACGAACAATAACTATATGTCAGAAACACACAAAGCATTCCTTTTACGCGCAAAAGAAGGTTGAACGGACATTCAACCGTGTCTGGCACTTATCAACGCATTTTCTTCTAATCTAGACACTTCACTGGTGCTTTTGTTTTGTTTTTTCATTACCATCGCGGAGTGTTCAGGAAAAGGTGTAAAGTAGCTTCTGAAATCCTTATGACGCCAAAAGTCTGGCATTGCCCATTATATAAAATGAAAGCCGAAGAGAAATAAAGAAAAAGGAAAACAAGTTTCTTTCAATGCTGTAGCGTAAAAGTCGTATAAAATGACATTTAGGCCGTGTACACTAAGTCTATAATTTTCTGTCTATCTTCATACATATAGAACGAGGTAAGTGCGTGATTCGGTAGATTTCTGGCCGTCAAGAAGCTATCTTTAAAATCTGCATTTCCCTATATTTAAATCACGGCCGCCTTGGTATACGCAGATGTTAAATGATACCGTTATACGAAGAGCCACTGAATTTATTAAAAATTCTTCAGGAAGTGTAGTATTCAGAAAGTGCCACTGAATTATTTGCACATGAGTACCGTGAAGGTCATTTTCTGAGACGCGCTCTTTGCGCGCCCTTGTTGAACCTGTACTGGCGCTTCTTCTGGTGTTGTCGACTGGTCAGCGGTGCTATATACAGCGATGCGCCCGACATTATCACACTGTGGGATTGTATTTCAGTCCACTGAAATACTAACGTTACATTGGATTACGATTTGCCCTTAACACTGCAGCTGTAGTCAACATTTCTGGCAAGCCGACGATACTCGCGCTGCTACTAAACTTACCCAAAAACGTCGATCCCCCACGCACTGACGTAGCTTGCTACTCCTCGACCGCTTTGCATGACATCGAATCACAGGTCACGTGGTATCTGTGTCACAGAACGAGCGCTAAAAAAGAGCGCGCTGCCAAATTCTTGCGACAACGGGCGGGAGAAACGCCGCGAGGTCAAAAGAAAAAAAAGAAAACAAGCATCCAGGGCTCCCCGGGCGCGCGACGCCTCTCCTCTCGGGAGCGGCGAAGCGATGAACCTCCTCACCCCACAGCGGCGGCCGAGCAAGCCCGCGATTTTTCTAGAACGAACGGGGCGGGGTCAGACCGAGCTGAGTCATGCGACGGGGAGGGCACTCCAACCGTCTCACTCTTCCCTCAGCCTTCGCCGCGTATCGCGCCGACGAAATGACGAGAAATTTCTGGAAGGTGGCGCGGAAGGTATTTAATCGAGCGGCCGAGACGAGAAATCAGGAGGAGACGGAAGTGAGCGCCAGAGCGCGTAGGGATTCCGCCGTGTAGTCGGCGAAGTTTTTGGTCCGTAGGGACGAGGCCGGAGATGAAGAGGATTTACACCTGAGGGGTGACGACTCGTACTACCGGCAAGAGCGTGTGTTTACCGCTATCGAGCGAAGACGCGGGCAACAGCTTCGTGTGTGAAGCCGACGTGTTCCGGCGAAGAAGTTGAAGTTTGAAGAGTGGCCAGTTGAAGACGGGAGGTTTCCTGGAAAAGAAACTTCGAGGGCTGCGGAACGACAACAACGCTGGACTTTGAGTGAGTGATTCTCGGGAGAGTATCATCCAGACTTTTGTTCCAAGAACTTTGTACTGGATAGGTTTTCTATCTCTTTAGTCTTCAAGTGTCTTGGTTGTTCAATGCATGCGACTGCATTGTAGTGCGTACTGTTGTCCGTGTCCGTTGTTTCAAGTGTGGCTGATTGTATTGTGTAGTACGTTGATTGATTGGTTTGATTGGTGACATATTTTATGTAACTAGTGTGGAGTGTGCATTTTTGTGTATTATTTTCGATCTGCCATTATTGAGAATATAATTTGTTTGTTTATCAACTCTCGGCTCTGACTTGTTCTTTGGGCCACAGCCGGCGTCCGCTGGCGCACCAATAAGGACCACTTCTAAATTGTCCACGCTTTCGTGGTGCGGTTCGGGGGGCCGATACTTCGGCTCTTGGAATTAGCCCGGCGATCGCCTCCCTAATTAACGGGACCGGTGTGACAATTAATCTGGCGTCCGCGATACAGGACCTTTTGGTGCACAGTGTGTCCAAAGTAGTGAGAAAGAGCCTCGAGTTGTTGATAGTGCTATCGGAACGATTTTGTGTGTTGTTCAGTGTTCTCGTTAACGAGTGCAGGGGAGTGCTCCGATAGACTGATCTAGGCAGATACTTTTTGCACGCGGCAAGGTTTTATTTGCGAGACACCATGGATCTCGAAAAGTTAGTTGCTCTTGGTGAAAAGATGGGTCTTTCTGGCGCCGAACTATGGAAGTGGGTCACCCAGAAGGAAAAAGAAGAAAAAGAGAGAGCCAAAGAAGAAAAAGCAGCCGAGCTGGAAAAAGAGAGGTTGGCGGTCGAAAGAGCCAAAGCGGAAAAAGAAGCTGAGTTGGAGAGAGAGAGGTTGGCAGCTGAGAGGGCCAAGGAAGAAAAAGCAGCTGAGTTGGAACGAGAGAGGTTGGCAGCTGAGAGAGCGAAGGAAGAAAGAGAGCTACAATTGAAGTTGGAGCTGGAGAAAGAAAGACTGGCAGCTGAGAGGGCGAAAGAAGAAAGAGAGGAAAGGGAACGGCAGCGTCAGCACGAGATGGAACTCGAGCGGCTCCGTTTGCAACAGCAAAGTGAAACTCCCGTCCAAGCTAGAGTTGAAAGCAGCGAACGGGAAGATCACGGCTTCCGCTTGAACCCAAGCAAGCTGCTCGTAGCGTTTGATGAAAGGAAGGACGACCTAGACGCGTACCTCCACAGATTTGAGACGATTGCGAGGAGCCAGAATTGGCCGGAACAGCAATGGGCAACTGCTTTGAGTACCTGCTTAAGTGGTGAAGCGCTCAGTGTGTACGGTAGGCTGACGCCAACCGATGCAGCCAACTACGCAAAGGTGAAAGCGGCTTTGTTGAAGCGATTTAGATTCACTGTGGAAGGATTCCGGGACAGATTTAGGACAGGAAAGCCAGCTGATGGTGAGACGGCTACGCAGTATGCCGCCCGACTTTGCCATTATTTCGACAGATGGATTTAACTTTCAGGGACAGCACAGGAGTACGATGAGCTTAGAGAGCTCCTAATTAGAGAACAATTTCTTACTAGTTGCCACCCAAGCCTGTCGCTGTACTTGAAAGAGAGGAGAGCTAAGTCACTTGAAGACATGCTTGAATTAGCTGATCAATTCTTGGAAGCGCAAGGTGGCACTAATTTTGCCAAAGTCAAGAAGGAGTGTCCCGATGATTCGAAGAAATTGGCTCCCGAAGAAAAGAAGCGTGCACCAGAGAGCATTCCGCGATGTTTTCTGTGCAACCGAGTGGGTCATCGCGCGAAAAACTGTCGAACGATCTTTACGAGCCCTACGACAGTAAAATGTTTCAAGTGTGGTCAGACTGGGCACAAAGCAGACGCATGTCGAAACGGAGCGAGTCAAACTCACCAGGTATCCTGTGTGCAAGCAGCACCGAAATCTGATAATAATGCCGTCACTGATGGATTCGTAGAGTTGAAGAATGGGGAGAAAATTCCTATTGTGGGTGCTGTAATGTCAAAACAGCCAACCGGTGTTACGAAAGGATAGCCAACGCTGCCTGGAAAAGTTGCGGACAAAAAGATTACGGTGTTAAGAGATACCGGCACCTCCACTGTTATCGTGAGGAGAAATTTGGTACGGGAAAGCGAGTTAACCGGCAAAACGAAACCGGTTTGCTTAATTGACCGTACAGTTCGGATGCTTCCCGAAGCAGAATTTGAGGTTGAAACCCCGTACTTCAGCGGGAAGGTTACTGCTTTATGCATGACGACCCCTCTGTATGACCTTGTCATCGGGAACATCGACGGGGCGCGAGGGCCAAGTGATCCAGAATGTTTGGGAGAAGACCCGAAGATAGAGCCCTCGCCAACACAGCGGCCGCGAGATACAGTGGAGGAGCATCCCGTGACGGATCTCACTAGAGCACAAGGTGAAGCTGCGGCGCAAGAGACAGCGAAGGAGAAGACGATCGTGTCGAATCAGTTCACGGGCCGAGCAACCGGACTTACGTCGGCACGACCTCAACCGACCGACAGTGTCAAGGAGACGGAGTTGGCCAGCCGGGGAAAATGTAGAGGCATGATCAAGCGGGTAAATAAACAGACAGGACCCGTCGAATGTAATGACGCGTTAACGGTGTCGGAAGTGACAACGATGGCTGAGACGCCGCCTCAGATACCGTCGTTGGAAAGGGCTCGCCGAAAAAGAACGTGGAAACACAAGAAGAGATCGAGCGAGCACCGCAAAAGGGGGCGCAAGCGCTGTTCGAAGTACTCAGGATAAGTGCTGAGGTCAAAGCAGAATGTGTTTGGCAGGGCTGAGTGACATATGTTGTGTTAATGTTGTGTTAACCTGTGTCACAAGTGTCGAAGTATCTGTGCTGTGATGTGATGTATAGTGTTGTATAATTGTTGTAATGAGAGAACTTTGTACGTTTGTATTGTTTGGAATGAGTGATGAAGTGTTGTAGTCATGTACCTGTGGCTATATTTCATGTGTTGTGGAATTGAACTACAATGTACAATTGTATTAAGTGATCTATTGTGAATGTGAAGTGTCATGAGCGACTGATGGTGTTACAGTCTGAGAGAGTGTGTGGTGACTGTTCGCGCTCGTTTGTGTGGTTTTGAATATTATGAGATAATATTCTTAAAGTGGGGGGCAGTGTCACAGAACGAGCGCTAAAAAAGAGCGCGCCGCAAAATTCTTGCGACAACGGGCGGGAGAAACGCCGCGAGGTCAAAAGAAAAAAAAAAAGAAAAACAAGCATCTAGGGCTCCCCGGGGCGCGCGACGCCTCTCCTCTCGGAAGCGGCGAAGCGATGAACCTCCTCACCCCACAGCGGCGGCCGAGCAAGCCCGCGATTTTTCTAGAACGAATGGGGCGGGGTCAGACCGAGCTGAGTCATGCGACGGGGAGGGCATTCCAACCGTCTCACTCTCCCCTCAGCCTTCGCCGCGTATCGCGCCGACGAAATGACGAGAAATTTCTGGAAGGTGGCGCGGAAGGTATTTAATCGAGCGGCCGAGACGAGAAATCAGGAGGAGACGGAAGTGAGCGCCAGAGCGCGTAGGGATTCCGCCGTGTAGTCGGCGAAGTTTTTGGTCCGTAGGGACGAGGCCGGAGATGAAGAGCATTTACACCTGAGGGGTGACGACTCGTACTACCGGCAAGAGCGTGTGTTTACCGCTATCGAGCGAAGACGCGGGCAACAGCTGCGTGTGTGAAGCCGACGTGTTCCGGCGAAGAAGTTGAAGTTTGAAGAGTGGCCAATTGAAGACGGGAGGTTTCCTGGAAGAGAAACTTCGAGGGCTGCGGAACGACAACAACGCTGGACTTTGAGTGAGTGATTCTCGGGAGAGTATCATCCAGACTTTTGTTCCAAGAACTTTGGACTGGATAGGTTTTCTATCTCTTTAGTCTTTAAGTGTCTTGGTTGTTCAATGCATGCGACTGCATTGTAGTGCGTACTGTTGTCCGTGTCCGTTGTTTCAAGTGTGGCTGATTGTGTTGTGTTGTACGTTGATTGATTGGTTTGATTGGTGACATATTGTATGTAACTAGTGTGGAGTGTGCATTTTTGTGTATTATTTTCGATCTGCCATTATTGAGAATATGATTTGTTTGTTTATCAACTCTCGGCTCTGACTTGTTCTTTGGGCCACAGCCGGCGTCCGCTGGCGCACCAATAAGGACCACTTCTAAATTGTCCACGCTTTCGTGGTGCGGTTCGGGGGGCCGATACTTCGGCTCTTGGAATTAGCCCGGCGATCGCCTCCCAAATTAACGGGACCGGTGAGAATCTGTTAGAATTTTTTTTCTTCACGGCTATGAATGAACAAAATCTCAGAATATGGTGCTTGTTGCACTGACACCAGCGTTTGTCCGCGAACCAGGTCCGGAAACTCAATTTCTGCCACCTATCGTAGATGGCGAAAAAGTCAACCATGGTGCGTTCCGGCTCCGAACACCGGAAGAGAATCTACCAGCCTTTGCGATTTACTGAACTAAAATTATTATTCGCGTGGGTGCTGCCATTCGCGCTATTGCACTCTCATGAAGGGGCGCCTTCGTCGGGGCCAAAGTTTTATTTCAAAATAGTCTTCAAATAACAAAAGACTGCCTTCTTGTATAATGATACACCTAAATAAAACTAATTTATGTTCATCCCAAGTAGCCTTGCGTTGTTATGTGTCACGTAATTATTCTTTTGTAATATTTTTAAAGTGATAGCTGTATACGACCAGGCTAAACGCTAAACGTCTCCATTGGCTTCTCCGTTGACTGCACCCAAGTGCGCGTGCGCCATTGTGAGTGCCGTCAGAGGTGCCGTTCATTTCTTTGCGAGCATGCTGCCGATCTCAGTAGTTGCAGCTGCGTGACTAATTAACAGAGAAGAACGAAGAAAAACAAAATGGAGTACTACTTGTAAATTACAAGGTTTGTCCGGTGGACGCTTGTGCTCATTGAGGCAGGGTCGTCCGAGTCAAGGTGTAAGATACAAACACTTTAGGTGGGGACACTCTTCAGTTTCTTATAGGACGCGATTGACCATTTCAGCTATGATATCTTTCACCCTTGTTTGATCTCTGTGCCACTCTGCTCTCGTCTTGTCTCTTGAGGTTACCCCTATCACGTTCCTTTCCATCGCTCGCCACGTAGTCCTCAATTTAAGCTGAACCCTCATTGTAAGCCTCCTGGTTTCTACTCCGTTGGCAAGCACCGGCAAGATGCAGCTGTTATATTTATTTCGATTATTTCATAAATAAAATAAATATAGCAGCTGTATCCATAATATATATCTGCATCTAAATTAAATATACCAGCTGCATACTCTCCTCTTCAGGGCCCATTGATGATTTGAGAATGCTAGCCGAATGTGATCCACCCCATCCTTATTCTTCTACGAGTGTTGAAGATTGGGCGAGTTGGTTCGTCGTACTTGAACCGGTATAGCGCATTATGGGTATTACAAACTGCATTCGAGTCAAGATCCTTCCACCCGATGTTAAAGCGCTCCTTGCAGGTTTCACACCGTCTGCCGGTAACGTAACGAGAATCTGTAAGATTCTTCGCGCCGAGTGGTTGCGCCAGGCTCGCTTCTACAAGGATGCTTTACGCCTCAAACTCCAGACAGCTGAATAGCGCTCTGTTCTCTTGTGTCGGTCTGCTCGGCCGTTTCTTCTTTTTTCCCCATAATGCGCTATACCGGTTCAAGTACTTATTCTTCTAGTTATTTCACTCTCGTGGTTCGATGTTGCTTCAGCAAAGCCTAAAGATAAATACTGCTGGCAATGATCTTCCATCACCACTCAAACACAACAGCCAGAAGTTCTGGCAGGCCGTTTTGCCAAGTAACGGCGCACACCGGATTTCGCTATGCGATAGTAATGAAGTTCCTCTTAGTGGCAATGAGTGCGCTGTTGCCTTTAATACATTATTTTCGTCCATATTCACTACACCAGACCATTCAATCATTCCACAAGTCACTAATCTGAATTACCAGTATATGAAGTCCATATACGGCTGGCACTTTGATTCACAATATTAGTGACCACATGCCTATATTTATGTTTGTTAACCAACTCAATAACGTACCCAAACAAGTGCGTGCAGAATTTTCCTATAGACTTATAAATCCTGAAACACTAACCCTCTTTAGAGAGCGCTTAGGCAGAACCGACTGGAGCAATGTGTTCGCAGCGAGTGCCGCCAATTTGGCATACGATTTATTTATGAACAAGTTCACCGAAATATACCTTCAATGTTTTCCCCTAAAGTCATTTAAAACATCTAAAAAAAGTCGGAAACCTTGGGTAAATAAAGAATGCCTTAAGCTTATAAGAAAGCGGGACCAATTGTTCAAGGCATTTATTGTGAGTAAGTCCCCTGAAGCCCTCAAAGCATTTAAAAAGCACCGAAACTTTGTCACCAAACGCCTTCGTGATGAAAAGAAACTATATTATTCGAACCTGTTTAACTCAACGCAAGGGCGTACAGAAAACGTTTGGAAGGCAATTAACAGTACGCTTAATAATCCACCGGAGGAATTAACCAAAATTGTGAAAGATGGTACAGAAATTCAAGGGCCTGATTTAGCTGATGCATTTAACGACTTCTTTTTGTCAGTTGGCGGCCCTACAACCAGTAGTACTTCTTTAAAATATATGAATATTCGAAATAACCAAACAATATTTCTAGAGCCAATTTCAGAGAGTGAATTAGTAGCGACATTTTTGACACTCAGTAATAGCAAAGCCACTGACGCGGACAATATTCAGATGAAACCTGTTAAGTATGTTATTGACATACTAGCACCCTGTCTTGCCTACATTTTTAACATATGTTTGTCCACAGGACATTTCCCGCGAAACATGCAGATAGCAAAAGTGACAGTTATCTATAAAAAGGGTCCCAGAAATGACATGTCCAACTACCGCCCTATATCGATTCTACCTGTATTCTCTAAGGGTCTGGAAAAAATAATTTTGAAACGTATGAACTCTTTTACTGACAAGTTCAACTTGATTACTTCAGCGCAGTATGGCTTCCGGAAAAATAAATCTACTGAGCTCGCGCTACTGGCACAAAAAGAATACATTCTAGAGAATTTTGAATCCCGAAATATGGTACTCGGTCTTTTTCTTGATTTCTCAAAAGCCTTTGACCTCATTAATCATAAAATTCTCCTACAAAAGTTGGACCATTACGGTATAAGAGGCGTCGCACACAAATTAATCACTTCATACTTGCAACACCGAACTCAATTCGTCGTAATTCAAGGCAAACATTCCGCAACAAAATCCATTAAAACAGGCGTCCCGCAGGGAAGCATTTTGGGACCGTTTCTCTTTATACTTTACGTTAATGAGATAGTTCGTATTGATGAATCTGCCCATTACATTATATATGCTGACGACACAAGTTTGTTTTTTTCAAGCAGATGTAGCAGCGATCTAGGTAGCCGAGCGAATAACGCACTGTCTAAAATTAACACATGGGCCCAAGAAAACTCTCTAAAACTAAACATAAAAAAAACAAAAGCTGTTTTATTTCACCCCCGCCACACACAAGTTCAGTTTCCCATCATTTCGTTAAATAATTTAGAAATTGAAGTCGTCAAAAGTTTTAAATCATTAGGCGTGTATTTTTCACAAAACATGACATGGGATGATCACGTGAACCATATTATTACTAAACTATCTCGTATAATCGGCGTCATGCGCCGTCATTGCTACTATTTTCCTGTTTCTGTGAACATGCTCATATATAACTCGTTGTTTTCTTCATTATTGAATTATGCCTTTCTTGTATGGTCCACAACGACAACTGTAAACGTTTGCAAACTTACCATCTTGCAAAAGAAAGCTTTGCGTCTTGCCTCTAAATTACCACATCGCAGCCACACAGCAGAATTGTTTAAAAAACACTACATCATTCAGGTTGCATCAATATATGATTATAAACTAAGCCGTTTATATAAGTTCGGTTTATTGAAAAATAATGATACGATTGCCAGAATAGCCAGGTTAGAGAAAAATTTTCCTGCTTATAATGTACGTCAACCTGAAGTGTGGCACATATCAAAATGTAGAACGAAATACGGAAATCAAATGTTAAAGTTTCAACTGCCTACACTTCTAAACCGCATAATTAGGGAACATAACATTGATATATCTAGCATATCACCAAAAAAATTGCGATTAGTGTTTATATAATAATGTGATCTGGCGACTACCTCGGTGATCTTTCATTGTAATCTTTCATTGTTTCTTTTTTTAATGCACATTGTGAAACACTTTTATTTTGGTTGTCCTTAGCCGCACGTCTTTCTGTGCTACCCTGTGTACTAGGGGGTCAGGGCTTCTCAAGCTGTTCTCACAGCTTTTACCTGCCCTCCTCGTAACATGTATTTGTTGTTGCGGAATAAATTTCAATTTCAATTTCAATTCAATATAAGTAAAAGAAGATGTTATCGCAGGTATCATTAA
This sequence comes from Rhipicephalus annulatus, assembly GCA_013436015.1. NCBI lineage: Eukaryota > Metazoa > Arthropoda > Arachnida > Ixodida > Ixodidae > Rhipicephalus > Rhipicephalus annulatus. Next base: position 298,981 of record WOVY01001309.1, on the reverse strand, counting down.
GAGCCTCAATTTATCCAGCTAATACGGCCCTGATAATATATCAACTCCAAATTTTTAAATAATACAGTAAAGAATTGTAGTAGAATATTTTGTCATATTTTTGCCGTTCAATATCATCAGGCCCACTCCGCTTAGACAGGAAGCTACAAAAGTGGTATACCAGCATACAAAAATGGCAGAAAAAAAAATCCCCCGGAAATCTATCGTCCGATTTCATTCACATGCATTTTTTTGCAAAATGTTTGAAAATATCGTTGCTTCCCATGTCCATAAGCATCTGGAAATTAATAATTTTTTCTTTAATAACCAGCATGCCTTTAGAAAGGGCTTGCGCTGTGAGACCCAGGTACGAGAATTTACTGCTGACATACATTTTAACATAGATTGTACCCTTCAAAAAGATTCAATTTCTATCTACTTCTCCAGACTCTTCTACCGCGTAGCCCACTGGCACTTAATTGCAAAATTACCAGTTCTAAAATTTGGCAGATTTACGCTCTCCTCGATTCCGAAACTTTCTAACAAACCATCAGCAGTTCGCAATCGTTAACTATACGCCATCACTTGCGTATATATGTCAGCTCCGATGTAACGTAGAGTAATGTGTTAGTACCGTTGCTCTTTCTCCTTTATATCAACAGTCTGCCTAATAACATTTCATTCCACATGCGTGCATTTGCAGATGACTGTATATTATATCGACCAATTATATACGCCCCGATGATCATCTTTTTTTTTACAACGTGAATTCGAAATCCTTAAGAATTGGTGTGAATGCCTGGCAAATCAACTCAGCTAAATGCAAAAAAATGATGTTCTCGCGTAAAAGAAGAAGTGATTCTCTCACAGAACGCTTGTGCCCGTGTCTCAGTGTTTTCAATTTGTTTTCCTGGAAATCCTGGGAGCTGCCACTCCCTCCTTTGCGGTGATGCTTCAGGACACACCTGAGAATGTTCCAGGCGTGCAACCGTCGCGCCGGACTTCGTCGTCCAGGAAGCGTAGCAACGCGTCGAGCGACACCGACAGTGAGGCAACCGATTTGTATTCGGACGGCTTTGAGTCATCGGATGATGACTTCACGGTCGTCATGAATCGGTCGATAAAACGAAGACTGCTGCAGACGGCATCGTCGGCAAGTGTTTCCACCGTTAAGACTGCACCACAGCGGTGGCCGCACACCATGCTGTTTATGCCCGAAGACCCTGCATCTAACTTGCGACTCCTCAACAGGCAAGTTATTTCTGTGCTTCTCGAGAAAACCGCGCCGAATGAGATCAAAGACGTGAGGATCAATGCACGAAAGAATGTCCTTGCTGTAGACGTTATGCACCGTAGCGCACTGCAAAGCCTTCGGCACATAACAGAAATCGGCAACGTGAAAGTTCGGCCAATGGTCGCTACAGGTTGTAATGGCACTGTAGGCGTCATTTGTGATGTGGATCTTTCCATCTCAGCTAATGACCTGCCAACACTAATAAAGCCAGCGACTGAAGGCACCCGCATCACGCACATTACCAGACTCGGCAACTCACACTGCTTGAGGCTTGTGTTCGAGAGAGACAGCCTTCCCTCGTATGTCAAAGTTGGCCATGTTCGCCACTCAGTGCGTCCTTACATACCGAAGCCACTGCAATGCTACAAGTGCTTTAAGATGGGACACGTAAAAGGTGTCTGTGAGAACAAAGTTGTGTGTCCGCGGTGCGCTGAATCTCACTCAAAAGACGCCTGTAGTGCCACCATGCTACCATGTCCAAACTGCCACGGCGCTCGTGAGGCCTCATCCAAAGATTGCCCGCGGGTGCGAAACGAGCACGCGGTACTCAGGCGTATGGTGCGGGACAATTCAACGCACAGGAAAGCTGCCGCTACACTACGCCGACGACGGCGTCGTGGGCGAAGACCATCACGGAAAAACGCCTCTACCGATAGAGAGATGTCATCCTCTATCAAAGAGGCTGACCCGCAAACACCGATCTCACTGAAGACGGATACTGCCAAACAGAAGAAAGGGACAGCAGTCGCACCTTCCGAACAGTGGCCCTTTCTTCCACGAAGTCAACCTACTTCGGAGCTGCATCAAATCCCACCGCCCTCGACGACCCCTCAAACCAGTGATGCGATGAATGAAGATCAAGTGATAAACTTGCTGCAATCGCTGATGAGTACCATGTGTGTCCTACTGAGTAATATGAAGACTTCGGCTGCGGAGACCGCACTGCTTGTGCTGGACACCCTGAGTCCGGTGCTTGCAGCTCTAAGGTAAAACCATGGCCAGCGAGGCACCGTCGTTTCGAGCGGAAGTCAAGAATGCATCTGTCTTTCAGTGGAACGCCAGAGGACTGAAGTCACTGCATGTCTGACTTTAGACAGTTTGTATTTGTGAACCGCTTCCCCATTATCGTGATTTGTGAACCCAACCTGTGTGCTTCAATCAAGCTGTCAGGATATGAGTGCTTTATGTCCTCCACTCACAGAGACTGCAGCAAAGTTATTGTATTCATGCGCCATGACCTCACTTACGTTCACCACAGAGTCTCGCCTGATGAAGGGAATCAGTATGTGTGCCTTACTGTGAAGAAGGATAAGGTTGCTTTCACGATTATCGGAGCTTACTTATCTCCATCAAGCCACCTTGACTGCGAGCGCTTACGCGGTATTCTGACATCGACTCCAAGGCCATGGGTGATCACTGGCGACTTCAATGCCCACCATTTTCTATGGGGAAGCTCCAGGGACAACTATAGAGGAAGAAAATTGGTGTCCTTAGCCTCGGAGTACGAACTCTGCGTTTGTAACGATGGAAGCCCTACATATTTACGCGGATCAGCCTATAGCAGCCGTCTGGACCTTACATTGGTTTCTCGCTCACTTACCAGGAAATTGCAGTGGTTTTTGGATCTGGAAACGCGGGGCAGCGACCATATACCAACTTACCTGTGTATAGAAGGTTTCACCAGCTCCAAGTCCTCAAGAGGCCTCAAGTACACCGATTGGCCGAAATTCACAATGTTAATGGAAGGCTGCTGTACCGACGGCTCATTATATAACCTTGAGGACTCGATAAAGGATTTCCTGCAGAATACCACGCATACACATTTGACTAGTCACAAGCGCACCGATTTCGACATCGAGCTTGAGAAACTTCGCGCAATACGCCGTCGTGCAGAACGAAGGTACCGACGGACAAAGTGCATGGATGATTTGAGGCTGGCTAGACGCATTCAAAAGAAAATGCAGCGGCACATGGATAAACTGGCTAGGCGACGTTGGACATCCTTTTGCGAGTCGTTGGATCCACGAAAGCCCCTATCACTGATATGGCGAACTGTCCGGGGTCTTAGCACAACCTTGGGTCAGCGACACCCGTTTACATCTCTGGCACTTCACCTTCGATGCAGAGAGATTGACGTCGCAGAATCTTTCTGTAGAAGAATTGCCGGTGATTGCAATTTCACAGTATCAAGAACGGGAACATTTGACAACGCACCGCCCTCACGTGGTCTCCGTATGGAATGCCAGTTTTCTATGGATGAGCTAGAGGCGGCACTGGCTCTGTGCAGACGTTCTTCAGCACCCGGTCCTGACGGCATTACCTATCGCGCCCTTTGTAATCTTGTAGATGAAGCTCGGAAGGCACTCTTACGCCTATACAACGACTCCTGGCAGACTGGTACGGTTCCCCAGGCATGGAAGTCAAGTCGCCTCATTCCACTTCTAAAGGCTGGTAAATCTCCTTTGGATATTGCCTCATACCGTCCTATCGCACTTGCCAGTTGTGTGGGAAAAACGATGGAACGAATTATTATAACACGAATGGAGTGGTATTTAGAGCACTACGAAATCTATCCAGTATCCATGACCGGATTCAGGCGCGGCCATTCGTCAATCGACAACGTTGTTGATCTGGTGACATATGTTCAACACCAAAAAGCCTGTAAGAGACTGTGCGCCGCCCTGTTTCTAGACGTTAAGGGGGCTTACGACAATGTCACCCATGAAGCCATCCTTAGTGCTTTGGAAACAGTAGGTCTTGGTGGCAAGATATATATGTGGGTGTACAGCTACTTACAGCTGAGATCATTTTACGTGATGACAGCGAATGGCGCAGCACCTGATTATTACAGCAGCCGAGGAGTTCCTCAGGGAGGAGTGCTAAGCCCTACCCTTTTCAACCTAACTCTCATTGGTCTAGTCGAGCAGCTACCTAGCACTGTAGAGCTTTCTGTCTATGCTGATGACATCTGCATTTGGACATCAGGTGTGACAAGGCCTCAGCTTCGCGCCCACCTTCAGAAGGCTGCTAGAACGACGTCATGCTATCTTCGTAAACAAGGCCTCGAGGTGTCCTGCGGAAAATGTGCAGTGGTAGCGTTCACGCGGAAACCAATGTCTGCTTACAGTATATCGATTAATGACGAATACATATCGTTCAGCAGAAGCCACAGGTTCTTGGGAGTCATAATAGATAGAAACCTGTCGTGGACTCCACACGTGAACTATGTGAAGAAGCGGCTGATCGCAACATGCCACATGTTCAAATTCCTTGCAGGAAAGAATTGGGGAGTGCCCATACCATCCATGCTACAACTGTACAGAGTGCTGTTTATCGGATTCTTACGGTACAGCTTACCTGCAATATCTAACACCGGCAAGACCAACCTGCGCGCAATTCAGAGCATTCAAGCCCAAGCACTTAAGATATGCCTTGGAGTACCCCGCAGTGCTTCAACGGCTGAAACCATTGCCATCGATCAAGATCACTCGATAAGTACGCATATTATTACCGAGACAATGCGCATGCACCTCAGGCATTATGCCAGGACCCCTTCTCACCACCTGGCGAGCCTAGCTGCTGAAAGGCCCCGCACGACATACGGCACTATTGTCTCCAAGCATCGTTCATCGTTTGCTGAGACATACGCACCTGCATCAAAGCCACTGCTTCCTCCTTGGAGCTTGAGCCGGCCGCGAGTACACTTAATGATTCCAGGAATGAGGAGAAAATCGGACTTACCGACACATGCCCTGAAACAACTGAGTCTATTCCTACTAGAAGAAAACTACAGTAACCACGTGCACATTTACACAGATGGCTCTACTATGCCGTCTAGTTCAGGTGGAGCAGTGGTTATACCATCACAAGGGGTAACTCGGTGTTTTAAGACTTCACATGTGGCAACTTCCACGACGGCAGAACTCGAGGCTCTGCGCAATGCACTGGAACACATCAATTCAGAAGAAAGACCAGGTAAATGGGCTGTGTTTTCTGACTCAAAACCAGCGTTACAGTGCCTGATATCAGTTCTCTGTCGCGGATGCCACGACCAGTTGACCTACCAAACCGTGAAACTTCACCACCTGTTAATACCAAAAGGCCATGACATCGTCTTTCAGTGGTTACCTGGGCATAGTGGTATAGGCGGCAATGATTCTGCAGATCATGCTGCTCGCACGTCACATAAAGAAGCGAACAGCGTTCCGATACCGCTTTCAAGAGCGGATGCGGCGAGGCAGATTCGTCAACTGGCCCGCAGTCTCACACTGACTGAGTGGAACACACCAAGCATACGACGTACACGACTGCACGAGCTCGACCCTTCACTACAACTCCGGCCTCCACCCGGCCTACATCGACGTGAAGCTTCGCTTCTCTATCCCCTTTGGCTGGGAGTTGCTTTCACGAGAGCTTATACCACGTTAATCAGAATTACTGACAGTGCGGCGTGCGATGTTTGCGGCACCGACGAAAATATCGAACACCTGCTGTGTCATTGTCCTCGATTTGCCTCAGATAGACATGTACTTGCCAACGCAATGCGGCGACTGGATGATCGGCCTCTTTCTGTGCAGGTGCTATTACAGCAACGTACACATGACTCGACAGCTCACAAGGCAGTGAAAGCCCTGCTGTGTTTCCTAAGAAAGACAGGCTTGTGTGAACGCCTCTGACACGCGGTAGAGTTCTACACGCTGCAGTGAAATTACTGTCAGTCTCTCCCCACCCCCTTTGTTCCCTCTCTTCCCTCTCTCTCGTCTTTCGTGTCCCCTTCCTTAATCCCCCAGTGTAGGGTAGCCAACCGGATGTTTTTTGGTTAACCTCCCTGCCTTCTCCCTTTTTGTTGCTTCCTTCCTTCCTCGCGTAAAACTTCAAATTTTAACTTTTTCGTATTATATAAATACAACCCCAGTGTGGATGTTTCATACAGACCCAGTGATGTTTCACCATTGTTGGTGAAACATCAATTATGGTTGCAATGATGTGTATCCAATTAAAAAAGTACATATGTACTCCAACGATACCGTCGTATGGTTGGGTTTACGTCAAATGTACTTAAGCGCCATCTATTGAGCTCGAATAATGTAGCATTGTCCCGGGCTGTTATCTTCGCGAGCACAAACGTTATATATCAGCTTACCACTTCTGATGTTGCTAATACTCATGTTGCTGTTGCATTGATACGCAAGTGCAAACTGGTTGTGTAAAAATTAGCGGGGGCTTAGCTCGGCTATGCCACAATATACGTAGCGGGAGCTATGGATGAATAGGGGACCATAGATGGACGGACGGACGGACAAATCACAGACCCACAGATGCACAACCGCTGATAGATGGATGACGGACGAACCACGGATGGACGGACGAATGAACAAACCGCGGATGAACAGACAAATTACAGGCAGATGGACGGGCAAACTAGCCACGGTCGGACGGATGTACGTAAGCCACGTGAAACTGATCCATCACAGCCAGAGTTACTTACCCTACAAAACATATGCGACTTGTCAGCATATCTCCGTGCGTACAACATTTTACATATCTGTAGCGTCACTTTGTAACGTTTCGCTAAAAAACAATTGTCCCACTACGGTGGTCTAGTGGCTAATGTACTCGGCTGCTGACACGCAGGTCGTGGGGTCAAATCCCGGCTGTGGCGGTTGCATTTCCGATGGAGGCGGAAATGTTGTAGGCCCGTGTCACTCAGATTTGGGTGCACGTTAAAGAACCCCAGGTGGTCGAAATTTCCGAAGCCCTCCACTACGACGTCTCTCATAATCATATGGTGGTTCTTGGGACGTTAAACCCCACAAATCAATCAAATCAATGGGCCGGAATATTTGTTCACAGGACTCTCCACAGTATATATATATATATATATATATATATATATATATATATATATATATATATATATATATATATATATATATATATATATTTATATATATATATATATATATATATATATATAATGAAAAGCTTCAGGGTGTTTACCAGACGAGTCTTACTTTTGGCGCTGACATTATTTTCAAAGTTCTCCAATTCCTGTGTTTCCTGATACTGCTACTTTGTATAAGATTACCGCCTGTGCTTATCCAGTATCCTAAGAAAATATTGTGTTCTGAAACGTGTGCTACGATGTTATTCTTCGAATGGTATGTTCTTCAGCTGTTATAATAAGATGAGTGGTATTAAGCGTGAATGAAATACTTTCTTTGGCATCGAACCTCTCGAAACGTACGGGTACGATGTACAACAGTGCATGCCATGCTACATGCCCTTAAAATGAACGAATAAATACAGAGGGCTCAGATATAGATGTCGATGTATGCTCATCCATGAGGCCGCCGGCGTTCCACGGCTCTATGCATTACGTTCGCGACAAATACGAATGCTAAAAGCTGCATCTCATGTTACAATCTTTCTTTGCGTGTTAATAAACTAATGACGTGCAATTGACGTGTTGGCTGTTAGCGAGTTACAAAATAATTAATTACGAACAAAAAATGCCATCACGTGTAATTGGTACGAATCAAATACGAAATTGCTGGTAAATTATATCTGTCGTGGTGCACGTAACGTAACACGTCAATCAGAAACTGAAAGTTTTCCGTTATTCCGTGAGGTAACTGTCACTTTGGAGCTTTGCTGGCGAGTACAAAGGAGCACGTTCGGCTCTTTGCTGCAGTGACCGCCCTCATGTGAGAAAGGAATTCAGTGCTCGCATGCTGTACAGTGTTCTTCGTGTTCATCACTTCGCTTTTGGGCGTTAAAGCCAAACATTTTGTTTCGCATGAATTTTTGCTGCTCGCAAGTCAATTTTCTGAAAGTAATGGCCTGGTGTTCGGTCAAGCGTTTCTTCGTAACGTTATACATTGCATTTCTAATCTCATGATTTATCACAAAGCTGCGGCGTTGAATGAGCGCGCTACTTTTTGCATGGTGCGTTTTCCTTCTTGATTTTAAGCATCTTTACTGTAGGCTCACCTCGCTTCTCGTCTATTCATTTCTGCCATGCGTGCGAGCAAAGAATACACTGATAGGTCAGACAAAACGTTCTCCGGTAAGGGCATATGCAACCCTAAAAAGAAACAGACGTCAGAGATCTTATATTTCGATTAATAAACGAGCGACACATTTATGGCGCTGTTGGGCCAATGGGTCGTCGTTTAATTTCTTTTCTGCAATCAAGCGGGCTCTATAGCGAGAGCCGCGTAGAGGCTAAATCGTTTTATTTCGCCTGCCTTCATGCGCCAAGACGGAACGATAGCCGGCGTGAAACGCAAATGCCCAGAGACGGATTCTTGGCGGTGTATACGTACGACCTTTTTCGCCTCTCTGTGCATATATAAGCGATGCAGCCGCGGGGACTTTCGAAAGTATAAAGCGTTTCTGCAAGTATTGTTCCCGAAGAATTATTTCATAACGCCACAGCCTCCCACGCATTGCATTGGCACATGAATAAATAAACCTGGTATTGTATGAGATAGATAGATAGATAGATAGATAGATTGATAGATAGATTGATAGATAGATAGATAGATAGATAGATAGATAGATAGATAGTTAGATAGATAGATAGATAGATAGATAGATAGATAGATAGATAGATAGATAGATAGATAGATAGATAGATAGATAGATAGATAGATAGATAGATAGATAGATAGATAGATCAGGGAAGATGGGAGCATGCATGTTTACGCACTGTCATACATTCTGGCAGACTCGTGAACGAACAGCAACGCATTCTGTCTCCCGTCATGGACAGATAAAGAAAACACTTAGTTTCGGAATACCGTTTTTTTGTGCAGTGTTATTTGTCAGGTATTTGTGTAGCGTTGTCTTCTGAGTTCCTAACTGTTAGGCGTGCGTTTGCTGTGATGATAATCTTTTTTTTTATTGTGCCCGTTTTTAATACGTGTTCCATCTGTCCCACATTAAACGCCTTTGTGTCAACTCAAAGGCGAATATTGTCACTCTTCCACAATTATACGATGAATACGCGTTGTTTGTGGCTTTGTGCTGCATATTATACCGCTGATCAGGAGACATTTTTCATTTTCGGGAAGCTTTGAATGAGTTTCGCAGGACTGTTGCGACGCTCTTACCTTACACATGCTCCATCGCTTCGCTTGTTGTTCATGCTGCACTACGATTGCTGTCTACACCCGCTTTTCACTGTTGTCTATTCACAACTCTTTCCTATCTGGCTGTCATCCCGAACTTAACGAGTCAGTTTTTGGTGCCGATCGTTTCCCTTCCCGCACTCATGGCGTATACCAATAACAGTTACCACAACACCTCAACCATGGCGCATCTCATTAATGCGCAAACACTGCACGCCCCTTGAAGAGAAAAATCCGGAGAGCCTTCAGCGGTGAAAACCCAACGTGACCAAGGGATGCCTTCACGTATCTTTAGCCTCTCAATTTGAAAACTGAGTTGACCCACGTTCAAGACCAACCTGGCTCACTTCCAAAGGAATAGATCCACCTTCAAAACTCGCTTTACTCAATTCGAAAACATAATCGAGTGGTCACATAATGGGGCATAATCACGTGACCGCGTAGACACCTTAAAATGAAGGTCACGTGACCAAATGATAAAGGTATATGACCATGCCACGCGGAATGCATGTTTAAATGTAAAGTATAGGCGTCGATGAGGTCTACGCGCCACACGCACTGAATGCTCAGTGTGCTGAATCCAGTGAACGCACTGGATGCTGAGTGCAATAAACGTTTCCACATTCATGGCACGTCAGAAGAGCTCAAGGCATTTGTAAGTTATTTTTCACGTATTGCCCCCTCAAGCTCGCCCACAAACGGGCCGGACGGGTGGCCATATGCGTTGGCCACGATATTTGACGGCCACGGCGCCTCTTGTTTGTGTTATTTTGAGTGCACTTGAATCTGCCCTTAGGGATAAGTTACTATTACTCAGTGCTTTAGAAATTGTAATAGTATTAGGTTTGACAAACCTGATTAAAGGGGCGGGATAACTTTTTTACTCGTCGGTACCTGGCTATCCAAGCACACTGTAGCTGCAGAAAATAGGCTATCTTCTGAATGAAAAAGCGTTTAGTGTATACTAGATGCGTGTTTTCCGAGTAAACGTAACATCATGCTTCAAAAATTTTTCCATTCGTAGAAGACAATAACTTGATTGATCAGTTATACCCTGTCTACATCGTATAATAGGTAATCATATTATTCGGTGTTTTATAAGTGCCGAAGCTATGATATTATGAGGCTCACCGTATGTGGAAAGAGCTCCAGAATTTTACATAATCTGGTGTTTTTTTAGCGTGAAATGATATCGCACAGTATACAGACCTCCGTGGCCGCGATCGAATCTATGTCATTTTGGTCACCACCCAAGCTCCGTAACCACATCACCGCGGTCTATAGACCTGTCTACGTCCCAAACTTCCCTTTTACGTCCCCTGAAAGTGCCATGACCATGCACCTTTTAGCGCATTTCTTTGTCTTGCTACGTGACGACCTTGGGACCCTTCTCTATTGAAAGCAGCGCGTAAGAGCTGCCATGTATTGCCGGCAGAAGTCACGGGATTTCAATAAAGAGCGTTTTTTTTCAAGCTGCGGTTCCAGAAAAGCTAACGAACAGTCTGGTTTTTGGCCTGGGTGATGTAATAGTGTACTAACTGACGCAAATGTGTCGACGTACCATTAGAAGTGCTGAAATGGAGGATGGAGGGAGCGAATGTACAATAAAGGGTTGCAACATCGTCACTGCAGATCCCTTTAATCTCTCCTCGAAGAAAGCATTCACGTATACGCTAACTCTTGTAGCCCCGTATTGCGGCGATGTTCATGCATAGCCGAAAAATGAAGATGACAGCGAATGTCAACATTGCGGCAAAAATAATAAAATGAAAAATATGTCGCAAGCTCGGCATCGCGAACACAGATGAATGTGTTTGGCGTTGCGAAACGGACGGCGTTATCGTGACAATACGTCAAGCTTACAACAGCGACGGCGGTCGCTATACAATAAAGTCTACCTCATCACTATACAGCGCCAGATCGCGTTACATACGTTTCTGTCACCAATCATTTTCTGATGTCACGACGCCCCACCTTGGCCTAAAGACGCCATAAAAGTTTCGGTGCCCGAAAAAAATGCTTTGAACTGTACTTGGCAAGTGCTTACGTTCATCTTTCAATGCGCATTAAAAATTATTCAAAAATAAAAGCCAACAATCATCTCAGCTACGTATGCATAGGGAAAAGTACGTTATTAGTCGCAACTGTAGAAAACCTATTTAGTTCTATGCAGTGACAAGTATGCACCCAGGGAGCGGTTTGTAATCCTGACTGTGTTCTAAGCACTGTCAGCAACTACGAAAAAGCGTCCTAATGAACTTCCCGCTCTTGCATTTTTGGCCGTATGCCGTAAAAGCAAGGTATACCTGCGTTACATAGATATTGCTGCGCTTTACTATAAAATGCATTCTGCGTTTGTTGTGTTTGTGTGTGTGCGTTTGCGTGCGTGCGTGGGCGTGCATGTGTGTGTGTGGACAGAGCTCTCCGGCGTTCTGCGCTGAATTGTAGCACGTGCGCACGCAAATAAGCAAGCACTCACACATGTACGCACACTCACTCACACCCATGCACACTCATCATCTTTGTGCTGAGGCTGTGTACTGTATGCACGCCGCTACAGTGCATGTTCCTGTCAACGTGGAATACAAGCAACGCAATATGCCTTTAAAGTTAATAACCCCCACGTGTTCAAAAGACTTGGAACTGCTTCGACATATCTTACGCGCGCTGCGTTGTTTGGGATGTTAACTTCGTAAAAATTCGTATTAATTTATATTTAATAACTTGTACAAGTGAACTGGCGAAGCCATGCACGCTCCACTGAACCATTCTTGCCACGTCACTGTGAGAACTTAAAAAAAAAGAGGGGGTTTCTGCGTCTCTTGCTTTGGCTTTTGGCGACATGCTGGACTATGTAGCATAAAAATAAGAAGAAAGAATGTCGTGTGACGTCTTCTTGACTCTATATATTCACGACCCTCCGTTATTCTTTCGCGCAATTCATGGCACTAGACTATATCGTCCCACGCATGTGTTCCACGATGCCTTCGCATCTCGCTAATATTGCCGTATCCATATATATCGTCCTTTTTTAGTCGCATACTGGATTTGGCAGTTTCGGGTGGTAGGTGCTCAGCAAGAGTGGATCGGTTTGCAGTAAAGGTCGGGCTAACGCCGTTTGCATTGTCCCGGCGTCTCCAAGAGGCCGACGCTGTAGGCGCTTTATTTCCTCAAACAATGACATAGGCAACTACACGGTAACGCATATACATCCTCGTTTCATTGGCGATGTACGGTGGGAACATTTGTAGCACACAACTGCTCGTTGGGGTGGCATTATAAGCCGTTCCCGCTAGCCCAATGGGATGGCGTGTGACGGCCGCTATTCTTATGTCGCGAAAACGCTATTGCCAACGGCGTTCCCGTAAGCTGCCGGCCCGCGCGTTCTCGACGGACCTCTTGGCGCCTTTTAGATGCTTCTCTGTTTTGCCCATTTCCGAGGCCCATCGCTGCGCAGTAACTCTTGCTGTATACTTACGCTCGCCGAGATGGGTGCACTTAAGCCGATTTCGCCAACGGCTGCGGGTAGCCGTTTTGCTCGACGTCGTTAATGAGGATTTATTTGCTCGAGGAGGCTTTCGAGAAAGCCCACACCCGTGCTCTGCTTGTGACGGCACGGATGGTGGCGTGGCGGGCGACTTTTTGCCGCGACGCTAATTGGGTCACGCACTTCTCCTTTGCTGTCGCTCTTGCAACCGGTAGGAACATTTGACGTTCGCTGCAGGTGCTGCCCCGGGAGTGCGCTCGGGTGTATGGGGACAGCAGCTCTCTCCCGTTACGACAGGCCGCGGACGCCTGTGAAAACGACGCGCTTCACTTCCTCACTTCCTTTCTTTTTGTTGCTTACGCCGTGTTTATGACAACGCTAATGAAATGACAACTGTGGACAATAGTGAGAGGATGCCCCGCTGTGGTGGTCTAAGGTACTCGGCTGCTGACCCGCAGTTCGCTGGATCGAATCCCGGCTGCGGCGGCTGCATTTCTGATGGAGGCAGAAATGTCGTAGGCCCATGTGCTCGGATTTGGGTGCACGTTAAAGAACCCCAGGTGGTCGAAATTTCCGGAGCCCTCCACTACGGTGTCTGTCATAATCATATGGTGGTTTTGGGACGTTAAACCCGGCATATCAATCAATCATCAATAGTGAGACTCTCCCGCGAGCTAAACACAAACGAAAAAGTGGTACTTACATCGTCACACGCTTTAAGAAAGCGTCTTTCTCTCTTTTCTGACCTTGCTTTAGCGTTTGTTTCGTTTCGGCATTGAGAATACCGCATGTTGGAGCAGCTCTTACCATCGCTCGCGGCCCCCGTTGTGTCGCAATTCACAGCCTGGCGACGAATCAAACTGTTGTGCGTTTTGCCTTCAGTAGCTCGTATACAGGGTGTCCCACGTAACATTAGGCAGAGTTTAAAAGTATGCCGGTACACGCAATTACGACGCGACCAAATGCATGTTGCTTACCGTTGCCTTGAGTTAGACTGTTTTTTGTGTTCTCAAATATTGTTTAAATAGAGATGTTTACTTAACTAACTTTTCAAGAAACGAAGATAGGTAAAAAATTTCAAAGAGAAAATTGTAGATCGGTTTGCAGAACGTCTGATTTGACAGTTTTGAACTTGATATCTGTTAGGTATTAGTGTTTTTCTGCTAATTACAAATGCCCGCGAAATACAACAAAATACCACGTGACAAACCCGCTCGTGCGGCAGTGCGCGCAATATTCTAGTGCTCTCTAACGTTCCGCGTACGAATGACCATATCATTTGCCCCAACGTACTGTCTCGGCAGTGCCGCAACGATGGTGGTGGCTTTACGGTGAACACGTTTTGCCATGGGCCGCAAAAACAATAGAGAGTTTTAGTACTGCGGAATGGTGCTACGTACGCATCACGCAAGCGCCTTGCGTTACGTGGCGTCCTTTGCCACTATTCGGCTTTTAGTACGCCGTAGTACCCGCGTACGTAACGAGCGTGAAGCATGTTGCGTCATCTGGTAGATGACAAAAGAAATACGTGTTGTTGACAGCCAATGTGAGCCAATCCAAGTGTTATAGCCAGATTATGACCATATTTTAAGCCACAGAATCCACGGAGGAAGGAAAAGGTAAGGAGAGGCCCTGACGTCACTCGTTGTGGAGCCGCGATGAAGCCGGAAGTCGGCCATATTGAGTAGGCAAATTCTCCTCCCTTGTTTACATATGAATGTGAAGCAGAAGGCGCGACTCCCTCTCCGGCTCGGAAAGCACGTGGGCTGCGCAGCGCGTGTGTCGTGACGATCCGAAACTAATGGAACTGGGCTCATCACTCAGAGCCAGCGGGACACCTTCAGCGAAATCGCTTCGTCCGAGTAATAACAAAGAGTAACAGCTCGCTGACAACGAAGCAACTACGAGAGAACGCGCGCTAGATGCACTGACAACGGCGAGTGCTTTCACGTCATCAATTCAGCAACTGTACAGACAACACGATCGGTCGTGCGCCTTCTACGGTTGCATTCCGCCACGCGACTGACGCAGCGTCCTGCCACTGTGTCCGTGTTCCGCGTGAAACTCACCTGCGTCAGCATTCTGCGACCATGGTGACTTTGAGCACGGTGCTAGTGACAGTTGAACGTGGTTGCTGTTACGTTGAGATTACATGCAATGCTGGTGGAGAGTGTACCAAGCGGAACAAAAAAGGTGTTTTAATACGCACATGCAAGTTGTTACTGTACACACACAACACGAAACTACGTATGTGCACATGGTCCTCACGGCGTCTTGCTGGGCTCAACAGCGTCGTCCGTTGTCACAAGCAGGAGCACTGCTCAACCATCACTGACCTGCAAGGCGTTCGTCATCAATCAGCTACGTCATGGTGCCCAACGCCATTTCGCTGAACACTAACTGCTTCATCCGCGTCATCCGCCGCACGACACATGGATATGCACTTGTTCTACGCACTGTTGAAACCCCGTGATAGACAAAGAGATTTGTAAACGCTGCTAAGAGTAATGTAACAGCCAGACGAACACTGCGTAACCAATAACGCGGCGCAGAGCACAGATATTGTCCGCCACGGCTCAGCACGAGACCTGGGGAGGCACACATTCCGCCGCCAGCCGCGGCCGCTCACTGCTAGACCAGCTTCACTGCGCAACACGTAACCATAACAACGCCGCCATTGTGCCTACTGAATATGGCTGCCATGATGTCATTTCCGCCACACTTTTTACGCCCTGCGCCGGCTCGGCACGCCCTCTCCTTACGTTTTTCCTTCCTCCGTGCACAGAATCGGTCGGTACTTGCCTTCGATGCCACCATTTTGCAAAACGAAGTCTCGCGCTGTCGCGAACTTGTTCGAGAGCGGCGCGATCAGCTCATACGTGCGCACGCACGCATCTCATGCGTGCGTACGTAGAGGCTGCGTACGTAAGTAACGCGATACGTGCGCGTTGCGGTCTACGCATGCGCACTACGCTGAACGTGGCGTCCATACGTACGCAACGCCACCATGTACGCAGCGTACGCAGTACTAGAACTCTGTAATAACCGCTGTGACTGCTTATCGCTGTCATAAACCGGTGCGAGGGAAGCATGTCGTACCGGTGCGAGAGAAGCGTGTCGTGGTGAGGCTGGAACTCTGCAACGTAATTGCATTTCCTGGAAAACCGAGAAAGGCGGATTAAAGCAGAGTTCACAGTTCCACTTGTAGTGAGCGGAATTATTGTTTTATTCTTTTCGTTTTTTTTATTGAGTCACTTGTAGAATGTTCCAGTCGCTAGTCGTGTTTTTTTTTTCTAGGTTATCCGCATTTTCCTAGAAAGTACAGTAATTTTTGGGCTCGTCACGTTCACTGATAGCGCTTTTTCGATGCTTTTGTGTGTCGTTGAGCGTCGGGATTAGGCAAACGCTGGGGATTAAGCAAGCACCGCTATTTATGCTCTGGAAAATGTGCATTGAACGGACTGCAGACTGCTCTGCGTGGAAGCTAGGTGAAAAAATAAATATGTGCTTTCATTCACAGTCGCGCCACAAGATTTTTCAGGATCACTGAAGAGACTTTTTTGCCTTCCCACTTGCATTAGAGTGATGCTTTTATTGCAATCAAAACAGTTTGAGGTATGCGAAAACCTATTCATCCTCGCTTTATCTTGATCTTCGCTAAAATCGCGTCGTTTTTTTCTGGTGGGGGAGGGGGTATCTTTTGAAATGGTTATTTGCTTCCTCGGGTAGCATCCAGCAACTCTGGCCTTTAATCCTTAGCCAGACAGAGAGTAAAAAAGGGGCCATCAAGAAAAAAAAAAATACGCGCCCTGTCCTTGTTAACAAGAAATCGGGGTACTAGTTATCACGGCTGTTATAACGAGCGAACTTCCCGGATCACGGGAAGAGGACGCTGCCAGGCATAAAGTAAACACCATGGAGGTAAAGTTTGGTCGAGGACGTCGAGTTTCTGGAACATCGAGTGCGCGTGTTCCAGTAGGCCGGATGAAAATTCGTGGGCGTCTAATGATTAGTTCGGAGCGTATACATTCTGTCGATAGATACACTTTGTTCTGTATCGATATATTCTAAACGCGCCGTGTTCGGAGGCAGCTTTGCAGGTGCTGTGCCAGCCGTGTGGGCGCGAGGGACTCTCTCCGCTACGGCGGTAACAGACCTCAATAAAGTTCCTCTCTCTCTCTCTCTCGAGTGTTTTTAGAGGGTGTTGGTGAGCTTTGCGCTGTGCTTACGGGCCGCGACGTCGCTTCAAGCGCATCTGTATGTCGACGACGCCTATACTGCTGTTCACAAAACACGAAATGGATCTATAGTATATAGTTTTCGTGGGGTTGCCCTTTATTCGGGGTACCGTGCTCCATATCCCGTGGATCCCTTGTCAAAAGCAGCACTGCATACGACAGCTCCCCTCTTCGCCTTCGGTGTCCCGACCGCGGCTCGATACACGGATGGAATCTCATTCTTGTCGCCGTATATTTTACCTTGGCGCCTGCTGTTCGCCGGGCGTTCCTGCGTTGCGTGCTCGTGACGTGTCATTTCCCCGTATTAACGGTATGCTTTCTGCGCTAGTGTGTGGAAGATGTAGCCGCGCGAAACGAAAACGCGTTGTGGGCTTCAAGCGATGGACCAATCGTGGTCCTAAATATCGGGGCGGTATATAACGTGATTGGCGTGGTTGCATAGCCAATTCACGAGCAGATACTCTTATATTCTTGCTATGCTGATATTCTTGCTGTATACTCGTGACGTGATCGCTTGTCTTGCACAACACAAATAAGTAAAAAAATGGCTCTACGAAAAGGCGCGCTGTCCCACAGCCATGAAAAACAACCCGCAGTCGCTGAAATCATGAAAAAAAAGAAGGGGGAAAGGAAGAACAAAGGAGGGCGGATAACGTTAAAATGATATAATACGAGCATGTGCGTAGGCGGGTAAAATAAATTTTTCTACTTGACGCACAGTTTGAGGAAGCGAGACACCTGCGAGTGCATGGTATACGTTTATCGTCACACAGAACGCACATGAGTAGCACTTGTCTCACGGGCTGAAATGGTGGCCTGCCATTACGCTGCAATTTTTACGCTTCCTGTTTAGCTGAAATAGTTTTCCTCGAGACCATGTGCAATGCATGATTCGAACGGAGGGAGAGCTTCGCCTAGCTGACGTTCAGGCCAGCTGATAAGATGTTTGATAAGACATCATATGATATGCATACTGAGCGCACAGATACGCACATACAGGTGAAAACTTACGCTGAAGAAACCGATGACTTCACGTTAGTTATCACTACTTCGTACTACGCCGTCGTCGTGTCCGCGTTGTCATCAGTGCCCCCCCTACTCAACGTCACCGTCATCTTTTGATATAGTTTCGCACGAGGGCCGAAGCATTGACATTGATCGCAAGCTCTAGCGTTGCACTTGGACTCCTCGTACGATGTTCAAGCTTCCGGCTGTGCAGCGGTGCGACCCGTTGATGGGATGTAGCGTGCGAGGAGAATCCAACTATGCCTTAAGAATAACGTTCTGCCTGCTGCGGTACATCTGATGATGCTACTAACACTAACAGTTTCTGAGATTTCACAGGCTGGAACCACGATGTGATTGAGGTATGCCATAGCGGAGGGCTTCGGAACATCTGTGAACTTGGAGTTCTTTAACGTGCACCTAAATCTAAATGCATGGACTTCTAGCACTATGGTCTCCATCTAAAATGCGAACCCGTGAACTTCATGTCAGCAGCCGACTGCCGTGACAACCGTACCACCGCGGCGGCAATCGAGAACGCTGTAATATGCAGCAGCTCTGCCAGTGGTGGTGCGGGCATCGCACCTCGGCAATGCAAAATAGGAGACCAACGGTAAACTGCCGACCGTCTCAATGCATTGGCTTGCTCCAGAAAATTCTTTCAGGAACCACCAGCGTTACGAAAAAAAAAACGTGTTAAACGCGTGAACACGATCCCTCGTACGATGAAAATTATGCCCTTCAGTGACGTGGTGGCTGCATTCTAAGCCGAAAAGGACTAAAGTGGGGTATGCCATTGGTTCTTTAGGGTGCTATATGGGCTGCCACATAATTTTAATTAATTTGGACTAACTGCGAGAGCAACAGCAAGGGTTCAACCGTCACCCCCTAGCACCTACTCCACTTGGTTTTATTGTTGGTCCTCGTAGAATGTTCCAGTGGGACTAACGAACCGTCTGGACGAACGAAAAAAAAGTGGTGATCCCGCACTTGTGGAGTATATTTTATATTTATTTCTATGTAATCAGCAATGAAAAATGAAGTATATTGGTCAAGCAACACCTATACATATATCTATAGATACGAACTATTATTTCAAAAGAAAACACTGCAAACACTCACCGCCTGCGCTACACTATATACAAAGAACAAACTACCGGATATATATAGCACAGTATTTTGACCTCCCATGTAGTGCCAGTGGTCGACTTTTGCTCGGCTTAAACATGCGATAAACATTGGCACTGTAACGTGAAAACTTACGTGGGCTGATTCGTAGCACCGAAGCACACCGATCTTTTAATACGTATCCATCTAATCTTCAACATCCCTCCAGTCAGAGAATATAAATTATTAGCTGGAATTAGCGATTATGTCGGCCGAACCAGCGTTCGGAGTGCTGGTGCATGAATCCGCAAACAAAAACATAGTAGTGGAGCTAATATAGGAAAGCCGGCGAAACAGCCAGGCGCCCCGCCGATGCCATACCGTGTCAGCTTGCCGACGGCGTCACTATAGGCTTACTAGGAGTACTGCTAAACGACCACCGGCGATCGCAACATGCGGCTCGTGTGGAATTTTCGTCGTCATTATTTTATAGTCACTATAATTTGTGACTATAAAATGTGCCAATAGATAGGTATCCACTGTTCGCGGTGCATTACGGAGTGATGTAGATATGTGTGTACTTACAGCGACGAAACCGTTCGCAGGCACGGTTTTTT
Organism: Rhipicephalus annulatus; assembly: GCA_013436015.1. Classification (NCBI taxonomy): domain Eukaryota; kingdom Metazoa; phylum Arthropoda; class Arachnida; order Ixodida; family Ixodidae; genus Rhipicephalus; species Rhipicephalus annulatus. The sequence goes on along the minus strand of WOVY01001309.1, from coordinate 279,119 downwards.
GATCGTGCTAGTAAGTCGCTCGCTGTGCACCGCCAGCCGCACGATTGGTCGTATCCGCGATCACCTTCACGCTTGATGTTTGACAGCGATGGTCGCAAGGAGAAAATACATACCTTTGTCTGAGCTTTAATGTCGGAGACAATATTTTCTGTGAAAAAAAAATTGTATACGAAGTTTCTTTCGCCTGTGCCGGCAATGCACTCTCATCAACAGCCAGCTGGATACCGATGACGTACGGAGCCTACTTTTTCTATATATTGCCTTGAAGTTGTGGCTAGTGACTGTGCAGGCACAGGACCGCTGAGCAGCTCACTTTTATTAGCGCTGTTAATGTTCTTCTCAGTTCTAATTTAGAACATCAAAGTGAGTTATCCGCTTTCCCTGTGCTCGGAGACCTTCACTTGTATTCGGCCCGCCCGTGCCGGCATGGTGGAAACGCGAGAGTGCTGGCTGTGTGCACTGACTGCGTGTTGAACTTGCCTCTCATAACAGCTTCTATTCGTTTCATAGTGCTTCACTTTCACAGCGGCGTATAGCCGATATATCTTGTTTTTGTGATAGCCAACCGACCGATCATTGCAGTGCAGCATCGACAGAAGGCGATCTCGGCGCAGTTTCCCTCCCCGTTGGTCCCATCATTGCCGAGCGTTTGCGCACGACACGCACTGTCACGCATTTAGTCCCTGTTGGACAAACCGTTCGTACGTTGGTTTAACGACTGCAGTTAGTCCAATGCTACCGAATTACGGCTTTTAAAGTGTACGTTTGTGTGCGCAGTCGTGTGAACTTGTGCCCAAAAGAGAGCAAGACGCATTGTTCATTAGATTAATTGAACCTTCTCGACAGTCAGTATTTCTTGATTGATATGTGGGGTTTAACGTCCCAAAACCACTATATGATTATGAGAGACGCCGTAGTGGAGGGCTCCGAAAATTTAGACCACCTGGGGTTCTTTAACGTGCACCCAAATCTGAGCACACGGGCCTACAACATTTCCGCCTCCATCGGAAATGCAGCCACCAGTCAGTATTTCTTGCATTAAGCACTGTGCCGTGGATGACTGCAATCGATCACTTTGGTGAAGGTATACTGCGATGTTTGACGAGTCGCTCATGATGGCCGTTGGGTCTTGAAAACAACCCAGAACCCAAGCTAAAGGTAGCCAAGTGTAGCTAAAGGTATTTAATTTTATTCGCCATATTTGTAGCCAAATGTTAAAAAAACGACATTTGTGACAAGAACTTTTAATAATGAACAAGTAATCACATCATTTTGAATCAGCAATTGACCTTAAGCGAATTTGCTGCCTTCTGTCCGAGCATTGATCAAGGTATACCGACTCGTTGCCATGTTGGAGGCTTGTGTCCGAATTGTCTTGCGGTCACTGCTATAACGTCTGGCTTGTATCCGACTTGATAGTAGATAATTGGGGCATAAAACCATCAGACGAGTGTGTGAGGGCCTGTGACGTTACCGGCATATCTTAGGGTTATTACGTTGATAAATACTACGCGTGAAGAAACTGCGGCACAGCGTGAAGGTACACGTTTTCACATGTAAGCTTGTCGTCGTCTAGAATGAAACTGCGCTAAGTTATAAACGTTGTCCGTTATCTGTGTAGCGAATAAAGCGTGGGTAGCTATCTGAACATCATGCGTGTGATGTGGGCTCGTTGGGAGGAGGCTTTAGCGCGTGACACTGATAAGCACAGCCGTGTCAATTAGAATTTCATAGTGATGGTAAAAAAGTGAAATTGATCTATATCAAACTATTTCATAAGGAACAGTCTCCGTAGGCCCCATGTAGGACACATCTAATTTTAAATGATGAAGTGTTGTCCTCTTTTCCTTCACTTTTCCAACAAAAGTTATTTCGTGGCCATAAAATTACCGCACTATTAAAACATGAAGAAAGTTTCGTTTGTCCAGCTTTTGAAACGTGAACATTGAAATGTTGCTCAAGAATTATGTGCTGATTAGCTGGTATTTCGGTAAATATCCTCCCGACATGTGCTCGTAAGTAACACGATACACCAAGAATATTCGAGTTCGCATCGTCCCTTTCGAGGCCTGCTGGCACCTCACAATTTCAAGCCGTTACAGCATGTCAGTTTTGCGTCGCCGACTGAACAACTGTGAAACCACTTTACCGTGAAACTTGGTGGCGTACCCACATTAGAATGTAACGAATTTGCTGGAACAGCATTCTTTTTTCCTCAGTTGCATACGAGAAGTGGCCTATATAAGCATCTCTTACCATTTCGTAGCATCCGTGGGTGACTACACAATTTTTTTTTCGAAGAAGGATGAGCTTCTGGGAAAGCCTGTTATGTGCTCTTCTTGGGGCGTAAATAAAAGAAAGGAGAAAGGGGGTTCGTGCCATCTGCAGCGCCCCTGAGAATTCGGCAGTGACATGAAACGTTTGAAAACACGCATAGTGAAGCAACTCTCGCAAATCACCCTTCCGACGTTTCCTCGTTACATACGACAAACAAACCAACTGAAAAAAAAATACGACCTCGGCTCTATGCTGGCCCAACTTGCATGGCCGACCAAACCCTTCATGGCCCAAGCTTGGTCAACAGGGTTGGGCCGAGGGTGATTTTAGTTATTGGCCTGGCACCGGCCTACCTCTAGCTGCCAACATATAGGATCGTGGAGCTTGAATAATTAATATTTTGCAAATAATCTTGGGACATCTGACGCTGAACGGTCAAGCAAGAAACTTTCGCTGACGGAGAAATGATGTGCGCCATGTAGGAAAAAGCATTAGCGCCCACAGATATAATGCAATGTCGGCTTTTGGCTGGCTCATAGTAGCTGGCCAACGTGGTAGGTAACAAAGCATGACCCTAGAGAGGACCACGTTTAGCCACCTGGGCATTGTGTGCCAACGAATTCCGTATTGTTTGCTGACCGTTAGCTGTACGTCTTCGGCCAACTCATGACCAGCGAAACTGATTGCAAATCAGGGCCCCACTTCGCGCCACCATTGGTGAGCTGGCAACAGCGGTTTCCGAGCACTGTCCACTTGTTTGGCAACCATCGGCCGTCGGCCAATTTCAGTTGGGAACACGCTCCATTACAATCGCTCCGTTCGCTGAGAATTGATTATGCGCACGAGCTAGATGTGATTGTTATCGCGACGTAATAAACATAGTAATGCTGTAAACAGCAGCGCAGACATGTGCGGGCCGGTACAGCCACGATGCAGTTCTGAAGGTCGCACAGGAAGCCCATTTTTATATGCCTGCAAGAACACGGTGCGCAAACTGTCTCGTTTCGACGTGACAGGAAAAAGTGTTCTCTGATGAGCACCGACTCCATACCTCATCTATTACAAATGGTCAATGTAAACAAAGCGTTGGTCGTAAGAAGTGGCTGGAATGATCTGGTGCATTCGTCGGCGACGAGAAAATGGCGTGGATGTCAGTTTCCGGCAAACCTTTTTTTTTCAGCATCTCATTCTTCTCAATCTGAGCAACGCGGCATACTAAAATATGTCGCCATTGCCCTTTCTGTCAGCGTACGCTCCGCATGTGCTCGTGCAGAGCGCCCTAGGTCTTCAACATGGCGGAAATGTGCACCGCGGCCGCTAGATGGCAGCATGTCTGTAAGATAGAAATGGAGCACAGTTCTTTTCTCCGCTTGTGTGTTTTTCGAGCAGTAAGTTGCACTAGTGAACACAAAAGTTCCGTGTACGTGTATAGTCCATCTATAACAGATGGAGTGATTACCAGAAAAGGAGTTAAATTGGAACTATTCATTCAATCATTCTGTAAGAACGCCGACGGCAGAAGGAGATCGCGCTTGAAATTGCACAGAAACAGAACTAGTACAAGTTGCCGTAATTTCAGTCCACTTTAAAGTGGTGAAGTATAGTTGAAGGTGAGCAGTGGAGCTTTATTTGGTTGCGGCCATTTCTTTTAGATGCGGAAGCATCTTATACTCGCGCCTTGTAGTGCGCCGTCCGCACCGCTTCTCGAACATTCGACAGCTGACGCGCGCGCATGCGCCGTCGCGCCGTCGCCCACCATCTGTGCCGCGCGCGCTTCTCCTTCGAGAACATTCGACAGCTGACAGCGCATGCGCCGTCGCGCCGTCGCCATCTGTGCCGCGCGCGCGCTTCTCCTTCGAGAACATTCAACAGCTGACAGTGCATGCGCCGTCGCGCTGTATATATACTCAAGGTCGGCGCTCGCTCGCTCAGTTGCCGCTCGTCGGTTGGTTTGTACGGCGCGTCGACGTCCAAGGTCGCGGTGAAATGAATTCCAACGAATCCACAAACACAATGATTGACGTCCCTTCGACCAGCGCCGTCCTTTCGCATACGTGTGTACGTGTTCACTCATTTAACACCCCCTCCTACAACCACGTTAACCAATTTAGCCATCGACCCAAGTAAGTCGCAATTTAACACCCCACTTCACAACCACGTTAACCAATTTAGCCATCGACCCAAGTAAGACGCACTTTAACACCCCGTTAACCAATTATATGCTCCGCATCCTCCTCAGTGTTCCCCCGAGGGAAGCTGCGGCCAATTTTTTTGTCAAGTTCACACGTGAGCAAGCGTCGTGGAACAGCATTAGCACTAACTGGTAACGTCGGCATTTGATGACAGGCACCGTGAAAAGCGTGCTAGCCAAAAGGCGCACTTAAATTTCTCCTTTAATTTGCAAGTGTATCGCTTCCCCATTTTCAGTTTTTTTTTTGTTTAAGCTTATAAAACGACCGAATATTGGTTGATTCCCAAAAACGGTTGCGAGTCACATTGATTACGCCAACAAGAACAGGATCGTCACCATGTCAAGGAAGCCGCCCCAGGCACTGTGTTGAGGTGCCTTCATGAGCGCAATACAGGTGGTGGGAGTAGGACCTGCGCATGACTCAGCTGACACGTCAGAAAATGCTTGCTCGATATTTCATCGGCCATTATTAAAAATATAGCTACTAAGTGCACCAAAGTTTAAGTTCAATTTAGCCAGAAAGTATCCATGGCGCCAACCTCATTTTTTTTGTCGCAATCGGCATCGTAAAGTAGCCAATTTGCGTAAAGTAGCCTCCGACGGCGACATTGGAGTCTTTTGACAGCAGCGCTTCAGCACTAAAGTGAAAAGTACTGCTTTCTTTTTGCCGGAATGGGTACGACAATAAACGTCTTTGCGCACACATTCGAAGCCTTTCTGATTTCATCTTTTTTTTTTGTCAAAATGAAACGTGACTGACTGCAGCAAAATTTAATAATAAATTGCATAAAAAATATTTATTGACTGAAACCAGCACAAAACAACACATTGATGCATTTTGTTTCTCGAAATGTAATATTGAGTTCTTTATATTTGTGTTTTTTGAATTTGACATATCACGGGACAATGCATTATAATTCCCACCTCAAGGAGTTATTATAGGGCTTCCGTTGTGCCTGTTGAGAAACGCGTCTGTGAATATTAAAAAAAGAACAAGTGGAAACTATTCACTGTCGGCAAGAAGAAGTTATGACAAACACTGGTCTTTTTTTTCAACGAATTTTTTTTATATTCAGAAGAAAGAAACAGGTAAATGTGTTAAAATGTTCCTTGGCAGAATGATTTGTGTAATGTACATCGCACAATCCTCACCAGTCAGCACAATCAACCTCTTCATTCGATAAAGAAACGATGGCACATATCCTATCATGGATGTCTCAAGGGAACAAAAATACCCGCAAAAGAAAACACGCAGCCGCAACTGTGGTGGTTGCCAAGTGCGAAGATGCATGTCAATATGCGGTAGATATTACTCCGGTTCGTCCATACTTGTTCGGTCGCATGAGCTCGTTCTTATTTCCTCATTCATTTTGTCCCCACTTTCCCCTCTCACAATAAAGAGGGAGGAAAAGTAGAAAGGCAGGGAGGTTGACCAGATTCGTGGTTTCGGTTTGTTACTGTGCATTTCGTTGTAGTGGTTCTTGAAGAAAAAGAAAATGCACCTAATTTCTGTTCGAGACACTGCGTAGTGCCTTGCAGGGAATGAAAAAAGGGGGATAAATAGAAGAAGGATGGAGAAGAGAGCACTCGTCTCATATTAGCGACAGAAAGAAGAGATAGAAAAAATGGTGGACACGGTTAAAGGAGTCCGAGGATGGGGCACCACGCGATTGATTGATATGTGGGGTTTAACGTCCCAAAACCACCATATGATTATGAGAGACGCCGTAGTGGAGGGCTTCTGAAGTTACGGCCACCTGGAGTTCTTTAACATGCACCCAAATCTGAGCACACGGGCCTACAACATTTCCGCCTCCATCGAAATTGCAGCCGCCGCAGCCGGGATTCGATCCCGCGACGTGCGAGTCAGCAGCCGAGTACCTTAGTCACTAGACCACCAGGGCGGGGCGGGGGGCACCACTCGGCGAGAGCTACACGGCGTCAGATCGCGGAAAGCGGGCCGATCGGCGAGGGTGACGGTGGCGTCGGAGATCGCGGGTGACACAACCGTTCAGCACGCTTATACCAGCTATCGATTCTTATTTTGCATTTCAGGGGCCGGATAGAGTGAGAAAGATGACAAGAGAGAAAGAGGAAGGGAAGGCGTTCAAATTACAGCAGTTCACATATAGCCGGTGGATCGCAAAGGAGAGCAGTAGCCCTTGCACAGCCGTATGATGGTCATATTCGACACTCGTGTCGCGTGCGTGTTGTGTGAAACCTCTTTCACCTGCGTCGTTCCAAGCGAAGGTCTCCGCGCGTGCAGCCCTTTTCAGGGCTCACCATGGCGACTAAACGGACACTAGGGGATATCCTCAAGGACGAAGACCCACACTCTATTGCAGCCTGCCGCACCCGCTCCCAGCTGCGCAAGCTCTTCGATCGAGGCTCTGGGCAGCAGAGAGATAAAGCTCTCGCCTTGCACAGGCAGAAGCTCGAAATTGCTGCTGCTATAAGAAGGCAGAGAGAGAAAGAGAAGGAGCAGACAACACCCACAGCGGGGGAAAATACGCTTCAAGCCCACTCCGAGCCTCCTGAATCGGCGGCTCTGGTCACTACACACCACCTCATCACAAGCTCTAGGGATTCCACCAACCTGACCCTGTCTCGCGCGCAAGAAGAGCCCTCCACTCAGGGCACCCCTCTTCAAGCGGAATCTGCCGAGACCGACAACTCGTCCGTCTGTAGCTCCTCGTGGGAGCATACGACGCCTCCCTCGTCGCCTGCAACAACAGACACGACAGGTGCGCCAAGTATTGTCTCTACTCCGCGCTTCTCCGCCCCTCCTCCGACCCCATCCCTCACCCCAGCCGTCGAAGTAAATACTACGGAGGCGCCCGAGCGTGTTGCCCCCGTCTCTTCCACATTTGTGGGTAATCGCGGCGGCACCATCATTTACAGACCCGTGGGGAAGCAAGCCAACTTCCTCGCCGTGACTCGTGACTCAATCGCAGCGTTCCTTTCTGGCTTCACTGCGACCCGGCGCGTCCGCGTCAACTTCCGACGCAACCTCGTTGCCGTCGACATTCCACCGGCAGCAGATCCCACGGAGCTCCTCGATGTTCGGCGGATCTGCTCCTTAACCGTCAAGCCCAAGTTACTCACCGACAACACGTGTGTTGGACTCATCTATGGCATTGACCTGGATCCCGCTGACATTGCGGTTAACATCGATTCGACCGTTCCGGTCCTCTCGTGTACACGTCGAGGCTGGTGCGCCACCGTCACGTTTTAGGGGACCGCCATACCACCGGAGGTGTTCCTGTTCAAGCTCCGCCGGCCTGTCCGCCCTCGACTGCCGCGGCCCCTCCAGTGCGCCCGCTGCGGCCGTTTCGGCCACGCCACCGCGACCTGTTCGCGGGACCAACGCTGCCTCCGCTGCGGGGGAAGCCACGCCAAAGCGCCCTGTCCTGCGGAGCGCCCTCGCTGCATTCACTGCAGTGGCAAGCATGCGGCTAACGAACCGCGCTGCCCTTCCTGGCAAATTCAGCGCAAGGCCACCGTCATCATCGCCTCCTCGGATGGCGCCGTGACGCGCCGCCAAGCGCTGGAGAAAGCCAGAACCGCTGTCAATACCATCGACAAGCGAGGCAGCGCGGAAGTCATCCATGGCCGCTCCTTTAGGGACGCTGTCGCCTCCGGTCGTCCATCGGCCTCGGTGCCTGCTCCTCGCCCTCCTACCAGTGCGCCTGCTGCAACCACAAGTGCCCCTTCGCCCCCTTCTCTGGATTGCCCCGACTCCGGGGCGGACCCGATGGACGCGGTGATCTCCGCACTTGTAGCAGCTATCCGCGCAGTGATGGTGTTCCTGCCCCAGATTCTCCGGTTCGTGGCCTGTGTGTGGCGGCTATCGCTGCACACGAGGCAGTCGCTCCGGCGAACTAGAGCGACGGGATTCACACATCGAGTTCCTCGGAACTCTCACCTGTGTATTCGGCTAAACATTATTCTTCTTTTTTTCTTTCCCTCCTTTCTTTTGTCTGAACTGAACTTTTTTTTTCCTTTTCTTTCGTGTTCGGGCTATCTGCCCTTGCAGTGTTCTGTGCCTCACTGGATTATTTCAGCAAGGTCAACAGGACACTACTCTGTAAGTTCAACAGTTTTATTTTTTTCTCCTTTCCTTATCGTTGAACTGGAACAATGTTTCTTTTTTTTGTTCCCCTCTTTCGTCCCTGTGCTGTGTGCCAACGCGCATTCTCCCAAGAGTGCGTTCAACGTTTTTTTTTCTCTCGTTGAACTGAAAACATTCGGCTTTTTTTTTCCCTCTCTCGTGCTTCCACTTAGTGGTCACGCGAGTGTGTTCGCTCATCCTTTTATGCGCCTCTTAGGCTCATTCTCTTCTTTTTCGGTGAATTAATTCTCCGGCCTTCCCGGCGGCTTTTCCTGATGGTTGCGGATCATCGCAGCGGTTTCGGACGCACGCTATGTGATGCGGTGCGAATGCTTTTCACCACTCTACTCTTACCTCTTCTCTTCTGTCTCTTTCATTCCCATTCCCCCTTCCATGCCCTTAACTGTGGAGGTGTCCTCCTTTAAGAGAGGCAGTAACGGGACAGTGCTTTTTTCTTCCTTTTTCCTCTTTCAAAGCCAAGCAGCCGTATGATGGTCCTCTCAGGGCAGGCGACTCCTTTCTTCTAGCAGAGGCTGACGGAATCAGATTATTTGTGCACTGCGCTGCGGACGCTTCCACAGAACATGCCTGAATGTTTCTTTATCGCAGCATTGGCTACTGGCCTTTCCTACTGTGGATTATCAAATAAGGGGGTGACCTGGTTGATCTTTCTTTCTTTCTTTCTTTCTTTCTTTCTTTCTTTCTTTCTTTCTTTCTTTCTTTCTTTCCTTCTTTCTTTCTTTCTTTCTTTCTTTACGCAGGATAAATACTACTACAAATAAGACGGAATCGCACAGAAGTCGGTGCAAAAGCGAAGTGTCAATAGCTCAAAGCTCTCTGTTTAAAAGGCAAAATATAGCTCTATATGGTATATATACATAGGCAGCGTCGGGCTCACTCTCCACTCTTTACTAGAAAAAAAAAAGAAATTAAATAGAGGGAACAGGCAATTGATTCTCTGAAGTCAGCAGGAATTTCGAGAAAACAGGATGACAAAATTTGATTACATGTCGTTTAAAGCACCAGCTGGAATTGTTTCCCAGAGCCAGTGGATAGCGAAGCCGCTCACTGAAGCTACCAGCTGTCGCGAACATGCGCTGTACTTCCTCAACTGCTGTCGCACCTCGAAGTGACACTGCGCTGCGGTTGTCGACTGTCTCGATTCAATAAAAACAGAGCAGGCAAAAAGAGGCATTACTTCTTTTTACAGCGAAAGCTGTTGCGAGATCAGAACACGGGTTACAAGCGGCGTCGTAGAATTCCGCCGCCGCTGCCGCCGCCGGTGTCTGTAACCACTACCCACGAAATAAGAAAAAAAAACACCTAGTACCAAGAACACAGTGGGGCTTGAACCCGGGACCACTACGTATGAGCCCAGTATTCTTGATGTCAGAAAAGTAATCGCGTCTATTTGAGTAATAAAGCGTTTTATAACAGCAATTAAGATGAACCAGGCGTCACACAAAGCAAATAGCGTAACGAGTTGGTCGTCCGATGCTACATCCCACTACAAAAAGCTTGTTCTTGATCACCACCCGCAGGGCGCGGGTTCAAATCCCGGCTGCGGCAGCTGCATTTCCGATGGAGGCGGATATGTTGTAGGCCCGTGTGCTCAGATTTGGGTGCACGTTAAAGAACCCCAGGTGGTCCAAATTTCCGCAGCCCTCCACTACGGCATCTCTCAAAATCATATGGTGGTTTTGGGACGTTAAACCCCACATATCAACCAATCAAATACTTTTCGCTCTCTCCGGCACACAGTCGTCGTTTAAGCACAAGTACAACAGCAGCTTCACAGGCCCCGCAAGCGTGCACTGAAAAAGTTAACTGCGTTTTCAAAATAGTTTCTAGTTTTTAGAGGTCAATCGCCATTTCTCCACGTTCACGTGGTCATTCTAAGATTGCGCAAGTTACTGCCATATTGCGCAAATTACTGGTCATTGCGGGACAATATCATAATCTTAACTTGCTCTCACCTTGCGGCATGTACTACACTGGCATAAGAAAGACATGACCAAAGAAGGATAACCGATTGGATTAGTGGTTTGCCGCGGTGCGTAGTGGTTTCGCTATTCGGCTGCTGACCCGCAGGTCGCGGGTTCGATCCCGGTCGCGGCGTAGGCATTTCGATGGAGGCGGAATGCTAGAAGTCCGCAAACTGTGCGATGCCCGTGCACGTTACAGAACACTAGATGGCACTACACGGCATCTAGTTTATTCATACTGAGGTTTTGGACATTCGTTATACTAACCTCCACTTCCATTGTTGACAACCCACAGTATTGTCACGTTTCAGACGACAACCTCGCTTTATTGGGCTCGTTGCGTGACTAGCCAAGAAGCGGCTCAGGCAGAGCTTCGTCGTCTTCTTGCATTCGTAGTTCTCACACAAGCAGGCCATGCGGCATCAGTCCCCCCTTTGAAAACATCGGCTCGATGCTTGGAAAGGGAAAAAAATCACAGCATACATCCACGGAGTGAATGATGATGAGTCTGGGCGAAGCTTCGGAGGGTTCTATCGGCAAACTGTGCACGAATAATCCGTCCGTCCGTCTATCTGTCTGTCCGTCCATGCGTCTGTCTGTCTGCTTGTCCGTCCGTCCGTCGATCCGTCCGTCCGTCCCTTTGTCTGTTTGTCTGCCTGTCCGTTAATCCGTCCGTCTGTCTATCTGTCTGTTTCTTTGCCTGTCCATTCGTCCGTCCATCTGTCTGTCTCTTTGTCCTTTCGTCCGTCCGTCCGTCCACTGTAACACGTGAAAACACTAAAGCTACTGTGTGAAGTATGGCTTCAGTCGAACGACATGCACAGTTTCGGGGCAAAGCAGTCGACGAGAAGACACACCGCCATCTGAAAATGCGTTTACACACACACACACACACACACACACACACACACACACACACACACACACACACACATATATATATATATATATATATATATATATATATATATCCTGATGAAGGCCAGACTCTAGGCCGAAATGTCGAAATAAACCACGTTGTGACCGCTCACGGAGAATCTGATTGATTTGTGGGGTTTAACGTCCCAAAACCACCATATGATTATGAGAGACGCCGTACTGGAGGGCTCCGGAAATTTTGACCACCTGGGGTTCTTTAACGTGCACCCAAATCTGAGTACACGGGCCTGCAACATTTCCGCCTCCATCGGAAATGCAGCCGCCGCAGCCGGGAATCGAACCCGCGACCTGCGGGTCAGCAGCCGAGTACCTTAGCCACTAGACCACCGCGGCGGGGCCTCACGGAGAATCTACTGGACTATATATATATATATATATATATATATATATATATATATATATATATATATATATATATATATATATATATATATATATATATATATATATATATATATATATATATATATATATATACAGTTGTCTAGACGTTGTGGTAGCTATATGTGATCGGCCTGTTCGATAGGCTTAAAGGCCACATCACCTGCTATCCCATCTTCCGATCGTATGCCACCGCACGCGCAATATGCGTCATGTTATGCATGGCCGAAAAATCTGACGAAAAGGCCTAGCTCGCTCTGCTCCAAGTTAAGAAAGAATTTTCTGCATACTCATGCTCGCTTGTAAACACGAAGCTGTCGGTGAAAGTACGTGTGCAAACGCGCATGCCTATTCTTTGGTTTACTGTGTTCGAGGATAAACCTCGCTGCCGCGGCCTGCGCTGTGGGGCTTCGGGAAAATGCACCGCACGTGGTAGCAGCAGGTACAGCATATATAAGATTGACGCACTGTTTGTTTGTTTGTTTTTGTTATTTCGTGCCTTCCTGGTTCCCTCCCTACTCTTTTTTTACACTGTTCTGTATGCGTACTGCAATTCGCACACTATTGGAACTATTCGAGGGGGTGGCCTCGAATTGTAGGTGCTTTGAGCCCCGCCTGCCTGCCACTTATCTCCGCTAATTCGTGACCTCGTTCTGACGCGTGAAATTATTTTGATCGAGCGTCGAACGACGAGGTGTGCATAACGGTGACACTGTCAGCTGAACAGTCGATAGCGCGCCAAGTTGTTCCGAACTGTGGCCGATATAATTTCGTACTTTCTCATGATCGGGTGGAGCCGTACTGCAAAGTTAACAAGTTCTGATTGGAGGCGTAGCAGCGGCACTTTTAGGACAACTTCGTTCGTCGTGGCCGCACTAAATATATATTGCTGTCCTTGCGTTCCATCACACAGTCTGCGTGCGAATACGTTATCATGGAAATAAGACGGAAATCCGCTCGATTCCCAGTTTTGCGTGTTTTCTTGAACTTCGGCGAGTAGCCTTCGATTGGGCGCAGTCCGCTTTATCGCAGATTGTTGTGCCGTTGATATCCCGCATGACTTATACATTGTGACCGCGATGATAACACTGCTGATCGGGGCGTGAAGATTGCAAATGCTACCGTGCATTTTCAGCTATCAAATGAGCTGATTCGTATCTGGTGATTTACGTGTGAGAGCGGCAATATGATTATGATACCCACCGTATAGCAGAGAACTCCAGAAATATTAACCATGCAATTGGTGTTCTTTAACGGGTCACTAAAGGGAAACGATGACTTAGTTCATATTGAGGAACTGCACTCTGAGAATTCTAATGTCTTAAGCTTCACTAGCATAACTTCATTATTAGAAAATCAAGGTTGAGGTTTCATTTTTTAATTTCGTGCCGAAATCATAGCGCGTGACGTCAGAAACTTCAATATGTATTTTTCTTGTTTTCCTGACTTTGGTGTGATGAAATTTTCGGAAACTTCGTATTCTAGGTGTATACGGCACCCGCAGATGAATAGTTATATAATATTTATCAATTATAATATACGTATATAGGAGCCAATAAACGCCTTCGAAAGCTATGATGGTTGTTTGTTTCGGGAATGTCAAGGTGGCGTCTCCATCCGTACTTTCTTCCCGTGCGTTCTCTTGCCTACCGAGCGTCGTGTCGCGGTAAGAGTGGTGTTGTGAGAATTGTGAAATTGTACTTTACCAATACGCGAAAAATCGTTTTTCTCATCAGTGTCGCCTTTAACGTGCACTTGCATCGCGTCGAAAACGGAGCACTCGATGGCTTCCATCTAAATGCGACCGCCGGAATCAAAGCCACGACTCTCGAGACAGCAGTTGAGCACCGCAACCATTCTAGCCGCCACTGAGGCGGACTTTAAGTTGAATTTTTAAAGGGATCAGACGAAGAAGGTAAAAATTTAAAAACCTTGCTTATTGCCCCGAAAGACATGGGTTTTCTGTCGGCCGTATCGTTCGCATTTCTATTGAGGCGAAATACTGGAGGTCTGTGTCTATGTCACGACACTTTAAGGTGCCTTATACTTCAACGACCGGGTCGCTTTGGGATGATAAACCAATGTACTAACTGAACAATCAAGCAGCCGTTTATTGCCACTCCCTTCGGCATTAAACAGAACGCATTCCGAAGGCGCGGTTAATGTGAAGAGGTATACTGTTGCGAAAGACGGCGACGCCGACCCGGTCCCACAGGCGCCACTGCTTTCAACTCCGCCGGGAAGGTCACCAGCCGTTTGGTAGCGTATGTTTCTCAGCTCGCGACTGCTTCTGCGCAGAGCTGATAAGACGAGCGGACGAGACGACGGTGAGTTAAACAAGGTTTATGTACAGCATATACCTATACAGAAGCGTTACAATTTCGGCACTGGGGCCGACAGAGACTCGAAAAGCCGAGCTCTTCTCTCTAACACATAGGTCAGCTTTTCGCCTAAAACCGCCGACTCACACACATGCCGGCTCTCCGACACGGGGACGCCTCTCACATAGGACCGCCGATAGCGACGCGCCGCAGGGCTTCTTTTATTTACACCGGGTCCAACCAAAATGTCCAATCAGAAGCGCCGCTGGTCGTCAGGGCAGATTCCTCCAATGGGGCGCCGCGCCATGCGTCAGACCACCAGACACGAGGACGCCGGCTCGCTGTCACGTGCGCCGCTGACTCAATGCACGTGGGCCAGAGAAGCGCCGCGCGTGTTTACGCCGTTGAGTTGTTCGCGCCAGGCAGACTGCGGGCTGGCCTTGACCCAGATTGCCTTTTTCAGAGGCACGGACGTTTGACGAGGACTCGCTGGCATAACAATACACAGGGCAGTGTTTTCAAATGATTTCGAAATTATTCCACATTTTCGCGGCCCCGTGATGAAATGGGAATGGAATGGGGACATTGCTGGTAGGAATAGAATAAAGCAAATTTAGGCCGGAATGGAATGGAAATGGATGTACGTATTTTACCGAAAACAGCGCACGTTTTCGTGGACGCGCTATTTTTCAAGCTTCAAACATTAGTAAATTGGAGCCACGAACTTAACAATAGAACAGGATTTTTAAAATGGCTTGGCTGATTAAAAGCACAATACATTTACAGGTCATGCGCCTACTTCGAGTTTGTCCTTATATTGAGAGTGTTCCTCTAAAGAGTTTGTCTCTATTTTTCGTGTAACCATGGTCGAGTGGAACTACGACAGCAGCATGCCCCCCCCCTCCCCACTTTACGCCTTGTCATTTGTTTTTGCCCTCGGCACCACTCCAGCTGGAGTCGATCCCTGTTTCGTGCATGTGCAGTCGGTGACACATATAAACCGAGTTCAACGCTACCAAGAACCCCCCCCCCCCCACCTTCTAGTTTATTCAACGCTGCCTTTTATGTATTCCAAACCGGAAAGAAGGTCCCGCGATAACGCTGCGCCACAGTGGATGCGCAGTGACGTCAGAGCCCGGCACGTGTACGCTAAAAGCTCGTGTTTTATCACACTTGCATGTAAACACGATTACACTGTGCGGCACGAACATACACGGTACAATCCCCAGCCGTGTGCCGTCTTCACGCCCTTCACCTCTATGTACTATCTTCTCTCACCGTCGGCCGACTCGGACGCATGTTCGAAAAAAAAAACGCTTCAGTAAGTTGTGATGTGTATTAACGCTGCGGCGATGCTTTTCATCACTGCAATATCACCTCGTACTCCCCCCCCCCCTTCTGTCATACTGTGCTCCCTGTATAGACACATGAGCACCTTTGCCTGAAACTCTGTTGGCAAAGGTCTCTAGGTCAGTGCGGCACACAGTCGTACCCGATGAAGTGTGTGCGCTCCCTCTCCGTACAGACACACAAAGAAAATAAACTTTTGAAAGCATTATTTCCGGAAGCCGCCTCAAGCAGCAAAGCCGACGTAACCAAGGCCACAGCGGCGCCTCCCCGATTCCCGAAGTAAACCCACGCGCCGAACTAATTAAACCTAAGTTCGGTCTGTACTAGGAAGGGGGGGGGGGTTCTTGAGCGGCTGCGCCTCCGCCGCCGCGCGTGTTGCTGCTAGAGAAGCACTATACCATCATGCAACACCTCACAGGCTTCTACGTCCAGTGGTTCGCGCTTGAGCAGCTCATGTTTGTGAAGCGCAATACATAGTTGCGTAGATGACAATTGTCTTATCTCAATGTTTTTAAATGCGAATGCATCTCAAGTCGGGCTATGTCAGGCGTACGTCGGTATTAGTCCACCGCCCTCTCCCATAGCAACAGCTGCGATTGCGCGCGTCCCTAGCAACTGGAGCCCCCACCACGTCAGGCTTCGCTTTGGCGTCGGCAGCTGTCAGCAACAGCTGCGGGCGCGCGCACTTATCCTTGCCCCTTGCAACTGGAGCCCCCACCTCCTTGACTTGAACGTGACTTGCCAACGCCTCAATGCAGTGCGTTTGAAACGCGAATGTAGCGTTTTCGCTGCCTTGGCACAGCCTGAAAACAGCGCGTTCTCATTGCGTTATTCTTCTAACGTTGGGTACTCACGCGCAGAACGCCGTTAGGGCGCTACGCAATGCATTCGCATTTCCTCGGGATTCCCTTCAGGGAGGTGGGGGCATTTTTTTTTTAGAATCAACCGTTCATGGAGCTGTCCAGTCAGAATTTACGATTTGTAACTTAACGATAAATCGCTCATTTAGCTCTTAACATTACGTTGCAAAATTTCGTTGAATGAAACCAAAATAATGTTATTTTTGCACCTCGTTGTGCTTCATCATCGTCATCATTTATTTTTTCCCTTGAAGGCCCCTCTCGGGGTATTACATAAGGGGGGGGGAGGTTACATAAAGAGTTAAAAAACATATCGGATCACAATACTGAAACATACCACCTAGAAATGCAGACTTATTTAAAAGCAAAAAAAATTGTTACAATTAGAATAAGGCATATAAAGGCAAAAAGAAAGAACAGTGTAAAAGAATTTTACAGCATAAGATGATCAGTGAGCAACTGCTTAAACGCAATAGGGTTTCGCTCAACGACAACACAGTCTGGCAAAGTGTTCCATTCTGCAATGGCTGTTGGCAAAGAAGATTGATTAAAAGAAGACGTAGAACCGTGCAAACGCTGGACGCTGCACGAGTTAAAAAGGCGACGAGATGTACGGCTTGGCGGGATAAAGAGTTTACCGTGAAGATGTGGGAAGTTATAGTAAAGCCTATGGAACAAGCACAGCCCTGCAATCTTCCGACGGAACGACAATGACTCGAGTCCCAATGATGACTTTATGGCACTGATGCTTTCATCACGGCCGTACCTAGAAGAGATGCAACCTTTCTTGCAGCATTTAAAAACCTGAAGACACTTAAGGACTGTTTATGACGTCAACCTACTCACCAAAGAACTTCTGACCGATTGCCGAACTTGTTAATTCGGAAGATCAGGTGTTCGGAAGATCAAGCCCAGGAGATCAGACGTCCCTGAATCTCGAGCTAAGAGCTGGTCATCTTGCACTCCCACTGCTCCTGGCTGGAATCATTTCATTATTACCGTTATATGTTTTTGTAACCTCGCTTGCTTCCTATGACTCGGCACATATCCGTGCTCACATCGCCAAGAAAAAAGGACACTGGGAAGTATTTTTGTGCGCCCTTAATAGCTACTACTGTAATATCGTGCTCGCATTAGTCATGTAGGCCTGTGTACATGCTCCAAGTCAAAGGCCACAACGCTTTCTGTAGGTTCACTTTGAGTTAGCCATAGCCAATTGTAGGCGTGATGTAAAATTGTAATAAAACATGCCAAATTGCAAAAGAGAAGCCGCGGCATAAGGTGGCGTACAAACAAATACAATATCACAACAGATACTGAAAGTAGAAACAAATTTCCCTCGCACGTTGGTTCTCATTTATACCCCACACTTAAGGGGCGAACACTTTATGCATCGTATGACCTTCGCCTCACAGGCAGATTATTACCTGACTCATAAATAACCTTTGTGACAAGAAATACATTGCATACCTGCGCACAGGTGAACACAAAAGTTATCCTTGCGCCATTCCATGCTTACGAGGTGCGCTTGACAAGTGTGAGGGTTGACGAGCAGTGCGGCTCTGTGTCCCGCATTGAATGCAAAGGCACAAGGTGCCCGAGCGGTGGTGCGCTGTTCCGTCTAATACCAGCGTTCTTTTTTTTTACCATTAACCAAATTTTAGTTTTCTCATATTAACGACCACTCGAGATGCGGTGCAAAACTGCCTAGTCGCACTATTTTTGTCAACATTAAAATACACTGTGTCGTCAGTTTAGCAATAAAAATTTAAATTAAATATTTAAAATATCACCATTCGTTCAAACGTGCTGACCCTGCAAATACTACATGTAGCGGGAGAACTGCTCCTATGGGGATAAGTAGGGTGGTTTTACTGCACGAGATATGCCACCAGGCTACTGATTTTTGACTTAAGTAACGTGCTTTGCGTACTTTAGCAGTTCCTAATGCATCCCGACACACTATATTTATGGTGTCGTTAATTGTTAATTCATTAAAACTATCAAGATGCATTTTTACATTGAGAAATTGAAGGAATAGAATTGATGGCCCTGCCATTCCCGGAGTGGGAATGAGCCATTTTCTATTCCGAGGATTAAGAGGAATAGAATTGTTGCAAGTCTTAATTTTCGTAAATGGAATTAGAATGGAATAGAAACGCTCATTCCGCAACACTGATGCAGGGTGTTTCAAGAAATGTGTCCAATCGTCGTTGGAAACCAGCAAAAGGCACTATTTGCTTGGTGTCTTCACAGTTGCTTTTTTTTTTGTAGCGACGGGCATGTTAGGAGGGCTGAATAAATCACTTAGAGCAGTAATTAAAAACGTAAATAATTAATTTTTAAATTAGCGGATTTAGGCAGCCAAGTCAAAGGGAGAGTTGAAGTCATTAATACAAAGAACTCATTGCCGCTTTCAGATACCGTAAAACGGCCTCTAGCAATTATTGCGAATTAATGAAATTCTCCTAAGTTCTGCGGTGAAACCGAAACCAAACGACCAATGAGCGCAACAAGCAGACGACTACAATGACATCACTGTTCGAAACAGCGATTGCACGGCTGCAGTTCTTCCCATTTTCTTAACGTATGCTTGTACGTCATGCGTGCTCTAATTGTGAGCGCAGCCCACAACACACACCCACACAACGAAGTCGGTTGATGATTGGCGTAACAACGCTCCCTCATTTCGGACGTCTCAAACGAATATGGCCGTCGTGCTCTTACGCGTTTCGGCTTTGATTTCACCACAGAATTTACAATAATTTAATTAATGCGCAGTTATTACTAGAGGCTACTTATCTGAAATCTCAAAGCGAGCAATGGGTTTTTTTGCATGAAGGACTTCAATGCTCCCATTCGACTTAGCTGCCTAAGTCCACTAATTAAACAGTGAATTAATTTACCTTTTACAATTACTGTTCGAAATGATGGCTCCGACCCTCCTTTAGGATGCCGGCCGCTACAGAAAAATCAACTCTGAACACAACGAGCAAGTAGTGCCTTTTACTGATTTTTAAACAATATCGGAAACATTTTTGAAACACCCTGTATATTGTTTGCTTACGCTGCATGTTCGTGTGGTACTAATTGTGTCGTCTTTTTTTCCCATATTTTTCCAGGTAAGCGCCAAAGAATCTTTTGGGAAGGCCCGCCTTTGTGGTCGTGGGTACTCGGCGACGAACCAAGATTCTGCAGGCGAAGGCATCAACCCCTGCGGCCGGTGGTTCGTCGCGCATGCCTATTCTTTGGTTTACTGTGTTCGAGGATAAACCTCGCTGCCGCGGCCTGCGCTGTGGGGCTTCGGGAAAATGCACCGCACGTGGTAGCTGCAGGTACAGCATATATAAGATTGACGCACTGTTTGTTTGTTTGTTTTTGTTATTTCGTGCCTTCCTGGTTCCCTCCCTACTCTTTTTTTACACTGTTCTGTATGCGTACTGCAATTCGCACACTATTGGAACTATTCGAGGGGGTGGCCTCGAATTGTAGGTGCTTTGAGCCCCGCCTGCCTGCCACTTATCTCCGCTAATTCGTGACCTCGTTCTGACGCGTGAAATTATTTTGATCGAGCGTCGAACGACGAGGTGTGCATAACGGTGACACTGTCAGCTGAACAGTCGATAGCGCGCCAAGTTGCTCCGAACTGTGGCCGATATAATTTCGTACTTTCTCATGATCGGGTGGAGCCGTACTGCAAAGTTAACAAGTTCTGATTGGAGGCGTAGCAGCGGCACTTTTAGGACAACTTCGTTCGTCGTGGCCGCACTAAATATATATCGCTGTCCTTGCGTTCCATCACACAGTCTGCGTGCGAATACGTTATCATGGAAATAAGACGGAAATCCGCTCGATTCCCAGTTTTGCGTGTTTTCTTGAACTTCGGCGAGTAGCCTTCGATTGGGCGCAGTCCGCTTTATCGCAGATTGTTGTGCCGTTGATATCCTGCATGACTTATACATTGTGACCGCGATGATAACACTGCTGATCGGGGCGTGAAGATTGCAAATGCTACCGTGCATTTTCAGCTATCAAATGAGCTGATTCGTATCTGGTGATTTACGTGTGAGAGCGGCAATATGATTATGATACCCACCGTATAGCAGAGAACTCCAGAAATATTAACCATGCAATTGGTGTTCTTTAACGGGTCACTAAAGGGAAACGATGACTTAGTTCATATTGAGGAACTGCACTCTGAGAATTCTAATGTCTTAAGCTTCACTAGCATAACTTCATTATTAGAAAATCAAGGTTGAGGTTTCATTTTTTAATTTCGTGCCGAAATCATAGCGCGTGACGTCAGAAACTTCAATATGTATTTTTCTTGTTTTCCTGACTTTGGTGTGATGAAATTTTCGGAAACTTCGTATTCTAGGTGTATACGGCACCCGCAGATGAATAGTTATATAATATTTATCAATTATAATATACGTATATAGGAGCCAATAAACGCCTTCGAAAGATATATGATGGTTGTTTGTTTCGGGAATGTCAAGATGGCGTCCCATCCGTACTTTCTTCCCGTGCGTTCTCTTGCCTACCGAGCGTCGTGTCGCGGTAAGAGTGGTGTTGTGAGAATTGTGAAATTGTACTTTACCAATACGCGAAAAATCGTTTTTCTCATCAGTGTCGCCTTTAACGTGCACTTGCATCGCGTCGAAAACGGAGCACTCGATGGCTTCCATCTTAATGCGACCGCCGGAATCAAAGCCACGACTCTCGAGACAGCAGTTGAGCACCGCAACCATTCTAGCCGCCACCGAGGCGGACTTTAAGTTGAATTTTTAAAGGGATCAGACGAAGAAGGTAAAAATTTAAAAACCTTGCTTTTTGCCCCGAAAGACATGGGTTTTCTGTCGGCCGTATCGTTCGCATTTCTATTGAGGCGAAATACTGGAGGTCTGTGTCTATGTCACGACACTTTAAGGTGCCTTATACTTCAACGACCGGGTCGCTTTGGGATGATAAACCAATGTACTAACTGAACAATCAAGCAGCCGTTTATTGCCACTCCCTTCGGCATTAAACAGAACGCATTCCGAAGGCGCGGTTAATGTGAAGAGGTATACTGTTGCGAAAGACGGCGACGCCGACCCGGTCCCACAGGCGCCACTGCTTTCAACTCCGCCGGGAAGGTCACCAGCCGTTTGGTAGCGTATGTTTCTCAGCTCGCGACTGCTTCTGCGCAGAGCTGATAAGACGAGCGGACGAGACGACGGTGAGTTAAACAAGGTTTATGTACAGCATATATACAGAAGCGTTACAATTTCGGCACTGGGGCCGACAGAGACTCGAAAAGCCGAGCTCTTCTCTCTAACACATAGGTCAGCTTTTCGCCTAAAACCGCCGACTCACACACATGCCGGCTCTCCGACACGGGGACGCCTCTCACATAGGACCGCCGATCGCAACGCGCCGCAAGGCTTCTTTTATTTACACCGGGTCCAACCAAAATGTCCAATCAGAAGCGCCGCTGGTCGTCAGGGCAGATTCCTCCAATGGGGCGCCGCGCCATGCGTCAGACCACCAGACACGAGGACGCCGGCTCGCTGTCACGTGCGCCGCTGACTCAATGCACGTGGGCCAGAGAAGCGCCGCGCGTGTTTACGCCGTTGAGTTGTTCGCGCCAGGCAGACTTCGGGCTGGCCTTGACCCAGATTGCCTTTTTCAGAGGCACGGACGTTTGACGAGGACTCGCTGGCATAACAATACACAGGGCAGTGTTTTCAAATGATTTCGAAATTATTCCACATTTTCGCGGCCCCGTGATGAAATGGGAATGGAATGGGGACATTGCTGGTAGGAATAGAATAAAGCAAATTTAGGCCGGAATGGAATGGAAATGGATGTACGTATTTTACCGAAAACAGCGCACGTTTTCGTGGACGCGCTATTTTTCAAGCTTCAAACATTAGTAAATTGGAGCCACGAACTTAACAATAGAACAGGATTTTTAAAATGGCTTGGCTGATTAAAAGCACAATACATTTACAGGTCATGCGCCTACTTCGAGTTTGTCCTTATATTGAGAGTGTTCCTCTAAAGAGTTTGTCTCTATTTTTCGTGTAACCATGGTCGAGTGGAACTACGACAGCAGCATGCCCCCCCCCCCCCTCCCCACTTTACGCCTTGTCATTTGTTTTTGCCCTCGGCACCACTCCAGCTGGAGTCGATCCCTGTTTCGTGCATGTGCAGTCGGTGACACATATAAACCGAGTTCAACGCTACCAAGAACCCCCCCCCCCCCCCCACCTTCTAGTTTATTCAACGCTGCCTTTTATGTATTCCAAACCGGAAAGAAGGTCCCGCGATAACGCTGCGCCACAGTGGATGCGCAGTGACGTCAGAGCCCGGCACGAGTACGCTAAAAGCTCGTGTTTTATCACACTTGCATGTAAACACGATTACACTGTGCGGCACGAACATACACGGTACAATCCCCAGCCGTGTGCCGTCTTCACGCCCTTCACCTCTATGTACTATCTTCTCTCACCGTCGGCCGACTCGGACGCATGTTCGAAAAAAAAACGCTTCAGTAAGTTGTAATGTGTATTAACGCTGCGGCGATGCTTTTCATCACTGCAATATCACCTCGTACTCCCCCCCCCCTTCTGTCATACTGTGCTCCCTGTATAGACACATGAGCACCTTTGCCTGAAACTCTGTTGGCAAAGGTCTCTAGGTCAGTGCGGCACACAGTCGTACCCGATGAAGTGTGTGCGCTCCCTCTCCGTACAGACACACAAAGAAAATAAACTTTTGAAAGCATTAATTCCGGAAGCCGCCTGAAGCAGCAAAGCCGACGTAACCAAGGCCACAGCGGCGCCTCCCCGATTCCCGAAGTAAACCCACGCGCCGAACTAATTAAACCTAGGTTCGGTCTGTACTAGGAAGGGGGGGGGGGGGGGGGTTCTTGAGCGGCTGCGCCTCCGCCGCCGCGCGTGTTGCTGCTAGAGAAGCACTATACCATCATGCAACACCTCACAGGCTTCTACGTCCAGTGGTTCGCGCTTGAGCAGCTCATGTTTGTGAAGCGCAATGCATAATTACGTAGGTGGCAAGTGTCTTATCTCATTGTTTTTAAATGCGAATGCATCTCTAAGTCGGGCTATGTCAGGCGTCCGTCGGTATCTGTCCACCACTCTCTCCCATAGCAACAACTGCGGGTGCACGCGTCCCTAGCAACTGGAGCCCCCACCACGTCAGGCTTCGCTTTGGCGTCGGCAGCTGTCAGCAACAGCTGCGGGCGCACGCACTTATCCTTGCCCCTTGCAACTGGAGCCCCCACGTCCTTGACTTGAACGTGACTTGCCAACGCCTCAATGCAGTGCGTTTGAAACGCGAATGTAGCGTTTTCGCTGCCTTGGCACAGCCTGAAAACAGCGCGTTCTCATTGCGTTATTCTTCTAACGTTGGGTACT
Organism: Rhipicephalus annulatus; assembly: GCA_013436015.1. NCBI lineage: Eukaryota > Metazoa > Arthropoda > Arachnida > Ixodida > Ixodidae > Rhipicephalus > Rhipicephalus annulatus. The sequence goes on along the minus strand of WOVY01001309.1, from coordinate 255,280 downwards.
CACGCGCAGAACGCCGTTAGGGCGCTACGCAATGCATTCGCATTTCCTCGAGATTCCCTTCAGGGAGGTGGGGGCATTTTTTTTTTAGAATCAACCGTTCATGGAGCTGTCCAGTCAGAATTTACGATTTGTAACTTAACGATAAATCGCTCATTTAGCTCTTAACATTACGTTGCAAAATTTCGTTGAATGAAACCAAAATAATGTTATTTTTGCACCTCGTTGTGCTTCATCATCGTCATCATTTATTTTTTCCCTTGAAGGCCCCTCTCGGGGTATTACATAAGGGGGGGGGGAGGTTACATAAAGAGTTAAAAAACATATCGGATCACAATACTGAAACATACCACCTAGAAATGCAGACTTATTTAAAAGCAAAAAAAATTGTTACAATTAGAATAAGGCATATAAAGGCAAAAAGAAAGAACAGTGTAAAAGAATTTTACAGCATAAGATGATCAGTGAGCAACTGCTTAAAAGCAATAGGGTTTCGCTCAACGACAACACAGTCTGGCAAAGTGTTCCATTCTGCAATGGCTGTTGGCAAAGAAGATTGATTAAAAGAAGACGTAGAACCGTGCAAACGCTGGACGCTGCACGAGTTAAAAAGGCGACGAGATGTACGGCTTGGCGGGATAAAGAGTTTACCGTGAAGATGTGGGAAGTTATAGTAAAGCCTATGGAACAAGCACAGCCCTGCAATCTTCCGACGGAACGACAATGACTCGAGTCCCAATGATGACTTTATGGCACTGATGCTTTCATCACGGCCGTACCTAGAAGAGATGCAACCTTTCTTGCAGCATTTAAAAACCTGAAGACACTTAAGGACTGTTTATGACGTCAACCTACTCACCAAAGAACTTCTGACCGATTGCCGAACTTGTTAATTCGGAAGATCAGGTGTTCGGAAGATCAAGCCCAGGAGATCAGACGTCCCTGAATCTCGAGCTAAGAGCTGGTCATCTTGCACTCCCACTGCTCCTGGCTGGAATCATTTCATTATTACCGTTATATGTTTTTGTAACTTCGCTTGCTTCCTATGACTCGGCACATATCCGTGCTCACATCGCCAAGAAAAAAGGACACTGGGAAGTATTTTTGTGCGCCCTTAATAGCTACTACTGTAGTATCGTGCTCGCATTAGTCATGTAGGCCTGTGTACATGCTCCAAGTCAAAGGCCACAACGCCTTCTGTAGGTTCACTTTGAGTTAGCCATAGCCAATTGTAGGCGTGATGTAAAATTGTAAAAAAACATGCCAAATTGCAAAAGAGAAGCCGCGGCATAAGTTGGCATACAAACAAATACAATATCCCAACAGATACTGAAAGTAGAAACAAATTCCCCTCGCACGTTGGTTCTCATTTATACCTCACACTTAAGGGGCCAACACTTTATGCATCGTATGACCTTTGTCTCACAGGCATATTATTACCTGACTCATAAATAACCTTTGTGACAAGAAATACATTGCGCACCTGCGCACAGGTGAACACAAAAGTTATCCTTACGCCATTCCATGGTTACGAGGTGCGCTTGACAAGTGTGAGGGTTGACGAGCAGTGCGGCTCTGTGTCCCGCATTGAATGCAAAGGCACAAGGTGCCCGAGCGGTGGTGCGCTGTTCCGTCTAATACCAGCGTTCTTTTTTTTTACCATTAACCAAATTTTAGTTTTCTCATATTAACGACCACTCGAGATGCGGTGCAAAACTGCCTAGTCGCACTATTTTTGTCAACATTAAAATACACTGTGTCGTCAGTTTAGCAATAAAAATTTAAATTAAATATTTAAAATATCACCATTCGTTCAAACGTGCTGACCCTGCAAATACTACATGTAGCGGGAGAACTGCTCCTATGGGGATAAGTAGGGTGGTTTTACTGCACGAGATATGCCACCAGGCTACTGATTTTTGACCTAAGTAACGTGCTTTGCGTACTTTAGCAGTTCCTAATGCATCCCGACACACTATATTTATGGTGTCGTTAATTGTTAATTCATTAAAACTATCAAGATGCATTTTTACATTGAGAAATTGAAGGAATAGAATTGATGGCCCTGCCATTCCCGGAGTGGGAATGAGCCATTTTCTATTCCGAGGATTAAGAGGAATAGAATTGTTGCAAGTCTTAATTTTCGTGAATGGAATTAGAATGGAATAGAAACGCTCATTCCGCAACACTGATGCAGGGTGTTTCAAGAAATGTGTCCAATCGTCGTTGGAAACCAGCAAAAGGCACTATTTGCTTGGTGTCTTCACAGTTGCTTTTTTTTTTGTAGCGACGGGCATGTTAGGAGGGCTGAATAAATCACTTAGAGCAGTAATTAAAAACGTAAATAATTAATTTTTAAATTAGCGGATTTAGGCAGCCAAGTCAAAGGGAGAGTTGAAGTCATTAATACAAAGAACTCATTGCCGCTTTCAGATACCGTAAAACGGCCTCTAGCAATTATTGCGAATTAATGAAATTCTCCTAAGTTCTGCGGTGAAACCGAAACCAAACGACCAATGAGCGCAACAAGCAGACGACTACAATGACATCACTGTTCGAAACAGCGATTGCACGGCTGCAGTTCTTCCCATTTTCTTAACGTATGCTTGTACGTCATGCGTGCTCTAATTGTGAGCGCAGCCCACAACACACACCCACACAACGAAGTCGGTTGATGATTGGCGTAACAACGCTCCCTCATTTCGGACGTCTCAAACGAATATGGCCGTCGTGCTCTTACGCGTTTCGGCTTTGATTTCACCACAGAATTTACAATAATTTAATTAATGCGCAGTTATTACTAGAGGCTACTTATCCGAAATCTCAAAGCGAGCAATGGGTTTTTTTGCATGAAGGACTTCAATGCTCCCATTCGACTTAGCTGCCTAAGTCCACTAATTAAACAGTGAATTAATTTACCTTTTACAATTACTGTTCGAAATGATGGCTCCGACCCTCCTTTAGGATGCCGGCCGCTACAGAAAAATCAACTCTGAACACAACGAGCAAGTAGTGCCTTTTACTGATTTTTAAACAATATCGGAAACATTTTTGAAACACCCTGTATATTGTTTGCTTACGCTGCATGTTCGTGTGGTACTAATTGTGTCGTCTTTTTTTCCCATATTTTTCCAGGTAAGCGCCAAAGAATCTTTTGGGAAGGCCCGCCTTTGTGGTCGTGGGTACTCGGCGACGAACCAAGATTCTGCAGGCGAAGGCATCAACCCCTGCGGCCGGTGGTTCGTCGCGCATGCCTATTCTTTGGTTTACTGTGTTCGAGGATAAACCTCGCTGCCGCGGCCTGCGCTGTGGGGCTTCGGGAAAATGCACCGCACGTGGTAGCTGCAGGTACAGCATATATAAGATTGACGCACTGTTTGTTTGTTTGTTTGTTTTTGTTATTTCGTGCCTTCCTGGTTCCCTCCCTACTCTTTTTTTACACTGTTCTGTATGCGTACTGCAATTCGCACACTATTGGAACTATTCGAGGGGGTGGCCTCGAATTGTAGGTGCTTTGAGCCCCGCCTGCCTGCCACTTATCTCCGCTAATTCGTGACCTCGTTCTGACGCGTGAAATTATTTTGATCGAGCGTCGAACGACGAGGTGTGCATAACGGTGACACTGTCAGCTGAACAGTCGATAGCGCGCCAAGTTGCTCCGAACTGTGGCCGATATAATTTCGTACTTTCTCATGATCGGGTGGAGCCGTACTGCAAAGTTAACAAGTTCTGATTGGAGGCGTAGCAGCGGCACTTTTAGGACAACTTCGTTCGTCGTGGCCGCACTAAATATATATCGCTGTCCTTGCGTTCCATCACACAGTCTGCGTGCGAATACGTTATCATGGAAATAAGACGGAAATCCGCTCGATTCCCAGTTTTGCGTGTTTTCTTGAACTTCGGCGAGTAGCCTTCGATTGGGCGCAGTCCGCTTTATCGCAGATTGTTGTGCCGTTGATATCCCGCATGACTTATACATTGTGACCGCGATGATAACACTGCTGATCGGGGCGTGAAGATTGCAAATGCTACCGTGAATTTTCAGCTATCAAATGAGCTGATTCGTATCTGGTGATTTACGTGTGAGAGCCGCAATAAGATTATGATACCCACCGTATAGCAGAGAACTCCAGAAATATTAACCATGCAATTGGTGTTCTTTAACGGGTCACTAAAGGGAAACGATGACTTAGTTCATATTGAGGAACTGCACTCTGAGAATTCTAATGTCTTAAGCTTCACTAGCATAACTTCATTATTAGAAAATCAAGGTTGAGGTTTCATTTTTTAATTTCGTGCCGAAATCATAGCGCGTGACGTCAGAAACTTCAATATGTATTTTTCTTGTTTTCCTGACTTTGGTGCGATGAAATTTTCGGAAACTTCGTATTCTAGGTGTATACGGCACCCGCAGATGAATAGTTATATAATATTTATCAATTATAATATACGTATATAGGAGCCAATAAACGCCTTCGAAAGCTATGATGGTTGTTTGTTTCGGGAATGTCAAGGTGGCGTCCCATCCGTACTTTCTTCCCGTGCGTTCTCTTGCCTACCGAGCGTCGTGTCGCGGTAAGAGTGGTGTTGTGAGAATTGTGAAATTGTACTTTACCAATACGCGAAAAATCGTTTTTCTCATCAGTGTCGCCTTTAACATGCACTTGCATCGCGTCGAAAACGGAGCACTCGATGGCTTCCATCTAAATGCGACCGCCGGAATCAAAGCCACGACTCTCGAGACAGCAGTTGAGCACCGCAACCATTCTAGCCGCCACCGAGGCGGACTTTAAGTTGAATTTTCAAAGGGATCAGACGAGGAAGGTAAAAATTTAAGAACCTTGCTTATTGCCCCGAAAGACATGGGTTTTCTGTCGGCCGTATCGTTCGCATTTCTATTGAGGCGAAATACTGGAGGTCTGTGTCTATGTCACGACACTTTAAGGTGCCTTATCTTCAACGACCGGGTCGCTTTGGGATGATAAACCAATGTACTAACTGAACAATCAAGCAGCCGTTTATTGCCACTCCCTTCGGCATTAAACAGAACGCATTCCGAAGGCGCGGTTAATGTGAAGAGGTATACACAGGGCAGTGTTTTCAAATGATTTCGAAATTATTCCACATTTTCGCGGCCCCGTGATGAAATGGGAATGGAATGGGGACATTGCTGGTAGGAATAGAATAAAGCAAATTTAGGCCGGAATGGAATGGAAATGGATGTACGTATTTTACCGAAAACAGCGCACGTTTTCGTGGACGCGCTATTTTTCAAGCTTCAAACATTAGTAAATTGGAGCCACGAACTTAACAATAGAACAGGATTTTTAAAATGGCTTGGCTGATTAAAAGCACAATACATTTACAGGTCATGCGCCTACTTCGAGTTTGTCCTTATATTGAGAGTGTTCCTCTAAAGAGTTTGTCTCTATTTTTTGTGTAACCATGGTCGAGTGGAACTACGACAGCAGCATGCCCCCCTCCCTCCCCACTTTACGCCTTGTCATTTGTTTTTGCCCTCGGCACCACTCCAGCTGGAGTCGATCCCTGTTTCGTGCATGTGCAGTCGGTGACACATATAAACCGAGTTCAACGCTACCAAGACCCCCCCCCCCCCCGACACCTTCTAGTTTATTCAACGCTGCCTTTTATGTATTCCAAACCGGAAAGAAGGTCCCGCGATAACGCTGCGCCACAGTGGATGCGCAGTGACGTCAGAGCCCGGCACGTGTACGCTAAAAGCTCGTGTTTTATCACACTTGCATGTAAACACGATTACACTGTGCGGCACGAACATACACGGTACAATCCCCAGCCGTGTGCCGTCTTCACGCCCTTCACCTCTATGTACTATCTTCTCTCACCGTCGGCCGACTCGGACGCATGTTCGAAAAAAAAAAACGCTTCAGTAAGTTGTGATGTGTATTAACGCTGCGGCGATGCTTTTCATCACTGCAATATCACCTCGTACTCCCCCCCCCCCCCTTCTGTCATACTGTGCTCCTTGTATAGACACATGAGCACCTTTGCCTGAAACTCTGTTGGCAAAGGTCTCTAGGTCAGTGCGGCACACAGTCGTACCCGATGAAGTGTGTGCGCTCCCTCTCCGTACAGACACACAAAGAAAATAAACTTTTGAAAGCATTGGTTCCGGAAGCCGCCTGAAGCAGCGAAGCCGACGTAACCAAGGCCACAGCGGCGCCTCCCCGATTCCCGAAGTAAACCCACGCGCCGAACTAATTAAACCTAGGTTCGGTCTGTACTAGGAAGGGGGGGGGGGGGGGGTTCTTGGGCGGCTGCGCCTCCGCCGCCGCGCGTGTTGCGGCTAGAGAAGCACTATACCATCATGCAACACCTCACAGGCTTCTACGTCCAGTGGTTCGCGCTTGAGCAGCTCATGTTTGTGAAGCGCAATACATAGTTGCGTAGATGACAATTGTCTTATCTCAATGTTTTTAAATGCGAATGCATCTCAAGTCGCGCTATGTCAGGCGTACGTCGGTATTTGTCCACCGCCCTCTCCCATAGCAACAGCTGCGATTGCGCGCGTCCCTAGCAACTGGAGCCCCCACCACGTCAGGCTTCGCTTTGGCGTCGGCAGCTGTCAGCAACAGCTGCGGGCGCGCGCACTTATCCTTGCCCCTTGCAACTGGAGCCCCCACCTCCTTGACTTGAACGTGATTTGCCACCGCCTCAATGCAGTGCGTTTGAAACGCGAATGTAGCGTTTTCGCTGCCTTGGCACAGCCTGAAAACAGCGCGTTCTCATTGCGTTATTCTTCTAACGTTGGGTACTCACGCGCAGAACGCCGTTAGGGCGCTACGCAATGCATTCGCATTTCCTCGGGATTTTCTTCAGGGAGGTGGGGGCATTTTTTTTTAGAATCAACCGTTCATGGAGCTGTCCAGTCAGAATTTGCGATTTGTAACTTAACGATAAATCGCTCATTTAGCTCTTAACATTACGTTGCAAAATTTCGTTGAATGAAACCAAAATAATGTTATTTTTGCATCTCGTTGTGCTTCATCATCGTCATCATTTATTTTTTCCCTTGAAGGCCCCTCTCGGGGTATTACATAAGGGGGGGGAGGTTACATAAAGAGTTAAAAAACATATCGGATCACAATACTGAAACATACCACATAGAAATGCAGACTTATTTAAAAGCAAAAAAAAGTGTTACAATTAGAATCAGGCATATAAAGGCAAAAAGAAAGAACAGTGTAAAAGAATTTTACAGCGTAAGATGATCAGTGAGCAACTGCTTAAACGCAATAGGGTTTCGCTCAACGACAACACAGTCTGGCAAAGTGTTCCATTCTGCAATGGCTGTTGGCAAAGAAGATTGATTAAAAGAAGACGTTGAACCGTGCAAACGCTGGACGCTGCACGAGTTAAAAAGGCGACGAGATGTACGGCTTGGCGGGATAAAGAGTTTACCGTGAAGATGTGGGAAGTTATAGTAAAGCCTATGGAACAAGCACAGCCCTGCAATCTTCCAACGGAATGAGAATGACTCGAGTCCCAATGTTGACTTTATGGCACTGATGCTTTCATCACGGCCGTACCTAGAAGAGATGCAACCTTTCTTGCAGCATTTAAAAACCTGAAGACACTTAAGGACTGTTTATGACGTCAACCTACTCACCAAAGAACTTCTGACCGATTGCCGAACTTGTTAATTCGGAAGATCAGGTGTTCGGAAGATCAAGCCCAGGAGATCAGACGTCCCTGAATCTCGAGCTAAGAGCTGGTCATCTTGCACTCCCACTGCTCCTGGGTGGGATCATTTCATTATTACCGTTATATGTTTTTGTAACTTCGCTTGCTTCCTATGACTCGGCACATATCCGTGCTCACATCGCCAAGAAAAAAGGACACGGGGAAGTATTTTTCTGCGCCCTTAATAGCTACTACTGTAATATCGTGCTCGCATTAGTCATGTACGCCTGTGTACATGCTCCAAGTCAAAGGCCACAACGCTTTCTGTAGGTTCACTTTCAGTTAGCCATAGCCAATTGTAGGCGTGATGTAAAATTGTAAAAAAACATGCCAAATTGCAAAAGAGAAGCCGCGGCATAAGTTGGCGTACAAACAAATACAATATCACAACAGATACTGAAAGTAGAAACAAATTCCCCTCGCACGTTGGTTCTCATTTATACCCCACACTTAAGGGGCGAACGCTTTATGCATCGTATGACCTTCGTCTCACAGGCAGATTATTACCTGACTCATAAATAACCTTTGTGACAAGAAATACATTGCATACCTGTGCACAGGTGAACACAAAAGTTATCCTTACGCCATTCCATGCTTACGAGGTGCGCTTGACAAGCGTGAGCGTTGACGAGCAGTGCGGCTCTGTGTCCCGTAACGAATGCAGAGGCACAAGGTGCCCGAGCGGTGGTGCACTGTTCCGTCTAATACCAGCGTTCTTTTTTTTTACCATTAACCAAATGTTAGTTTTCTCATATTAACGACCACTCGAGATGCGGTGCAAAACTGCCTAGTCGCACTACTTTTGTCAACATTAAAATACGCTATGTCGTCAGTTTAGCAATAAAAATTTAAGCCTAAATAATTAAAATATCACCATTCGTTCAAACGTGCTGACCCTGCAAATACTACATGTACCGGGAGAACTGCTCCTATGGGAATAAGTAGGGTGGTTTTACTGCACAAGATATGCCACCAGGCTACTGATTTTCGACCTAAATAACGTGCTTTGCGTACTTTTTCAGTTCCTAATGCATCCCAAGACACTATATTTATGGTGTCGTTAATTGTTAATTCATTAAAACTATCAAGATGCATTTTTTACATTGAGAAATTGAAGGAATAGAATTGATGGCCCCGCCATTCCCGGAGTGGGAATGAGCCATTTTCTATTCCGAGGATTAAGAGGAATAGAATTGTGGCAAGTCTTAATTTTCGTGAATGGAATTAGAATGGAATAGAAACGCCCAGTCCGCAACACTGATGCAGGGTGTTTCAAGAAATGTGTCCAATCGTCGTTGAAAACCAGCAAAAGGCACTGTTTGCTTGCTGTCTTCACAGTTGCTTTTTTTTTTGTAGCGACGGGCATCTTAGGAGGGCTGAATAAATCACTTAGAGCAGTAATTAAAAACGTAAATAATTAATTTTTCAATTAGCGGATTTAGGCAGCTAAGTCAAAGGGAGAGTTGAAGTCATTAATACAAAGAACTCATTGCCGCTTTCAGATACCGTAAAGCGGCCTCTAGCAATAATTGCGAATTAATGAAATTCTCCTAAGTTCTGCGGTGAAACCGAAACCAAACGACCGATGAGCGCAACAAGCAGACGACTACAATGACATGACTGTTCGAAACAGCGATTGCAGGGCTGCAGTTCTTCCCATTTTCTTAACGTATGCATCTACGTCATGCGTGCTCTAATTGCGAGCGCAGCCCACAACACACACCCACACAACGAAGTCGGTTGATTATTGGCGTAACAACGCTCCCTCATTTCGGACGTCTCAAACGAATATGGCCCTCGTGCTGTTACACGTTTCGGTTTTGGTTTCACCACAGAATTTACAATAATTTAATTAATGCGCAGTTAATACTAGAGGCTACTTATCCGAAATCTCAAAGCGAGCAATGGGTTTTTTTGCATGAAGGACTTCAATGCTCCCATTTGACTTAGCTGCCTAAGTCCACTAATTAAACAGTGAATTAATTTACCTTTTACAATTACTGTTCGAAATGATGGCTCCGACCCTCTTTTAAGATGCCTGCCGCTACAGAAAAAGCAACTCTGAACACAACGAGCAAGTAGTGCCTTTTACTGATTTTTCAACAATATCGGACACATTCTTGAAACACCCTGTATATTATTGGCTTACGCTGCATGTTCGTGTGGTACTAATTGTGTCGTCTTTTTTTCCATATTTTTCCAGGTAAGCGCCAAAGAATCTTTTGGGAAGGCCCGCCTTTGTGGTCGTGGGTACTCGGCGACGAACCACCGGCCGCGGGGGTTGATGCCTTCGCCTGCAGAGTCTTGGTTCGTGGCCGATGCTATACCACAGGCCAGGTATGGTCGCGAAGCGCTATATCACATGGTGCCATAGATGCCGACGTAATGATCACCACTTGGATACAGGTCGCGTTGCAGCGGCCGCACCTGTCTTTGCGCGCTGATTAAACGCAGTTATTGCATGGTCGTGTGAGGCGTTCTCATTATGAGACCACGTGCACCACATTCTACATAGCCATCGAAGTCTTCTGCGCAATGTTTTTCGGTTTCTTGTCTATGGTGTGCCGTGGATGGTGTTGTTTAGTTTGTGCGATCACGTATCGACTCTCTCAATGTCTGTGCTATACTTTATGGAAACCTGGGACTCTTATTAATTAGCACACTTATATAGTTACCGAAACGGCAGTACTGTCGCTTTCAGCTGGTGTCGAAGCTATGTATATAGGTTCGACCACTTCCGCGAACGATTCAAAGAGGGTAAGCACAAATAGTGCGCAAATCTGTAAAACGTTCTTCGTGGCGACAAAAGCTGTTTCCTCAATTAACCAGTCGCCTAACAGGCTAGCGCGCATGTCAAATATGTCTGTCTCTCACACGAGTAACGTGTAGGGTTGAATTTACTAACTTCTGATTGATCGTCTGATTATAAAGGACGTGGCACAGGATGCTATACTTTGAATTATTTTGACTTTACGGCCTTCTTTCTTTTCTCTCTCTATTTTTATTTTTTTACGTGTGGCTAACTCGAAGTACGCGAGCATTGTTGCATTGCCTTTGCACGTGAATGCGATCGTCATGCATTACGGCAAAGGTCGAACCCCCCGTTCCCGAGCTCAACAACCCGTTTCGCCGCTGTCACTGCGCTATCTGCGAAGAGTGAGCGGAATTCGGGGAGGTGTGCAATTCTGCACGTCAAAAACAGCAGAGCACGCGGAAGCCCAGTACGTTCGCAGTGGTATGTGTCCCCGCCGAACTGACCCGGTGAGGACGCTGACGCCCAATCCGTGTCACTGTGCTTTCGTAGTGCCATCCTTGTTCTCTCTCTCTCCCTCCCTTTTTCTGTCATACACATACACACACGCACGCGCGAGCGACCTATTTGAAAGGATGATTCAAGAGTTGCCTTTGTTTATCGTTTTAAATATTACACACAAGCTGCATAACACAACGTAATAGCTTTACATCTTGCATAGCCACAGAAAGATAGGTAGTTGTCGTTTTTAACTGCTTTATTATATATAACGGATGAATAGATGCTTAAGTGAAAGCCGGAATGAAGAATTGCGTCCATTCACGGCGCATTTCAGCATCATCACTGTCCTTGTAATGTCTACGGTAAAATATCACAACAATGCCTTTATGTTATGTACGATGTCCTGGAAAGCCGAATGAGTAAACTATGTATACCAGTCTACGAAACAAACGCGGTGTCTGTGTTTCCGTCTTTTACCTGTTTGCTCGTCCTTATGCTATCCAATACACGAATAGCCGCAACTATTGCGTACTACTGTCGCATACTTATACGCGGCATATATTGCGTTTTTATATGCGATACGCGTTATAGAAGCTATTTAATGTGCGTTCCTGCGAGAAATTACATGAGACGTTTGAGCTGAACGTCTGTTGGCATTCGCGTCTCTCAGTCTAATAAAATAGCGAGCTTCAACGCTGGTTTCGCAAGCTAATGGCGACGTTGCATATTGTATACGAAGAGAGCTCATGGTTCTAAAGGCTTTGTTGCGCATAAAGTGACTTCAGCAGAGGCGTAAGTATAACTAATGTGTAGTTGTTTTCTCCTCGGTTGACAAAACACACACACACACACACACACGCACACGCACACACGCACACACACACACACGCACACACACACACACACACGCACACACACACACACATTAGGTAATATATAGGTGCCTTAGTATAGAGCGCAGCGTTCATTCTAGTCTGTGCCATATAGTCCAGAAGGCGCGTCACATCAACGTTCCTTAATGGTGCGAGTTGGTCGAAATTTCCGGGGCCCTCTACTACGGCGTCTCTCATAATCATATGGTGGTTTTGGGACGTTAAACCCCACATATCTATCAATCATTAAGGGTGCGAGTGAGAAACACACAAACACACACCGTGACCCAACGCGGCTTTACGCATCTCACGACAAAATCATGCCGATGTTTTTGCTGCCAAATGCTCTGGATAAAAAAATGAATTCCATGACTGTAAATTGCCTTGCTCTCTCTTACTCTAGATTGCATTGAAGCTTGATAATTCCACCATGCAGGATAGTAAACTGATTAGATATTGCGCTAGCTACAATGTTTGCAGGATACATGTCCACCAAACTACACGACATCACATTGTGTACGTACTCACTCATATACAAACGCCATTGCTTGCTGTCAGTGGGTCAGATAAGCCTTGATATCTGCTTAGCGTATGAGGCCGAGATGACCACGACACGACAATAGGCCGATGTGTATCTCGCGGCACCCCATGTGGCGCCCTCTCCAGAAAAATGCGAGAATTCGCGCCTGACTGGAAGCGCGCTCCTCGAGCACCAAATATTTGCGCTCAAACGAAGAAGGATATGATGCAATATCTGCCTTAGTAACGTCGTCTTTATTAACTTTAATTAACAATTCTTTTTTGCAGAAAGGAACGATCTTGGTATTTATTTGAACAAGCACTTCGACTGGTTTTGAAGCGATTTAAATCGTTTTTTTCTTCAGGTTGCACCTAGACCATGTAACGTAGTCCTGTACAAAGAGTTGTCGAGAAAAGCAGAGGTTTGTCGGCTTTTATGTAGCAGTGCAAAAACTTCGAGACGGGGATGTGACGCCGACGGGACGGCTCTCAGCTCTCCCTTAGTAGAGTACGTAGTACTCTGAAGTGTTACCCATTATTCTAAACAAACTCTTCCCGCTTAGTTTCACGCATGCGTGCAGACACCGTCGCTATCACACGCAAAGAACGGACGTTGTTGCCGCCGAAATGTGCTTAACACGGAGACTGCCAGTGGACTCAAAGACCAAACCTTTAAATTTAGGTCGGCTGAAAAATAAATTCAGAGAAACGTGCCGTTGTGCTGCATATAACGCTCGCACATCGCTGTCGGCTGCCCGCTCGCTCATCGCGACACGAAGCCAGAGGTTCGGCTCGAACGCAATGCAATGGGCGGCTCGCTTCTCGACCGTCGCGTTGACAGCTTTTCGGACGAGTTTTGACGCGGACATTGTGACGCTGGGCCTGTCGCCCCCGCTGAAAATATACTATAGCGACTCCTCTACTTCGACCGCTTCGCGAATAAACAAGCAAAGCTGCGCCGCGCGTCAGAAGCGCACTGCTGGAAAGCGGGATTGTCAGGACAGTGTTTTGGGTGGAGGCGGAAAAGGGCGAACTGGCGGAAGCTGTCCGCGATAACCCGATCGGACGAAACCGACGGGACGACGCCAGTCCTGGCTTCATTCAGCGTCCCGTCGCTTTCGCGCTAACGTGAGGTGACATATCCGGGTTACTGAGCCATGTACCCTAATCCACAAGGGACCCTCCTGTCGACGGGAGCAGCCCTTCCGGTAAACGCGTGTGTTCTTCGCTAACTCCAGTTTTTACCCTCGCACGCACACGTAAACACGCACGCACGCAGACACCCCCCTCCCGTCACTTACACACAATAAATGCACACACCACCATGCTTTATCTCAACATGCAATCTCCCAAAAGGAAAAAAAAAATGTTGTCATCGTGTAATATTAGAAGACCCCACGAACTTCTATGTGCATTTCTGGGCATGAAAGCCTGGTTAGTTTATTAAAAATGACTTGACAATTCCTAGTCAACCGAAAATGTCTACTTCGCACACAGTAGTAGTGAAAACTGGATTCTTTCAATGAATGAAATTTGTTCGATTGTGTGTTTTTTTTCTGCATGTCATAGACTAGTAAGATCGCGAGTAACCTATGAAAAAAAATGCCAGCAGGGGGGAGCGGGTTTACTAAACCAGTGCTGAACTTCCCCATATCACGACCTCACAAAGTAAGGAAAATTACAAGCATGCACAATAGGCTAATTACCCAACACATGCTGTTCAGCCTGTGCATCCACTTTTACATACTTTAAAATATTTTCCAAGTATATAAAAAGATAATAATACTTCAAATGTTTAAATCCTTCTTAATTCTTTTTTGTGTGTTGCATTTATGCATACTTCGGACGTGCATACGTGGTTATACAGAGAGTGATGAGGGAACGGAAATGCAGGAAAGGCAACCAGATGAGTGTTCGTCACGGGAATAAAGAAGCGAGGAAATAAAGAAGCGAGGAAACACAACATGTTGGTGCCTTTGTACGATGTATATGAGCAGACTTGCCATTAGAGTGTATTGTTACGAAGGCCGTCTTCTCTTTATCTGAGGGATGCATAGAAATTTGCCAATACCCAGAACGCAAGTAAAGAAAAGAAAAATAGGAGGCAGAATGCAGGCAGTCCACGGCGTCATCTATACGCAGCAAAGGGTAGACGTCTTTTTTTATGGTGGCATTTAGGCGACGATAGTCTACGCAGAATCTCCATGAATTATCCCTTTTCCTGACTAGAATAACAGCAGAAAACTATAAAAAGCGCTGCGTATTTGCCGCGTTAACAAATGCGAAGCATTCTTTGGCGATCTTCGGCGACTTCGGCCGTATCTCTATCTATCTATCTATCTATCTATCTATCTATCTATCTATCTATCTATCTATCTATCTATCTATCTATCTATCTATCTATCTATCTATCTATCTATCTATCTATCTATGTGTCTGTGTGTCTGTATGTCTAGCTGCCTACGACTTTTTGCTCTCCTGGCCGTGCCGTTTCGGTTATGGTATATATGCCAAAATTGGTACGACATAACATGACTGTACGACGAGTGTAAGGGACTAGTCATAAAATGAAACTCATTACATGTATGTCATGAATGCTATGATATACATACGACATGGTTGCATGGCGGACATAAGTGACAGACCCTAACGTGGAAATCATGACATGCATGTCAAGTAGGTCATGACTGCACGCCACACTCGTGGTGCGCTCGCGATGGTTTCGCTAGCTTCACATACAAATTTGGTATTACGAGTCGTGAATGAATGGCGAAGGTATGTCACTAGTGCAAACATGATAATCATGAGATGCGTGTGATGCAAGAACATGACTACATGCCACGCTCATGTCGCTCGTGGGCGTTTCGCCAGCTTCACATATACCAAATTTAGTATTACGGGTCGTGAATGAATGGCGAAGGTATGTGACTAGTGCAAACATGATAATCATGAGATGCTTGTGATGCAAGAACATGACTACATGCCACGCTCATGATACGCTCGTGGGCGTTTCGCTAGCTTCACATATACCAAATTTGGTATTACGGGTCGTGAATGAATGGCGAAGGTATGTGACTAGTGCAAACATGATAATCATGAGATGCTTGTGATGCAAGAACATGACTACATGCCACGCTCACGATACGCTCGTGGGCGTTTCGCTAGCTTCACATATACCAAATTTGGTATTACGGGTCGTGAATGAATGGCGAAGGTATGTGACTAGTGCAAACATGATAATCATGAGATGCTTGTGATGCAAGAACATGACTACATGCCACGCTCATGTCGCTCGTGGGCGTTTCGCCAGCTTCACATATACCAAATTTAGTATTACGGGTCGTGAATGAATGGCGAAGGTATGTGACTAGTGCAAACATGATAATCATGAGATGCTTGTGATGCAAGAACATGACTACATGCCACGCTCATGATACGCTCGTGGGCGTTTCGCTAGCTTCACATATACCAAATTTGGTATTACGGGTCGTGAATGAATGGCGAAGGTATGTGACTAGTGCAAACATGATAATCATGAGATGCTTGTGATGCAAGAACATGACTACATGCCACGCTCACGATACGCTCGTGGGCGTTTCGCTAGCTTCACATATACCAAATTTGGTATTACGAGTCGTGAATGAATGGCGAAGGTATGTGACTAGTGCAAACATGATAATCATGAGATGCGTGTGATGCAAGAACATGACTACATGCCACGCTCATGTCGCTCGTGGGCGTTTCGCCAGCTTCACATATACCAAATTTAGTATTACGGGTCGTGAATGAATGGCGAAGGTATGTGACTAGTGCAAACATGATAATCATGAGATGCTTGTGATGCAAGAACATGACTACATGCCACGCTCATGATACGCTCGTGGGCGTTTCGCTAGCTTCACATATACCAAATTTGGTATTACGGGTCGTGAATGAATGGCGAAGGTATGTGACTAGTGCAAACGTGATAATCATGAGATGCATGTCATGCAAGAACATGACTACATGCCACGCTCATGATGCGCTCGTGGGCGTTTCGCTAGCTTCACATATACCAAATTTAGTATCACGTGGCGTGAATAGAGATTGAAAGTAAATGACACCCCCAAAGATGGTAATCATGATATGGAAGTCTTGTAGGGCATGATTTATGTCCGCCTCGTAACGTTGTGCTGATTTGAAAGTGACGTATCAAGTTCCTCGTTCATGCTTTGCATATCATCGATTCCCACTGTACTTGGAATGTGCAATTTTGTTTTCTCTTCCACACTATTATAGAGTTGGTGTACCAGGGAGCAGAAAGAGATCTATGGAAATATAAAGCATGCTAGAAACCGCACCGGTCTGTAGTACAGATCGAAAGAGAATACCTTGGCTTTTGCAGAAATAAAGGTTGTTTTTTTTTCAGCAAAAAATTATAGACACCATGTAGGCGACTACTAATCTAGCTGTCTTTTTTTTTTCAGTTTATTTGCGTCTTCGAAACCACTTATTACATATCGTGTACCCTCAATTTGAAAGTGCAATGCTGCTTTGCATCTACTAGTAAGCAGGGCATCGCGTAGCAACCTGGAAAATTTCATTTGATAAAAACCAGTGCACTTACACATTTATAGATATCACTCTCACTCGTCACACTAGTCACATCGACTATATTTCGCAGTTTTTCGGGCAGCAGGCCGAGACACGAATCAGTCATTGAAAACTGTGTGCAATCGATATCGCATCTTTGCTCTGCCTAATGTATATGTACCTGTGTATAAATGCCGTGGGTAGCGACTTTATCCATGTGAAGTCGGCACCCGTGGTTAGTTACTCGTAGAAGGGATTAATGACCCGTTAACGAGTGATAAGTATCTCGTTCTCGTTGCACTTTGTATACACCTCCCGTTCAGCTTTGTTTTCTTTTTTCTCGTGGTCTCACAGCTCAACGAAGTACCCGTTAAAGTTCTGGCATCGCTTTCTTATCATAATTTTCGCCATTTGCCTTCTTTTGCCTGTTCATTATTGCTCTTGTCATCCTTTGTTGTAATTAAAAGTAAGCCCTAATATTTCATTGGGTTATATAGTGAAAGCCCGTTCGTAAGAAATCACGAAATGGTTATATACTTGACGTTTTTCTAATGTTCGCAGTCATACGCGTACTCTACGAATCGTCTTGAAATGCAAACTAGTTGTGTGAGAGGGATTGTCTTTGAGAAAGAGGGCTAATTTGAGTTCACTATTACCGCTCAGAAGAAGCACCGTTACGCAACTGCGGCATGGGTGCGGGCATTACATGCGATGAATGTGGTCGTGAACCACCCTGCGTGCTTAGAGAGAAATCGCAGCGTACGGATAGCAGACGTTGCTGTGAACAGATTAGCCGAATATTTCAGTCGTGCTTGGCACGGAGGGTCCACAAACGGATCGCGCAGTTGTCGAGTGCGAAGCGGAAGGCTCCCCTTGCGCTTCCGCCAGCGCTCCGTCGCTACGCCTGATGGGGGAAACAACCTGACCGAACTCGCTGCAGAAGACGCGAGTAAAGCGCAGCGAAAGCTAGCACGTGTCGCGTACGGGATCTGCGAATTTCACTAACAAGATACTTGTTCCGGGAAAACCCTACATGCTTAACTCAAACATTGGCGTCATCGCTGTTTTGGTGTACAAAGAAGTGGAAACTCTATACAAATGTTCGTGGAAACGTTTCGGCGCGCGCACAATAGACGAAAAAAAAACGTTTTTTTTTCGTCCATTGTGTTCGCGCCGAAATTTGTCCTCAAACAAACTCGCCCAATTTTCCACATACACACACACACACACACACACACACACACACACACACTCACACTCACACTCACACTCACACACACACGCACACGCGCGCACACACACACACGCACACACACATACATACATACATACATACATACATACATACATACATACATACATACATACATACATACATACATACATACATACATACATACATACATACATACATACATACATACATACATATAGAGAGAGAGAGAGCTGCCGAGATGTTCTTTTCGACGTCCAACGACAGATAGCATGATATCAGCCAGTATCGACATAGCTCAAGAGGGGCGTTTGTATCGGATGCGTTTCTTTCCGATACAAACGATAAGATTTATTTGATATCCGTTCGTGAAATTACCATAGACAGTACACAAGAAACGTCAAGACGCCCGACGCGACCCGAAATGAAAGAAAAAAGCGAGCTTTTTGTATTGCGTATACGCAACGTGTAACTTCGGCGCTCGACAACCGAATTGCGGTTCGGTTGCCGCGCGTGTTTATGCAAACTGTCGCAATTCGCTAAAGTGATGGACGTATTCAGTTCCTAAACGTTGGTCCCTTGAACATGACAGACAACGCGAATTCTCTCTTCTGAATAGCAAAGACAATACTCCACGTGTATCTCAGCGAACACGGCATGCGCACACATCCACGCTCACTGTCTGGGTGTGAGGTCCTCGTCCGTGGACCATTGTACACACCGAGTTCGTTGTAGTCGATTCTAAGCGTAAACAGCGTGACGATGGCGTGCCTTCTGTGCACAATATTCGGCAACTGTAACATCCGCGTAATTTCACCGGAGCCTCCTTCTCGTATAGAGTGAGTCTATAGCCGTATTTTTCGTTGCGTTGGCCTCGCGTTTTTCGGTAGCGCCGGCAGTCGCTGATGCTTCTGCGGAGAGCCAGTTGTTTGCGTCTCGAGAATCGCCTCGCGTGTCCGATCCCGGGGCTTTCCTGCCACGAGCACAAAGCATGCGCGCACTCAGATCTGCGTTTCTTTCTGAGCGATGGCAGGGCGTCGAGAGAGCTGACGTAGGCAGACAGAGGGAGGCTATGAATAATACAAAAGAAAACCAAACAAACGACAACAAAACACGGCGCTCTTATGGCTGGCCGCAAAAAAAAGAAAAAAAAAACTCCGTTCGCTACTCGCGGCTTCCGCCCCTCTGACGAACTGCTTGCGCGGGCCGGCTGGCACTTCATATAGTGTATCGTTTTATCATTCGTATGTATAGCTATGCTCCACGCAAAGGTTCTGCTCGTACGTAAAGGCCTTTTTCTGGCAAAATGGTACCCATCATACTTCAATGCAGGGGGTTGACTGAGAAGGTTAAGAAATTGAAAGAGACAGACAGAAAGAGAGAAGTGACATGGCGAAAAGAAGGACGCTCGAAATGAACACAAACATCCAGTTCGGTAGTCTGTGCTGGTAAAAGAATTAGTGCTTATTCGGCACTAATATGTGAATTTAGGCGCGGGAGTGTCAGTCAGCGCCATCGCCGCCACGGCTACAGATGGCGCTGATTGCCACTCCCGCGCTTGAATTCACATATAAGCCCAACAAAGTGGCTGGGAGGATAGCCGCCGTGGTAGCTCAGTGGTAGAGCATCGAACGCGTTATTCGAAGGTCGCAGGTTCGGTTCCTTCCCACGGCAAGCCTGTCTTGAAGGCCATTTTGTAGTGACTAGGATCATTATACAGGCTCCGAGACCACCTCTACGTGCATGCTCATCTCTGAGGCCATAGTATAATTTTTTTTATTTTTTAGCTCGTAGTTTGCATGCATCAATGAGCTTCGCACAAGCTTCACCGCTAGAGCGGCAAGCACACGATGCTGATGTGTGTCTATTCACACAATTTAATTAAAACTTGAGAATAATTGGAGGAGCGAAAACATTTATGTTGAAGTAATATTCTTGGTAAGCACATGTACACTTTGTTAATGTTTGATAAACGCAGGCACAAAGAAGGGTTTATTGCACTGCGAGATGTGGAAATACAGCTGCCATATGAGGATTGTAAATTACACGCAAGAAATAAACACACAGGCAACAATAGAACAAGAACTGCAGCAGAATAAAACTGAAAATAACGCACACAACTGCACATACAGTGCACAGCGCGACACGGAAGTAGTTGCTTCAGCACTTGAGTCCGACATGTACTGAAAAAAGAAAAGAAAAATGTTGGCTACGTTTTCTTTCACACCTTCGTACAATTTTCTCCTGCACACTTTACATCGCTCTTTCGCGAAAAACAGTCACAAGCAGTTGCCGCAGCAAAAAAAAAAAACGATTTTAGGTGTCATGCAAGCCGTTAATGAGGCAGGAGGGTTTACTCAAAGATTACGTTTTAGCTTTAGCTAGCAAACATTATTATAGATTCACCACTTCTCTCTTAATGCGCTCATGAACGCTTCAAACTATTTGCGATCCGCTGACAACGATACTGAACATAGCTGCACTTTTCACGAAGTGTGGCTCATGCAGCAAATTCTAATACATGTAGCGGCACAATGAAAACCTAACAACGCGAGTGGTGACTCAATTTCTCGAGCCAAAAAAGAATTTTCTCGCAAACGGGCTGCGAAGCATTCCTGACAGTTTTTTTTTTTCTTTCGTGTGAAGCAATCCATGAAAACAGCACGCGAAGGGAAGAGCACAAAAACAATCTTTGCGCCAAACAGCACAATGCCAGAAACGTTAGGTTAAGGCTTCAACGACAAATGCAATATGCACTTAACATAATATTGATGGCATTCGTATACCTACCAGCAGCGAAGCTGAGAAGCAGCCGAAACAAGTGAAGACCACGATGCACGCCTGGCACGTTATCGCACATCTTTTGCGGCATCTCCCTGCTGCTGCCCGTACTTCTTCATTGCAGCAAATGCTCATGAACACGGAGCATGACAACGTTGCCGTCGCGTCCACGTCATGTGCACTTCTCTCGCGTACCATGCATGCCTGAACCCCGCCCGACGTTATCGCACCGCACAATCGCAGACGATGAAGACAGATTCAGGCTCGTATTACATACGCAAAAACACGTAGACGTACAATGCACTAGAAAAGGTACTGTAGTAAATAACTAGTACGCATGTTTCCTTGAAGCAATCAGTGATGTGCTGCCATCTTACGGCAGGGGCGAAGCTGCGTAGCTCAGCCGCTTTTTGGCCCGAGTTTATCTTACTCTATGCTAGTACAGCCGAACAAGAGAACATCTGCCTACTGACCATCCTTGAGAGGACGCTCCTAAATACCACTAGGCGGCGCGACAGTCTATGAACATTGCGAACACAGATTATGTGTGTTTGTCTTGGCACCTTATCTTGACGCAATAACCGAGGCTTCCAAAATACCCGTCTTTAAACAGTGCTCCCACAACATTGTGGATGCCATGATTTGGTATCTGCATTCTATTGGCCGTACGCCACCTTTATGCTGTAAACTCGACGTCTAACTGCGTAGATTCGCAACCAGCTAGGCGCAATGAATATTTATTATTTATCGCGCACTTCTACGTAGCAATGCATGTCGCATGCGTGATCTTCGTTGCACCATTATCGGCAGAAGCATCTTTTTTTTTCTTTTTAACACATATGTATACTTTTTGCAGACTGAGGCCTCTCTCAATGATTTCCAAGTTTCTTTGTCATCGCCGAGCTGATTCGATTTTATGCATGCAAACCTATGAATTTCATCACTTCACCTAACTCACCATCGTCCTGCATAATTTGACATTGTGAACGGCAAGAAACAGGTGCCATAAAAAAATGCCTTAAGGTAATGGTCTTTCAGCTCAAGATTACTCGAGCGTTCCTTATATTCTTCGATTCAACATGTGTCATCTGGTGTGCCCGCAGTGGTCAACCTCTGTTAGTAACTTTCCTTTCACGGTTGTTGTTCATCTGAAAGCGCTTGTTTATTCTATCCATCCATCTTTGTGGGTGTGCGCGCGGGTTTGTGCGCTGTTTTTATTTTTATCCTTGGTTTCCTTTTCCTTTCCCCTCTCCTTCGTACGCGCACTTGCGTCGTGCTAAGTTTGTTCGGAAAGCATATCACTGTTCGCCCGAGTCCTTGCAAAGACATTGCCAAGCCCACGAAGCAGACGTTACGCTTGCGTGAACGTCGCCAGTCATGCACTGCGTCCCGGCGTTTTCGCGCAAACGTGCTCGGCGCCATAGCGAGGGAACGCGTGAAATTGGACGGAGCGAGCGGCGGACGCTGTCCACCCTTGAACCTACGCGTTGCCGTCCGTTCGTTCCGTGCACAGCGCGCTCACATCACTAGTTTTTTGTTCGAGTTTTCTAGAGCAGCTGGTTACTATCTTCTGTCTCGAACAGCTGCATGGTTAGGAAGGCTGCTCGAAATAACGTGAAGCAAAAAAAAAAGAAGAGAGGAAAGGGGTGGCACGCTGTCACTTTCTGCCGTAGGTGCCAGCAGCGCGGAACGGAAACCTTATTTTCCCTGGCAGTGCACCTGCACCTGTCAGTGCGGTGGCCAACCGGAGTTCGGCAGAAAGAGAAACGGAAAATGGAATCGGCTAAAGCCCGGCCGACATCCTCTTCGAGACTTTTGGTATTGCGCATTCGTCGAGAAAAAAAAAAAGAAAGGCTGTGATGGTGGTAACTAGAGTCACCGCAACCTCGGAGAGCTGAAGCACCTGAAAGCCCTGGCTGTGTCCACCTGTAGCTTGTGGCTATACTTGCCAGCATAAAGGACGAAGCAGATGCACCTGTAGTATATACGTGGTAGATGAATAAAAAAAAATAAACTTGGGCAAAAGAAAAAAAAACCGCGTGCGATTATTTTATATCCTCAGATGTGGATGTAGTTGAGATGCGAAGCCTACGCATTATTCCCCGATAAATTTTGCACGCGGGGATGCGAGGGTTGCTCTGTGGAAGAATTCACATTTACCGCTTACCCGATTGTAATATATTAGCTTAAATAGAAATAAAATGATCTGTATGTCTAGTGCCATGTTCAATACAAAAAAACCAAAAGATTATGTTATCTCTTAGCCAGACTATTAATATTATTATTATTATTATTATTATTATTATTATTATTATTATTATTATTATTATTATATTTGGTCAGGATTGTTTTTTTAAGATAGCTTTCCATCTGAACAGCCGACAAACGTTGTGCCAGAAAACAGTCATCGCACCGCGGGTGAGTGATGTCAGTGTAAAATTTTTATCTTATATTTTTTGTCCTATTTGTGGCATTTTCATACTTGTTCTCTTTTATTCTTCTTTTCCCATCAATTCTCAGGCACACGCGTTAAAGAGATTCCCCGAGAACCCAGATTACCAGGAGTCGCCACATTGCGGCGTGCCTTGTAATTATGTCGCGGCAACGGCAGGCAAAAGCCCCCGACTTTCTCTCTTTCTCTCTCTCACTCCCAGTTATCTCTGTCAGAAGCTCGTGGAAAGGGAGAGAATGCTGAGGAAGAAGGTGCCTGAAGTTTGCGCGCACCGCTTTACAAAATAAATAAAAGGGAAGGTAAAGCGGCTGCAGCCGGCGCGCGACAAAAGGGGAGGAGGAATTGAAGAAAGGGCTATACGATTTAGAAACTGGACGCTATATCAGTTCACTTAGTCGGTAGGGAGGCGGTTATAAACTAATGAAGGTAATGCGGCGGGGCAAGCAGTTTTTATACTGAGCTAAGCCACCGGCGAGATCCGAATCAATCTCTCGCGCAGGCGATGACCCCGAGCTCGACGACACCATCAGCTAAAGCACATTATACGTCCACCTCCATGAGCGATAATCTCTCCATAGGAAGCGCGTGCGATCATGAAACCTTCGCTTAGTTGCAAGCACCGTCCGTGGCCTCGCTAAGCCGCAGCTTTTTGTTCACTTCGTTCGCGCCTTGTTGCGTTTTCGCGTTGGCTGTGTAATCGCGCATGGCGGCTAGCTTTTCAACTTGTTTGGTTTGTTTCGGGACATCGAATCAAGCGATTTCTGTGCGGAGGAGGTAAGGCAGGCATAAATTTGCGCATAGTGTATTGGTGCTTTCAAAAGAGACCGCCACGGCGCTTGACGTATATATACAGGGTGCCCCAACTATCTCTAGCCGGAGTTTAAAAATATGCCGACACACGCAATTACGACACGACCAAATGCATGTTGCTGACCGTTGCCTGGAATTATAATATTTTTGTTCTAAAATATTGTTGAATTAGATCTGCTTAATTAACAAACTCTTAAAGAATCGAAAAGGAATTAAAAACTTCAATGAGAGAGTTATAGATCGGTTTGCAAAACGTCTGAGTAGACAGTTTCGAACTTTATATTTGTTAATTATTCGTGTGTTTTTGCTAACTACAAATGCTCGCGAAATACAAAAAATAAATACCACGTGACAACACCGCTCGCGCGCCAGTGCGCACGTTGATTTTAGTGCTCCCTAACCTTCCGGGTACGAACGACCATAGCCCCGCCGCGGCGGTCTAGTGGCTATAAAGTACACGGCTGCTGACCCGCAGGTTGCGGGATCGAATTCCGGCTGCGGCGGCTGCATTTTCGATGGAGGCGGAAATGCTGTAGGCCCGTCTGCTCTGATTTGGGTGCACGTTAAAGAACCCCAGGTGGTCGAAATTTCCGGAGCCCTTCACCATGGCGTCACTCATAATCATATGGTAATTTTGGGGTGTTAAACCCCACATATCAATCAATCAATCAATCAATCAATCAACCAATCAGCATTTGCCCCATTGTGCTCTCTCGACAGTATCCCAACGATGGTGGTGGCTTTGCGATGAACGCGTTTTGCTATCGGCCACTAAAGCGATAACCGCTGAGACTGCTTCTCGCTGTCATGAACAAGGGAGAGGGATGCGTATCGTTCGTAGGCGGTACGCTAGATAGCACCAGAATCAGGGCGCGCGCTGACGCGCGAGCAGGTTTGTCATGTGGTATTTTTTTTATTTTGTGGGCATTTGTAGTTAGCAGAAAAACCGTAACAATTAACAGATATAATGTTGGAAACTGTCTAATCGGACGTTTTGCAAAGAGCTCTACAACTTTCTCATTGAAATTTTTATTCATCTTTATTCCTTCAAAATGTAATTATTAAACAGATCTAATTAAACAATATTTTAGAACAAAAAAATAGAAAAGCCGTAGTGGAAGGTTGCGAAAATTTTGACCACCTGTAGTTCTTTAACGTGCACCGAAATCTATGTACTCGGACCTCAACCATTTTCGCCTCTATCGAAATCGGAGCCGCCGCACCCAGGTTGCAATCCTGCGACCTATTGTTCAGTAGTCGAACACCTTAACCACAAGCCCACTGTGGCGGGGTAACGTTTATTTCTAAATACATGTCATTAGAAATGAGTATACCTTTTCGGCATTATTACCTGAAGAGTTTTGTAAATTCCGCAGTGCCGTAACGCAGCACTGTCCTCGTGTGCTTGAATGCGCTGTTTCATCTTAGCGGTACGAGACAGCGCTCCGGCACTTCTGAACTGAATTCTCGGGGCATAGATATTTAGAGGATTCTGCAGCGTGCTAAAGAGAGAGAGAGAGAGAACGGCGCTCCCTGTATACAATATAGGCGCCCGAGACGTGACCAGCAGCGCAATGCGAATTGAGGCTGCGTGCTTTGCGTCGAGCATTCGCCACGTTCGCCCACGTACATGTATACAACGCGGTGTTGAAATATTTATTGATTTGTTTATGGAAAGCCTTGATGAGCTGAGTATTCGTAAAAAAAGAAACACTAAAGCCCGAAGCTTTGCATTCATATTTGATATGAGAAATGCAGCCGTGTTCCAAACAGAAGTGGTTTTTGGGACAAGGCTCTTTTAGAATTTGTAGCCGCAAATTTAATCTTGTCTTTCAAATATATACGTTATTAGAGGTGTCAGGGCTCACGTAGCACGCGGTATGCCTGTGCCCTCACGTTCGCGTCCACGCATCATGGGCGGGGTTGTTACAGTGGCTTCCAGCTGATAAACGTCGCGGCACTCGTCATGCCCTCTCGCCCCGAGCGACCTATGGGAGCCGGTGTGCTGCACAGAATCTGAGCTGTCTGAACGTTATTTCGATTGATTTGTCGGGTTTAACGTCCCCAAACTGAACGTGCTCTACGATCTCGTCGGCACTTCGACACCGTATCAGACGAAATGTGCTAGCCGATGGTGCTGTTACGAACGAAATAATACAATTTGATGAAAGATTGTACAGAGACAGGAGGAAAATTTACCGATGGCTCGTTTTATATGTCAGGCACAGCACACAGGGAAAGCCAAAAAGGTGTACAGAACATTAATTTTAGTCTTACAATACAATAAAATGCTTAGGGCATAAGTGCATAATGCATGCACTTATGCACTTATGCACTTATGCACTTATGCATAAGTGCATGACACCAATATTAGCAATTGGTTGAAACGTGCACTCACCACTTCGAGAAACAAAGGCACAAAGAAGACATACACAGAGCGCGTTTTGGTGACATTGTTTGTCCTTATGTAGAGTTCACACTGCCCTTTTGTCTCTGTTTGTCTTTTGTGTTGAGTCTGTGCCTTGCAATCACATTAGAAAGAAACTTGAAACTGCCTAAGTCTTTAAAAAAATGCAACAGATGGCTGCAGAAATGCATGGTTGATGAACCGTAAACGAGCCAGACTGATTGGCTGCCAAAATTTATCGCTCTGACTATTTGACATGAAAAAGCTGCTGTGCAGTTTAGAGTGCATGTTGTAAAAAGTCTGCAGCAAAAAAAAAAACTAACAAGGCATAGAATGTGGCTTGTGACATCATCCAAACGGCATTTTCTCGTGCTCCAGCTGAAGCAGTGAAGAAATGACAGGACAGGAAGTGAGAGCTTTCAGTTACACTCCTTTAGTCTCCAAAAATTGGCTTCTTTGCAGTGATTTCAGGTGGTCATAAGATGTAATAATGTCAGACGTATGCCGGCAAAACATGTGGCGCTAACTCACGCTCGGCAAATACATTTTGCCCTTAGGGCTCATTCGGCCTCAGGCTTACAAAACATTTTCTCGATCGGACTCAAATTGACTAAATTACTTACCCCGACTCACTCATACACAGACTCACCACTTCGAGTTTGAGGGAGTTCACTTGTGAGTTTGCCAACCTTTGATGACAGATAATATCTTGAAATTCAGGACATAACAGGGCTAACTTAAAGCATTACTCACATGGCTAGACTACATCACTGCAAACAAGAATAAAACTGTGCTGCTCAGTAGAGCTGCTTGCACTCATCTGGGGCTAGAAAATGTAAACCAATCTACAACTATTCAAAGTATACCCATGTCGTGCTATGGCCAAGATAAAGCAGTTTTCAATCACTCTTTAATATACACTGCCTCAGGCTTGCATGTTCAACATATCATAAGTACACTCTGAGCTGTCACTGTGCCTGTATGCTTTTTGTAATGCACAATGTTTACGAATTCTTTCATTTTACTTCTGTGCAGGATCAACTTCTCAAGGAACATATTGGGAGCCTGCTCAAGCTGTGCATGTGTCACCTTATGAAGAGAACCCCGATGGAGCCCTTTGTGATGTAAAGGCTCAATCATATGCTGTAATATGTAGTGCTATTGTAGTTATATGCATCCAGGGTGAAAGCTTGGAAACTAAAATAAGGATTTATACTAACCAGAGAGAACAACTTTGTGTCAATAGGTTGAAGCACGTATCCCTCAAAGCATTGTTACGCCCTCTGGCAACTTTTTTACCTCCATAAGCCGTACACTGATCTAACCTTCGATGTTGACACGATTAATAGCTGGCAGGACGACAGCGGAGAATGAACTGAGCAGCACGAGCTAGTATGCAAGGTATTCACAGGGTAAAATTACAAAACGGCTCAAGGAATGCATATCAACTTATGCATTATCATCGAACATAAAGTGAAAACTTCTACTGATTATTAGAGACGCTTCAGGAAAAAAATATGCCACATTTCACCTATTGCAAGCATTAATACTCTTGTTTCAAAATAGGGTTGTTGCAGCATGTACCTTAAATTTTCTCATATTTTGCTCCGTAGTCGAAAATCTCAACATGCCACTTTATCACAGAAACAATGAGTCAATCAGTTGACAAGATAAGCAGGGAGTGAAATGCCAGAACACTGATACAGTCGAACCAATTCATAAGAGACACTAATGTAAGAAACAGTTGGATATAAGTGACACTATTGTGCCTAGATTTAAATAGAAGTTCATATGAAAATGCCTACGTGGTACCCTGCTCATAAGAGACATGTCATGTACATAACAAGAATTACTCCCCGGTGTATGCCTTTTATAAAAGGGTTCAGCTGTATGCACAAATTGATATAAACAGTATAAGATCATGGCACACTATGGCACGCATCATCAGTCGTTAGGCAACTATGTATACATGTGATGCTATGAAGCATTTAAAAACAATTACAAAGCCAAACGAGCTATGTAATTGCTTTTTATAGCAATTAGGCTAAAACAAGTTCAATCATTTTGACGTCATTTCTTCCAAGAATTACAAGATTCTCAGCACGCTTTCATTGGCTTGAATATGTCTTTGTGGGAAATATTTCTTGCGTGCAGGTACAAGAGCAGGGCCAGGAAACTGCATCACATCCATGTGCTAGTGGTGCAACTGCTACAGCTGTATCAACAGTGGAGGTTGCAGAAGCCCTTCTTCAGCTTTTGCAGTGCATGAAGGATGTACCAGACATCATGTGCACACAAGACAAATGCATCCAGGTCGATGTAGACTCCATTATAGGGAAGCAGTTCAGGCTTGTAGATATGATGACATCAGATAATACTGTGCTTGCTTTTACTGGTGTGTCATCAATGACTTTGCTTGTAGCCATTAGTAATGAAGTGAGCAGGATTGAAGACGTAGTAGCTGAAATGTCTACTCTTGAACGAGTCATTCTCGTTCTTGTGCGATTGAAAACTTGCTTACCCTTTGTGTGTATGGCACCACTATTTTCTGTGAGCCGCACAACCATCTCTCGCCACTTCTACAGCACACTGTCTAACCTTGCAGCGGTACTGAACTGTGCAATGCCATGGCCAAACAAACAAGAAATATAAAGCAATCTGCCTGAACGCTTTGAAGAATATAAAGAGGTACGTGTTGTGCTAGACTACACAGAGGTTGCAGTAGAAAAATCACACTGTGCTTCTTGTAAAATTTTATACTCTCATTACAAACGTACACACACAGCAAAGCTTCCCGTTGGCGTCTCACCTGCTGGATTAATTACTTTTGTGAGCTGCGGTTTCGGAGGCCGAGCGTCGGACAGGACTTGCGTAGAGAAATCGGGAGTTCTAGAAAAACTCGACTGTTTTGAAGATGATGTCATGATTGACAAAGGTTTCAACTTGGGCTCGCTATGTGTAAAACTTGGGCTGGGGGTTGTGCAGCCTCCATTTCTTCGTGGACAGCTGCAGATCATGGCGAAATACTCGGAAAAGACTCTAAAATAGCCAGGGCACCTGTGCACGTCGAGCGTGCCATCCAGAGGATAAAAGTTTTTAAAGTTCTGAAGAAACCTGTACCTTGGGAAGTTGTCGGCGCCCTTGATGAAATATTTATTGTGATTGGTGAAATTGTAAATCTCTCCTCCCTTATTTTCTCTGAGAAAAGGTTCGAGTGATAATATGGAACTTGTGTTCACAATGAAATGTAATAGAACTTATGCAGGTAGTCAAAAACTGAGGTCAATGAAGAGGTCAATGAAGAAGCTTAAGAAGTTGAGCACCACAACATGAGGGATAACACACCATTGTGCTATGTAAAGACTATTGAGTTAACGGACCGACACACAGGGTCCCTTGGGCAATCACCTAAGAAGACTTGAAAACGAAAGCCATCTTCTTTTTCTTCTATGTCGATGCACAGTTGTACCCCCCCCCCCCCACCCAGGACACATGTGTTTGTGATAAGAGTGATTTTAACTGCATTTCCCAGCTGAGGAAGTTATTTTCGATGTACTCCTAAGTATATGCATAGCTGTTTGGTAGAACACCTGCTAGCCACGCAAATGGCCTGAGCTCAATCCTCACTCGGACCCGTAAATTCATTACTTATTTTATTCGCATATATCTCGATTTTCTATCATGGGCAAGATGATTGTTCACTCACAACCAACGATCCCGACGCCAAAATTTCTGGGAAAAGAGCTCTTTAATGCTCCCACATTATTATTCACAAACCCATTGATGCTTCCGACTGCTCACACCATGGCTGTGTATAGAGCACATGACGAGTGACATTACACATATCTTAAGGGCAGAGGGTAGGCCCATATCTCCCATGTATTCTAAGGCTTCAGTAGCATGCATTTTTTCTTTACTGCATGTAAAGTGTTTGGGTTTGTTTCATTTTGTGCATTAGCATGTTCCTGCACTGGAACTAAATGATAACAATCTATCCACTGTTGATATTTTTCACAATTGTTTAACGAAGCATGTACATTTCGTCATTACCTCATTATAGTTTGGTAGCTGCGTATTGATGTTTGGTTTATTTGAGGAAGAATTGATCTTCTGTCTTAAATTGGAAGTATTTCTTAGCAAACTGCAGGCTATCTGTTTTGCCGCCTAAGCCTGGATGCTATGCCTCATTATCGCCTCCTTCACTTGGGGTAGACCAAAATTGGTATGGAAGGATAAGAGGGTTTTGAGAATATATGTGGCTGATCTGAATAACGGACAATCATGTCACGATATGAATGATATGAATAACGGGACAATCATGTCACGTACATTGTCTAAACCTTTCTTCAAGACACCTGTGGCCCATACCTGTTATCATGGGTCGTGGTAGACAGGTAATGCGAGAAAGGTGATTGACAGTTTTTATCTACCTAGGAATGGCGAGAACAAACATTGGTGATTCTTTGGGGCATTTAAACATTCTACCATAGTACCACACCAGGTCTCGAAACAGTTTCGGAAAAAGGCCCTGTGTAGCCATAATGCCAGTGCAGTGTCAATTGTGGTGCTTGCTACCTAATTATATAAACCTAAATATTACCCATGTACTCCAATGATGCAGGCGTCATGTCGAGTCAACATAATTTGGAGTCATCCTCCAAAGTTAGTTTAGGTTGCACTAGCCAGGACTACTGTCCTTGCAAGCATAAAGGATACATATCAGTTAGGCACTTCTGATGTTGGTAATATCCACGTTGCTGTTGGTATTGTTACGGAACTTTTAACAACTGGTTATATAAAATGCATGACTGTGCGTGTGTACAACATTTCTACATAGCTTTAGCATCAATTTGTAATGTTTTACTGAATGAATCAATTACAGCACAGTCACTTCCCTTCCATTGTTTCGTATAACATAAGATTCTCATGGTATGTCAGATCTGCCAAATTTTTTAGGTTGCTCCGATAATTGGTCAAAGGTAACAAAAAATAGCTTCGACCTATAAAGAGCTGAAGTGAAAAAAAAGTTTATTTCTTGTTTTGTTCGAATAGATCATCTGCCATGAAATCATGACATGAATCATCTCCCTTTCTTTGTTCCTGGATTGCTTTGCTGTAACTTCCATCTCTATTGGCCGAATACTGATAATGGCGGTCAATTGCACCAAATCTTATCGCAGCGTTACGCCCAAACGGCGTTGATAGTGTTCAGTGCAACCATGCAGGCCTTTTAAATAGACAGAACAGTTTCAAAGATGGCAGTTTTGGGGGCTTTTCATTTAAATAAACATAATACATTGTGTTCTCTATATGTTCCATGGTTCCTTTGCATTCTGGGCAGATAGAATTACTCGAAATCACGGTTTGTGGAAGCTCCACATAAATAAAAGGAGAATATCATTTGCCACCACAACAAAATCAACAATAGTGCAACTAAACTGAAGATGGATGCGCAGAACAGCGCCTACATGCACGTCCTGGACACACAAGGCAATAGGCCTAAGTGAATGACAAATGTTAAATGTTAAGAAAAGCAGCGTCAAGTACATTTAAGTAGCCATAATACTTTTCTGGAAGTCTGTTACGCTAATAAGAACTACTGGTTGCAATTTTAAAAACCATTAACTTGATTTTTAAGTTATTGCACACCGCTTAGACGACAAAGACTGAACCACACGGACACAAGCGCAAACTTTTAACTTAGTTTATTAGACGGACACATGATGCTTTTGTACAATCGTGTTTCTTGGTTAGAAAAAAAAATGTTGACAGAGATTGATTTATAAAAATGTAAACAGTACACTGCTGATAACCACACATGCGGAGAAATCACATACCTATCGCACAACCCTACATTACGAATACAGGTACATTACATCCTTCTGTATTCGCCCCACAGATGGCATATTGACGCAGCCATTCCGCAGTCGAATAATCTCTGACACCTCAATGATTTCGCATATCTAATAACTGTGTATAGTGACCACCTTGGTTTCATGGGACTTCGGCTGACATCCGCATTCTTGACAATGCAAGCCTAAGTGTCCTTGTACAGATTTGTGCACAGTGTTGTTCTGCTCCCGGAGTCATTCATTAAGGCACCATCCCCTCTGGCCTACGTAATTCTTTCTGCACGAGAGCGGTATCACACTACCACTTTTTGGACACAATCCACAAACTTGTTCGTGTGGTTAGTTGTGCAAGCATTTGTTCCAGTCACAATTTTTTTTGTTGCCCTGCAAAGTGATGAGAACTTAATGGGTGCCAGAAGAACCGCTTGCACTCAGACACGGCTCCCTGTCTTTTCAGGCTATGGGAAACATTGTGAAAGTATGGTATCACATTGGTCCTACAAAAGTCTTCGTAATCTAAGTGGTGCGCAATGACGTAACAATGAATAGATACTAACTTGCTAAAGCACCCTTATATTCACTTGAGCCAGGAACCCCAGGTTGTGTACGCTCTAAGAAAAAAAAGGACTTGGCTGCTTGTCAGTTGGTCATCAAAAGCCAAGTCGTTCAGCTTAATCGAAACACACAAAAATGTGTGGAGAATTAAATATTGTTAAGGAAAGCTCTATCATCACAAACAACCTGATTTTATTAAATTTACCCTACCCTCAGTCCTTAAGAACTTTACAT
The DNA here is from genome assembly GCA_013436015.1 of Rhipicephalus annulatus. Lineage (NCBI taxonomy): Eukaryota > Metazoa > Arthropoda > Arachnida > Ixodida > Ixodidae > Rhipicephalus > Rhipicephalus annulatus. The sequence goes on along the minus strand of WOVY01001309.1, from coordinate 222,041 downwards.
GGCAGAGCAGGTAAAGGAGGCCAAATGTTACTGAACAGAAATGCATAGCCTGCTCATCCTTAAGCAAGCTGAGCAAGTTTCGGCTAAAAATACTTGAAATACACAAATTGCAGCTTGCGGACAAGTTTGTCGATGTGGTCATCATTTCTATGCACAGTTAATGTCATCGAATCCAGTTCTGAATACACTATGAAGTGTGTAAGAGCCAAGTTCAAAAGAAACATGCCAAGCTGCACCTGCGAGAAGTATGCCTGCCTAGGGTTCACAGTGAAGTTTTTGCCGTTCTTCTTTATGTAGGCAAGCTTCTTTTGCGTACAAAAGTGTTGTGGCTCGGGCGAGTTGGTTATCCATGAACTTAGCTTCTATTAGCGCGGCACATATGAAAAGGAAAGAGGAAAGAATACAGAGACGTCAAGACAGGTAGGCGCTAAACTTCCAACTGTTTATTTCATGCCCTTGACACCCATCTTATACATGCGTAGAAACACGACTCATCTTGCACGTGGTGTCATCCCAAGAAACGTCATTTCCTTATCTGTCAAAGCAATCGAAGGTGAACTCACACACAAGTTACCCATTTTTTCTATTGCCTCGGCTTCTTTGATTTCACGTGTCAGCTGATTGCGAGACCTGCTGATAACGGTGCAGCTATACAGATCAGGGGAGCACCCACACCCCTTGCAGTGCGCCGCCAAGAACCCTCCCACTGAAAGTTTATTTCTCGCGTTGTAAGCATGTTCCCGTAGTCTATCATTAAGACACCGCTTAGTCTGTCCTATGTAATATTTCCCACACGATAACAAGAACATGTACACAACGCAACACACACAATCTACATATCTAACCTGATGTTTCTTATCACATACTAAGCGAATAGAACTAAATGGGCGGGTCAACTTGCAAAGCTCCCCTAGTTTTTTGGGGGCTGAAAACACCACACGTACGTGAGCCCGCTGGGCTACCTTCTTCAAGTTATGAGAGACAGTGTGCATATACGGGATTACGCCTATTCTGCTGCCCGAACACTCCAACACTTGTTGCCTATCTTTCCGTGAAGCTTTGAGGATACGTTCAGCTACAGAGACCTGCAGCAGAACAGGGTACCCTGCTTCGGTGAGACGCTTACACTGAGTCTCGAAACTGTGTGCCATTTTGTGATGACACGATTTTGCTAGGGCGTTTTTAAAACACAAGTTTGCGATTCCTCTCTTTATAAGCTTTGAGTGCGCCGAGACAAAAGAAAGCAGAGGCTTATTTGCCCGTGGCTCATACGACCAGCAAGTGTGATTTTCCAGAAAAAACAACCGGATATCCAAAAACCGCAGAGAGGCACCTTGGGGAAGCTCGCAAGTAATTTCAAGGGGTGCGAGACATTCCTTAATCGCTGGTAACACTTCTTCAACCTTCGCTTCTAGGTCAACTGGTGTACAGTCCATCAAAAACAGGAAATCATCGACAAAACGAAAAGATTTGCACACTGGAGTGTCGTATAACGTTGAGGACAAGGAAGTGCTAAGGCTGGATAAAAACAGATCACTAAGAATGGGTGCTATGCACGAGCCGATGCATACACCGTTTTTTTGCAAATACAACGCGTTGTCCCATGAGATAAAAGTAGAGGAAAGGTAAAAAGATAAAAGTTCTAAAAAATGACTCATTGATAATGAAGCTTCATTTTGAAAGCGCGTGTCACCGTAATCATCTATGGCATGTTCAATAGCAGACAACAGAGCACCATGAGGTATCGAGTAATACAAGTCTTTTATGTCCACCGAGAAGGCTTGGTACCTGTCATGTGTGTGGTTATTCAAGAATTCAATTACCTGATCGGAGTTCCTAATCAAGAAAGGATCACTAACGGGTAAACAAGCAAGCTTGGCTTGAAGAAACAAAGCGACTGACTTTTGCCATGTGTCATTTTCTGAAATAATTACCCTCAAAGGGACGTCTGGTTTGTGGGTCTTAGCGCTGAAGAGAACTTCAAGGTGACCTCGTCTGCTGTCATTGACACTTTTCTTTAGCTTATCAAGATTCAGCCTACTACACAGTTTCTTGGCCTGCGCCTTAACCTTTGTCGGAACGACCTGATCATGCACTTTGAAAACACTGGAGATGGCTTCCTTCGCCTTAGCACAAAACGTGGCTGCAGGCAAAACAGCAAAACCACCTTCCTTGTCGGCAGGCAACACACACAAGGAATTGCTTGTCAGATACTCCGAAACACGTTTTACAGAATGTTTTGGACGCGGCATACGATTACGTGAAATAACATCTACACCTTCAGATACAACGCGGGACGCTTCCTCCTCAGGGACGAGTTTAGCAAGCTGTCTCACCATGGACAACAGTTCTTCCGGTGGCCTCCTCTTTTCGACCGCGAACTTCGGACCCAGTGAGAGCGCATCGTGGACGAACCCTGGAAGGTTCAGCTGCGAAGCCCCATGAACCGGGCTTCTCTGAGTCGGTCTCTTTCCCGGTAGACGGCTCCGGAGCTGCTTCAGATGACGCTGCCACAGCCACTCCGTTCTCTGGTCGACAAACCGTGAGAACGCACGAATCCTTCCAAGTGCACCCACAGGATCACTGGTGCAACGCACGCTTGTGGTTTCTACGCATGTATAAGATGGGTGTCAAGGGCATGAAATAAACAGTTGGAAGTTTAGCGCCTACCTGTCTTGACGTCTCTGTATTCTTTCCTCTTTCCTTTTCATATGTGCCGCGCTAATAGAAGCTAAGTTCATGGATAACCAACTCGCCCGAGCCACAACACTTTTGAACTTTATTTCTTGTTCAACGGGCCCGTTCTTCTACGCACTTCGTGACCCTCATGCAATCGTTTCGCTAATAGCAGAAACGGTGTGTAAAGCACGCTCTCTTGCGTTCTGCACTCGTCGCAAAATAATACCGCAAGAAATAGTTCACCTCTCAGGAGGCTTCGTTCCGTCACCAGGACACTCGTCTAGGATCTGCAAGATCCTACGTTCGGAGCTGTACCGCCAAGTGCGGCTTGTTGTGGTCTGGGTCCTGTGGGTCTCGTCGTTGGTAGCTGGCTCCCATCGGACTCGTCCCTTATAGCGAGAAGCAATGCTTATATGGGAAAACAGAGAACAGACATTTATTTACATTAGAGAGAGGTCAATAAGAAAGTTTAGATATATAGTGGCGTTCTTCGTACATGGCGAGCTCTCCACTCGAAAAAGCACACCGAATGAGCCGTGGGGGCTCATTATAAAGGGTCTGTCCTCCCCAGATCCCTAGATCGGGGACCGCGTACAGATGGCACCGTCCAATCACGGACCACACATTACCCGCGAGGGTGACGAGCACGCACGGTCCACGCGAACGTTCAAAACTGAAGCGTGGTCACCGCACGGCCATGTGGCACGAACGCGGCTCCCCCCCCGTCAAGGTGTGTCGCTGGGCGAGGGGTCTGGAGTTGATGACTGCATCCATCGAAAGGGCCGCCGTAAACAAGCTTCAAAGGGTGCCGAACGACTCGTTCAATTAGCGGGACGATTCCCGGCCGCCGCCGCCGCCGTCATCTTCCAAAGAAGAAGCTGCACCGGTGGTCTCCCGAACTGCTCACGGCGCCGCGGCGGCAGGACGCCGCACCCTCCGGCCAGGTGGGAACAATACATGGCGGACACAGGCCGCCAACCCGTTTGGCGACTCAAAAGGAACATCAAAAGGAACGCCGATCCATTGTCAGACCTGGCGCCGGTCCTAACAGCCTCTCCGCCGGGGAAAGAAGATCCCGAGGTGCAGTGGCCAGCAGGTACTGTGCAGCGGGATCTGTATTGCAGCTTGTCGGCTCTTCCTCTATTATTTTTGTCCGGAACACTGGATCCGATGATCATTGACCAAGAGGGCGTTGCTCGCAGGGATGAGGTGACCCCTCTCCACCATATCTTCCGCCCACCACAAATGAGGAACTGCGGAAACTGCGCCGAAAGCACACCCACACACGAGCAAGCACACGGCAATTCCCTACTCAGAATCACCAGACTTAGATTCACCTGTGGAAGTCATTTCCTTCTACCTCAACTTTATTCCTGTGGCCCCCGCCGAGTCGCAACACCACATCAGCCACTTTTGAAGACATTAAACAAAACACTTGACACATGTTTGGATAAATACAGAAAACTAGTGGGCCTCAAATCGAGGATAGAAAGCAGAAAATCGTTTTGAAGCCCTCGGGGTACTAGGGACAACGACTCAGACCATCTGCGTTGCTGTTGAGTTTACCCTTCTTGTAATGGATATCAAAGGTGTATTGTTGAAGAGCTAAGCTCCAGCGCAAAAGACGGCCGTTTTTCGATGACATGGACTGTAGCCATGTGAGGGGACAGTGGTCAGTCTCTATTGTGAACCCAGAACCGGCGATGTAGCAAGCTAGCTTCTGCACAGCCCAAACAACGCAGGCACATTCCTTTTCTGAGGCACTGTATGCTTCCTCACGAACAGAAAGCTTTCTACTGGCATACAGTACAGGGTGTTCCTGGTCGTTCTCTCCCCTCTGACAAAGCACGACACCCATACCCCGGTCGCTGGCGTCACACTGAAGAATGAACGGCTTAGAGTAGTCAGGCGCGCTCAACACTGGCTGACTTTTTAGTGCCTTCTTTAGCGTAGAAAATGCATGTTCCTTGGCCCCATCCCATTTTACGGTCTGGGGTTCAGTCTTTCTAAGAGCGTCTGTCAAGGAACTTGCAATGTCAGAGTAACGCGGGATATACCTTTGATAATAACCGGCCAATCCAAGAAACGACCGAATGTCTTTCTTGGTTCGTGGTTGGGGAAAGTTGTCTATTGCGGCCAGCTTTACTTCTGACGGCCGGCGGTAGCCTTGGCCTATTACATGCCCTAGATAAGCTACCTCAGCGCGCCCCAATTGGCATTTCGCAACCTTCACTGTTAAGCCGGCCTCACGCAGACGACATAGCACAGCTCGCAAGTGTTTCATGTGGTCTATCCAGGAAGAAGAAAAAATAGCAATATCATCTAGGTACGGGAGGGCAAAGTCCTCCATACCCTGTAACACTTTGTCCATTAGGCCAGAAAAGCAATAAGGGGCATTCTTTAATCCAAAACTAAGGACCTTCGGCCGAAATGTTCCCATCGGGGAAATAAACGCCGCAAGCCTACTAGCCCTTTCAGTTAGAGGCACCTGCCAGTATCCCCTGACTAAATCCAAAGTCGAGATGAAATTGGCACTGCTGACTTGCTCAAGCCTTTCCTCAATATGCGGAATTGGATAAGTTTGGTCCTTTGTAATCGAGTTGAGCCTCCGATAGTCAATACACGGTCGCGGCTCTTTCCCTGGGACCTCAACCAAGATCAGAGGCGAGGTGTAATCACTCTCTCCTGGCTCGATCACTCCTAGCTCGAGCATTCGGTTTATCTCCGCGGCCATTATTTCCCGTTGCCTCGGGGAAACGCGGTAAGCTTTAGAACGAATTGGTTCCGAAGATGTCAGCTCAATATCATGAACTAGGGCTTTGGTTCTGCCAGGTGTGTCTGAAAATGTTTCTTTAAAGTCAAACAATAGTTCCTTCAGTTCCGCTTTCTGATCTGGCTCCAACTCCGCCTGCTCTACCAGGTTACTAATAGTCTCGCCAATGTCTTTGTTTTCTGTTGTTAACTCCGGGAAATCAATAGGCATTTCTTCCGGTTGATTGAGCGACATGTTTACAACGGCATGCCTCTGCTGGTACGGTTTGAGCAGATTAGTGTGGTACACCTGTTGCGTTTTACGCCTTCCCAGTCCAGTAACCAAGTAATTTGTGTCTGACAATTTCTGAACTACCTCAACAGGTCCCTCCCACTGGACCTGAAGTTTATTCTTCAGTGAGGGTTTCAGTATCATCACTTTTTCCCCTACTCGAAAGCTTCGCGTCCGGGCTGTCTTGTCATAATAGCGCTTAGCGTTGTTTTGAGCTCTGCGCATTTCCTGCTCCGCTAGTTCTTGAGCTGCGTGAAGTCGGTCTAACAGCTCAAGCACGTATGCTACTACCGAAGGGTCGTCCGCCCGGCCCTCCCAAGATTCTCGAACAATGCGAAGTGGGGAGCGAAGAGCACGTCCGTAAACAAGCTCCGCAGGCGAAAACCCTGTTGATTCGTGAGGAGCGATCCGAAGCGCGAACATAGCTGCGGGCAAGCAAGCCTCCCAATCCTCTTTTTGCTCATAACAAAGGGCGCGTAGCAGCCGTTTCATGACTGAATGTACCCTTTCTACAGCATTTGACTGAGGGTGGTACACTGAACTGTGGATGATTTTAACGCCACACTTTTCTAGAAATGTCGAGGTTAGTGCACTTGTAAAAACAGATCCCTGGTCGGACTGAATTTCTGCGGGGAAGCCTACACGTGCAAAGATAGATAAAAGCGCTTTAACTACCTCCTCCGAGCTGAGCTCCTTTAACGGTACTGCTTCCGGGAATTTCGTGGCCGGGCAGAGCACTGTGAGTATGTGCCGGTACCCGGACTGCGTTACAGGAAGTGGACCCACTGTGTCTATAACTAGCCTGCGAAACGGTTCTGTGATAATGGGGACCAGCTTCATAGGTGCTTTAGCCTTATCCCCTGGCTTGCCAACGCGTTGGCACGTGTCGCAGCTTCTTACAAATGCCTCCACCTCCCGAAAGCAGCCGGGCCAGTAAAACTCCCGTAACAAACATTCTTTTGTTTTTTTGATGCCGAGATGCCCTGACCACAAACCTCCGTGGACCAGGTGCAGCAGCTCCTTGCGGAAAGGATACGGTACGACTAGCTGATTAAACCGAACTCCTTTTCGACTCGTGTACTTTCTGTACAAGACGCCCCCCTTCTTGGTGAACTGAATGTTTTGCTTAGCCACCCCTTCCTTCGCGTCTGGCGTTAAGTTACGGAGAGTGGAGTCATTTTCCTGTTCCACTATCAGTTCTGTAGGACTTACATTTAACAGCTTTATGGTGCATTCTACTTCTCGAGATGCCTCGGATTCATCCGGTTTCTTACATCTTTCTTTAGATATTGTGTTTTGAGGCTCCATTATAGGGCGGTCCAGTTTCGTGCCAGGTAAAGAAGGCTCTGCCGCTGAAGCTGTTTCGTCTGCCACCGGATCTTTACAAACTGTCTGAGCGGCGAGCTCCCTTGCTTTGGATCGAGTTAAGGCCTGTACGATACCCTCACTGAACCCAATTCCTTTTTGTCGCAGCAAGTACTCTGATTTATTTGAGAACAAATACGGGTATTGCACTGGGATATGTGCCGAAACGGCAGCTTCAGTGTCTAGAACACCGAAAGGGCCTTCGATGCGGACTCTTGCTACTGGGAGACATGCACTGTTTGTCTCTACTGCTTGTCTTATCCACGCGCATTCTCCTGTAAACTGACTCTCCTCGACATAGGACGGGTGCACTACATCCATAGTGGCGGCCGAATCGCGGAGCACGCGGCACGGTTGGCCATTCACGACTAGGTCTCGGATGTATGGTTCTAGCAATTTCATGTTTTCGTCATTACTACAGAGTGACATTAACACAACTTTCGGGTTCTTACAACCCAAAGAAATATGCCCCGTCTGTTGGCAGTTATAGCAAACTATCGGCTTCTTGGCCTCGAACGCCTTTTTCTGTTGCCCTTCCGCCCTTTTCTCGGGTGCTTCTTCCTTTCTCTTGTTTTTCTCATCACCGCTTCCTTTGGAGTCTAAACCCTCCTTCGGCATATACCGACCCGACTTTGTCCATCGCGGAGGCTTGTCGGCCCGATATTTACTAATCTCCCTCCTAGGGACATCCTTGCCTTCGAGGGCACGGCGATTTACGTACTCCTCTGCGAGCTCTGCCGCTCTCGTGATAGTATCTACTCCTTGTCTATCCTGAACCCAGTACCTAATGTTTTCAGGTAGACGCCGAAAGAATTGTTCCAACGCAAAACACTGCAGAGTCTTTTCCGCGTCGCCAAGCGCACCCTCCTCTCTAAGCCATTCCTCCAGATTTACCTTTAAGGTGTACGCAAACTCTGGGTATGACTCGTCTTTGGCTTTCTCGATCTCACGAAATTTTCGCCTGAACGCCTCCGCTGACAGTCTGTACTTTTTGAGCAGACTCGCTTTGACTCTGTCATAGTCGTCTGCGTCTTCTTTACCCATACGGGCTATAATGTCAGCTACTTCACACGGCAGCAGCGTAAGCAAGCGCTGGGGCCACGTGTTTTTAGCAAAATTTTCCCTCTCGCACGTGCGCTCAAAGTGCACCAGAAAAAGACCCATGTCCCCTCCTACCGCGTAGGATGGCATCAAATCTGTCATTCGGCGCTCTCTTTCTCGTGCCACTGCGCTAGCTCCGTTCATTGATTGAGCCTTTGCTAGTTCAATTTCTAGGCGTTTCATTTCCATACGATCGATACGTTCTCTTTCCTCTTTCTCCTCACGACGTCTCTGTTCCTCTTTTTCCTCCCGGAGCCTCTGCTCCTCTTTTTCCTCACGGAGCCTCTGCTCCTCTTTCCTTTGCGTAATAGCCTCCAAGCATTCGCTCAGCTCATCGTCATCTGCCCCGATCTTCTCGATGGCGTCAATGATCTCCTGCTTTCTTTTCGTCTCGGCAATTACCTGGCCCAGCTCTCGGGCCAACTCTAACAACTCTGGCTTTTTTAGTCCCTTCAAATTCATGGCGGTCCTTGGTGCTGCTAACTCTTTTAACTAAACAACTTTGACGTACTATCAATACTTCCGTCAACCGTTACCAAATCACTGCTTTGTTTACAATCCTACGCAAAGCCTGGTGATATCTCAGCAAAGAAAAGCAGTGCACTCACCCTATGCAGTCATGAATTCGGACGCGTTCCTTCCCGTGTTGTCAGAGATGCCACGAAGCAGTTTTGTCCGACTCTAGGTCCTCCAGACAGCAGGTCTCAGCATTGCCTCCTGGTCGATGAGCTCGATCCCACCGCTGCCATCCAGTTGTTGTGGTCTGGGTCCTGTGGGTCTCGTCGTTGGTAGCTGGCTCCCATCGGACTCGTCCCTTATAGCGAGAAGCAATGCTTATATGGGAAAACAGAGAACAGACATTTATTTACATTAGAGAGAGGTCAATAAGAAAGTTTAGATATATAGTGGCGTTCTTCGTACATGGCGAGTTCTCCACTCGAAAAAGCACACCGAATGAGCCGTGGGGGCTCATTATAAAGGGTCTGTCCTCCCCAGATCCCTAGATCGGGGACCGCGTACAGATGGCACCGTCCAATCACGGACCACACATTACCCGCGAGGGTGACGAGCACGCACGGTCCACGCGAACGTTCAAAACTGAAGCGTGGTCACCGCACGGCCATGTGGCACGAACGCGGCTCCCCCCCCGTCAAGGTGTGTCGCTGGGCGAGGGGTCTGGAGTTGATGACTGCATCCATCGAAAGGGCCGCCGTAAACAAGCTTCAAAGGGTGCCGAACGACTCGTTCAATTAGCGGGACGATTCCCGGCCGCCGCCGCCGCCGTCATCTTCCAAAGAAGAAGCTGCACCGGTGGTCTCCCGAACTGCTCACGGCGCCGCGGCGGCAGGACGCCGCACCCTCCGGCCAGGTGGGAACAATACATGGCGGACACAGGCCGCCAACCCGTTTGGCGACTCAAAAGGAACATCAAAAGGAACGCCGATCCATTGTCAGACCTGGCGCCGGTCCTAACAGGCTCTACCGACAGGCCCTGACCACAAGCGTGCGTTGCACCAGTGATCCTGTGGGTGCACTTGGAAGGATTCGTGCGTTCTCACGGTTTGTCGACCAGAGAACGGAGTGGCTGTGGCAGCGTCATCTGAAGCAGCTCCGGAGCCGTCTACCGGGAAAGAGACCGACTCAGAGAAGCCCGGTTCATGGGGCTTCGCAGCTGAACCTTCCAGGGTTCGTCCACGATGCGCTCTCACTGGGTCCGAAGTTCGCGGTCGAAAAGAGGAGGCCACCGGAAGAACTGTTGTCCATGGTGAGACAGCTTGCTAAACTCGTCCCTGAGGAGGAAGCGTCCCGCGTTGTATCTGAAGGTGTAGATGTTATTTCACGTAATCGTATGCCGCGTCCAAAACATTCTGTAAAACGTGTTTCGGAGTATCTGACAAGCAATTCCTTGTGTGTGTTGCCTGCCGACAAGGAAGGTGGTTTTGCTGTTTTGCCTGCAGCCACGTTTTGTGCTAAGGCGAAGGAAGCCATCTCCAGTGTTTTCAAAGTGCATGATCAGGTCGTTCCGACAAAGGTTAAGGCGCAGGCCAAGAAACTGTGTAGTAGGCTGAATCTTGATAAGCTAAAGAAAAGTGTCAATGACAGCAGACGAGGTCACCTTGAAGTTCTCTTCAGCGCTAAGACCCACAAACCAGACGTCCCTTTGAGGGTAATTATTTCAGAAAATGACACATGGCAAAAGTAAGTCGCTTTGTTTCTTCAAGCCAAGCTTGCTTGTTTACCCGTTAGTGATCCTTTCTTGATTAGGAACTCCGATCAGGTAATTGAATTCTTGAATAACCACACACATGACAGGTACCAAGCCTTCTCGGTGGACATAAAAGACTTGTATTACTCGATACCTCATGGTGCTCTGTTGTCTGCTATTGAACATGCCATAGATGATTACGGTGTCACGCGCTTTCAAAATGAAGCTTCATTATCAATGAGTCATTTTTTAGAACTTTTATCTTTTTACCTTTCCTCTACTTTTATCTCATGGGACAACGCGTTGTATTTGCAAAAAAACGGTGTATGCATCGGCTCGTGCATAGCACCCATTCTTAGTGATCTGTTTTTATCCAGCCTTAGCACTTCCTTGTCCTCAACGTTATACGACACTCCAGTGTGCAAATCTTTTCGTTTTGTCGATGATTTCCTGTTTTTGATGGACTGTACACCAGTTGACCTAGAAGCGAAGGTTGAAGAAGTGTTACCAGCGATTAAGGAATGTCTCGCACCCCTTGAAATTACTTGCGAGCTTCCCCAAGGTGCCTCTCTGCGGTTTTTGGATATCCGGTTGTTTTTTCTGGAAAATCACACTTGCTGGTCGTATGAGCCACGGGCAAATAAGCCTCTGCTTTCTTTTGTCTCGGCGCACTCAAAGCTTATAAAGAGAGGAATCGCAAACTTGTGTTTTAAAAACGCCCTAGCAAAATCGTGTCATCACAAAATGGCACACAGTTTCGAGACTCAGTGTAAGCGTCTCACCGAAGCAGGGTACCCTGTTCTGCTGCAGGTCTCTGTAGCTGAACGTATCCTCAAAGCTTCACGGAAAGATAGGCAACAAGTGTTGGAGTGTTCGGGCAGCAGAATAGGCGTAATCCCGTATATGCACACTGTCTCTCATAACTTGAAGAAGGTATCCCAGCGGGCTCACGTACGTGTGGTGTTTTCAGCCCCCAAAAAACTAGGGGAGCTTTGCAAGTTGACCCGCCCATTTAGTTCTATTCGCTTAGTATGTGATAAGAAACATCAGGTTAGATATGTAGATTGTGTGTGTTGCGTTGTGTACATGTTCTTGTTATCGTGTGGGAAATATTACATAGGACAGACTAAGCGGTGTCTTAATGATAGACTACGGGAACATGCTTACAACGCGAGAAATAAACTTTCAGTGGGAGGGTTCTTGGCGGCGCACTGCAAGGGGTGTGGGTGCTCCCCTGATCTGTATAGCTGCACCGTTATCAGCAGGTCTCGCAATCAGCTGACACGTGAAATCAAAGAAGCCGAGGCAATAGAAAAAATGGGTAACTTGTGTGTGAGTTCACCTTCGATTGCTTTGACAGATAAGGAAATGACGTTTCTTGGGATGACACCACGTGCAAGATGAGTCGTGTTTCTACGCATGTATAAGATGGGTGTCAAGGGCATGAAATAAACAGTTGGAAGTTTAGCGCCTACCTGTCTTGACGTCTCTGTATTCTTTCCTCTTTCCTTTTCATATGTGCCGCGCTAATAGAAGCTAAGTTCTTTTGCGTAGCATGTTGGGCAGCAGGAAGTTTTTCCCAGTACAGGGCTCTTGACTTCCAACAAAATTGCAGGGTTGGAATTCTTGAAAATATCACCATCTGGGCTGTATCCAAGCCATGGGACCTTGGGTAGCGAAATCGATCTTTGAAACGTCGTTTCTGGTTATGCTACTGGGGGGGAAGTGGTTCTTAAAATTGGAAAAGAAAAGAAAAGTGAACCCCGCAACTGTCTGCAGCTAAGTGCGACACCTCAGCAGTGGTTCACGTGGGAAGGGGAATGGGGGATAATAGACTTGAGCGAAGAGAGGAAAGAGAAAGGAGAGAGCGAGCAAAGGAAGGGGGGGACGCACAGATCGTCTACCAAAATCACGGGGCGCGAATTCTCTAAATTCGCTCACGCAGTCCGCTTCCGTCTACAAAGTCGAGCAGCGCTGAAAGGGCACGCTTGATATGCGCGCGGCCACTGTTCGGGAACAAGAGGTGCTCAGTTGTTGTCCGAGGCAGGCCGAGAGCTCCGTACGTTGCGAGCATCACCTGTCTGCTCGCGTCACCAGCCGGGAAATGAAGCAAAAGGTGGTCCAGAGTCTCCAGGTCGCCGCAGTCCATGCAGTATGGACTGCCACGCCCGGAGTGCCGATGTTTTCGCTCGGCGGTGTAGTTGTCTCCGGTGCGGAGACGGAGAAGGAAACCGCGGTCTCGTCTTGGGAGTCCCTTGAGAGGGAGCCGCCGCGGCGGCTTTCCAGCTGCTACGCGAGGGTCGGGAAGACGCTCGCGCACGTAGCGGGCGGTGAGGAGACGGCCGGCATCCGCGGAGCACACGAAGTTGGTGACGCCGGTGTCGGGGTCGTGCGCATCCCTCGCGGCACAGTCGGCCGCCTCGTTGCCGGGTATTCCGATGTGCGAAGGCACCCAGTGCAGCGAAAGGTCGCAGCCCGTTTGCTGCATGGCGTGTAGCTTCCGGGCAACTCTCTGCGCAAGGAGGCTGCCGTCTTCCTCGCGCGAGATCGCGGCCAAGGCCGCCCGGGAGTCGCAGATGATGGCTGCAGCGCTCATGGGTGCCCGCTCACTCAGGAAATCGGCTGCCAAATTTATAGCGGCGAGTTCCGCCACAGTGGAGGAGGCGAGGGAGGGGAGGCGGCACTTGAGAACCGCGCCGACTGATGGCACAACGCAGGCGGCGGCCGCGGAGCCGTCGCGAAGCACTGACCCGTCGACGTAAACAAGCAGCCGGCCGTTCAGCTGTTCGTGAAGGAGGGCGGAGCACTCCTGCTGCATCGCTGCCAGCGGGGTGCGCGCCTTCGCTTTGATGCCGCCAATGGTCTTGGTGATCACCAGAGGGGTGTGGCGGTAGGGTGGGATAGCCAGCCAGCTGGGGTACTGCATGTCTGGCACAACCGTCAAGAGCTCACTCGCCCGCTGCCCCATGGATGAGTGAGGTAGAGCATATAGCCTGTTCACAAGGAGCTGCCCCTGCCTTGTGGTTTTCAGCCGCAGTACATGATTTAGTGTCCGCTGGGTCACCCGCAGGGAGATGGGAGTTTTCCCCGCTTCGGCGAGCGTGGGGCCCACCTGGGAGGTTTGGGGAAGTCCGTAGTACTCCCGCACGGCGTTGCGATGGTCCGCGTCCAAGGCAGCTAGCTGGCAAGCACTCAACGAAGCCACTGCTGCAGTGTAGATCACGCGTGCCGATGCGACTGCGTTGTAGACTCGCAGGGCAAGGGCAGGGGTGCAGCCGTGACCTCGCGCGAGGAGACTGCGTGCGGCGCCGAGTACCTTGCGGTTGCTCGTCCGCAGATCGTTGACGGCCGGTCGCCAGCTGAGCCGGTGGTCTATGGTCACCCCCAAGTAGCGCACCTTCGTGCTCCACTCGATGGGGAGGCCCCGGAGTGAGAGCCGAGGCGTGGAGCGGCGTGTCGACGCTCGCGGGTGGACGAGCAGTGCCTCCGTCTTGGAGGCGGCGAGCGCCAGTCCAACCCCGTTCAGGAATGCGTCAACCGCGTCGATGGCCACCTGGAGGGACTCGAGAAGGGCTGCCCGGTGGCGACCGGGGCCGCAGGCAAACAGCGCAATGTCATCGGCGTAAATCGCCACATGCACGTCACACGCCGTGTTGCACGGGATGTAGTCGGGCAGCTTGGCAAGAGCCAGATTGAACAGAAAAGGGCTCAATATGCTGCCCTGGGGTACGCCTGCGGTGACGGAGTGGGGACCGCTGATTGTGGAGCCAACACGAACGCGAAGAGTGCGGTCGCCCAAGAAGCTCTCCAGGTAGTCAAACATCCGCCCGCACACACCGAGGTCACGAAGTGCGTCCAAAATCGATGCGTGGGGCAAACAGTCAAACGCACTTCTCACGTCGAGCAGCACGAGGATGCCGTAATCGCCGCGGTACTTGGCCTCCTCGAGGGTGGCGATCACGTCAGCCAGTGAGTCGAACGTACAGCGCCTTGGGCGAAATCCGCTCTGTTCGGGAGGGAATGCGTTGGTTGCGGTGGCAATCCAGCGAAGGCGTCGCAATGCCATGGCTTCCATGACTTTCCCTGCGGCCGAGGTAAGTGACACTGGCCGGTAGGATGAAAGCTCCGTGGCCGGCCTCCGTGGCTTCAGGATGGGCACCACGAGCGCCTCTTTCCAGCCAGGAGGCACCTGACTTGTGCGCCACACTTCGTTGTAGGCCTCCAGCAACCGGGGCCGCGTGGAGGGGTCAATGTTGCGCAGCACCTGGTAGGTGAGGCCGTCCACTCCCGGGGCAGACCGCTTCGTGCGGTTGTTGAGCACTGCGGTCAGCTCGCTGAGAGTAAACTCCTCCGTGCACAATGCGCGGATCTCTAGCAGAATGCCCTCGGTGGGAAAGTACCGCTCGGGAGCGAACAGCTCAGGCCTGTTGAGTGCAGGCACAGGTGGTAGTCCCTGTGGAGGCTGTGGGCAAGCAGGAGGGGCAAACTTGTCTGCCAGCAGCTCAGCCAATTCCTGCGTGGCGATCTTCATTGCAACAGCAACACAGAGCACCGGGCAGCGAGGCTCTCTGGTGCGAAGAACGGCAGCGAAAATGCGCCAGGCTTGGGCGTGGTTCTGAGGGTCATCTAGGGACGAGCAGAGGCTCCCCCAGCTCTGGTTGCGACGGCGTCTGGCGTGCCTGCGGCACACCGCGTCAATACAGTTATAGGCACGCCAATGTTCCGCCTTCTGCGAGCGCACCGCCACAATCTGCGCCCTGCGACGCGCGGCGCGAAGGTTGAGGAGGCTGATGTCTGGTGCGGGGGTGCCCGCAGGCACGGTGCAGTGGGTGGTAGCTGCGTCGTGACACTCGGCCAGCGCGGTGAAGAAGTCTGCAGAGACTGGCACTCTAGCACACAGTTCTCTGAAGCGAGTCCACTTCACAACACTGTAGGTCCGAGTGTACCTGATGTAAGCTGAGGGGGGTGTGACCACGATGGGGTAGTGGTCGGAGCCCTGAGAGTCCGGTGCACGTTGCCACTCATATTTACACGTACCACCCACGAGAGTCAGGTCGATGGCACTGTCGGACACACCACGGCGCGCGAGAGTACAGCTACCCGTGTTTATAACGAGCAGTCCGGCCTTTTGCACGGCATCGAGAAGGTCGCGCCCACGGTGGTTCGTCACGCCACTGCCCCACGAGGTGTGGTGAGAGTTAAAGTCGCCACCGATGACCGCGTCGCGATTTAGGCGGTCTGCGAGGCGGCACACGAATTGGGTGTCCCAGCGTGCCGAGTAGTTCGATGTGCGCACGTACACGCTCGCGACACTGGTGTCCGTGCTCCCGATGCGCACAGTCAGGGCGACGGCCTCGAGGGTGTCACAGAGAATGTCCTCGATGTTCACTGCAGCGTGAGGGAGGTCGGCGCGCACATAAACCGAAGCCCGCGACGTGCCGGGAGGATGCGAGGGAGTGCTGCACCGGACTGCGCTACACTCTTCAAGTTCGCACTGCGTGGTGCTGTGATAGCCGACAAAACCAGGTAGGTTGAGTGTTCCGACGCGAGCGTAGGTTTCCTGCAGCAGCAAGACGTCGTACTCGCGTCGGAGGAGTTGGGTAGACAGCTCGGCGTGACGGATTGCTTTGCTGTAACTTCAATCTCTATTGGCCGAATACTGATAATGGCGGTCAATTGCACCAAATCTTATCGCAGCGTTACGCCCAAACGGCGTTGATAGTGTTCAGTGCAACCATGCAGGCCTTTTAAATAGACAGAACAGTTTCAAAGATGGCAGTTTTGGGGGCTTTTCATTTAAATAAACATAATACATTGTGTTCTCTATATGTTCCATGGTTCCTTTGCATTCTGGGCAGATAGAATTACTCGAAATCACGGTTTGTGGAAGCTCCACATAAATAAAAGGAGAATATCATTTGCCACCACAACAAAATCAACAATAGTGCAACTAAACTGAAGATGGATGCGCAGAACAGCGCCTACATGCACGTCCTGGACACACAAGGCAATAGGCCTAAGTGAATGACAAATGTTAAATGTTAAGAAAAGCAGCGTCAAGTACATTTAAGTAGCCATAATACTTTTCTGGAAGTCTGTTACGCTAATAAGAACTACTGGTTGCAATTTTAAAAACCATTAACTTGATTTTTAAGTTATTGCACACCGCTTAGACGACAAAGACTGAACCACACGGACACAAGCGCAAACTTTTAACTTAGTTTATTAGACGGACACATGATGCTTTTGTACAATCGTGTTTCTTGGTTAGAAAAAAAAATGTTGACAGAGATTGATTTATAAAAATGTAAACAGTACACTGCTGATAACCACACATGCGGAGAAATCACATACCTATTGCACAACCCTACATTACGAATACAGGTACATTACATCCTTCTGTATTCGCCCCACAGATGGCATATTGACGCAGCCATTCCGCAGTCGAATAATCTCTGACACCTCAATGATTTCGCATATCTAATACTGTGTATAGTGACCACCTTGGTTTCATGGGACTTCGGCTGACATCCGCATTCTTGACAATGCAAGCCTAAGTGTCCTTGTACAGATTTGTGCACAGTGTTGTTCTGCTCCCGGAGTCATTCATTAAGGCACCATCCCCTCTGGCCTACGTAATTCTTTCTGCACGAGAGCGGTATCACACTACCACTTTTTGGACACAATCCACAAACTTGTTCGTGTGGTTAGTTGTGCAAGCATTTGTTCCAGTCACAATTTTTTTTGTTGCCCTGCAAAGTGATGAGAAC
Organism: Rhipicephalus annulatus; assembly: GCA_013436015.1. NCBI lineage: Eukaryota > Metazoa > Arthropoda > Arachnida > Ixodida > Ixodidae > Rhipicephalus > Rhipicephalus annulatus. Next base: position 204,877 of record WOVY01001309.1, on the reverse strand, counting down.
TTAATGGGTGCCAGAAGAACCGCTTGCACTCAGACACGGCTCCCTGTCTTTTCAGGCTATGGGAAACATTGTGAAAGTATGGTATCACATTGGTCCTACAAAAGTCTTCGTAATCTAAGTGGTGCGCAATGACGTAACAATGAATAGATACTAACTTGCTAAAGCACCCTTATATTCACTTGAGCCAGGAACCCCAGGTTGTGTACGCTCTAAGAAAAAAAAGGACTTGGCTGCTTGTCAGTTGGTCATCAAAAGCCAAGTCGTTCAGCTTAATCGAAACACACAAAAATGTGTGGAGAATTAAATATTGTTAAGGAAAGCTCTATCATCACAAACAACCTGATTTTATTAAATTTACCCTACCCTCAGTCCTTAAGAACTTTACATGGCAGAGCAGGTAAAGGAGGCCAAATGTTACTGAACAGAAATGCATAGCCTGCTCATCCTTAAGCAAGCTGAGCAAGTTTCGGCTAAAAATACTTGAAATACACAAATTGCAGCTTGCGGACAAGTTTGTCGATGTGGTCATCATTTCTATGCACAGTTAATGTCATCGAATCCAGTTCTGAATACACTATGAAGTGTGTAAGAGCCAAGTTCAAAAGAAACATGCCAAGCTGCATTTGCGAGAAGTATGCCTGCCTAGGGTTCACAGTGAAGTTTTTGCCGTTCTTCTTTATGTAGGCAAGCTTCTTTTGCGTAGCATGTTGGGCAGCAGGAAGTTTTTCCCAGTACAGGGCTCTTGACTTCCAACAAAATTGCAGGGTTGGAATTCTTGAAAATATCACCATCTGGGCTGTATCCAAGCCATGGGACCTTGGGTAGCGAAATCGATCTTTGAAACGTCGTTTCTGGTTATGCTACTGTATTTCTCAATGGCTGATTATTCACATTGTTTACCATAACGATTAGCGTTATTTCCCCAGAAGCTTTCGGAGAGAATTTTGGACACCTTGCTTTCCCAAGATGTTGGATCTTTTGGAATGTATGTAAAATAAGCGTGACATATGCTCCCTGTTATCCTCACTTTTCGAGCTTTTCGCTGCTTTGTGTTGTCCTGATGCATTGTCTCAGTGCACATTAGAAGTGCCTCCTCTTCAGTGAGTTCAATGTGTGTGTTGTAGAATTGAAGCTCATTTTTCGCAAGGTCATTTTTGGAAAACTTATAAATTCTCATTGCTGTTGCATCACTGAAAGCCACGTCATAGAATATTAGTTTACTCTATTGTTTCATTTCATTCTTCATGATGTGCTTGATTAAAATTTGCTCCTGAATAGTGGCACACTCGCGAACTTGATTGCTTTCAATATGGTGCATTCTGCCACGCTGATTCAGCCCCAATGCACTCTAGTGTGCTGTCGCAATCAGTCGCTGGCATATTTCTTCTTGTTGTTCGGTGCCCAGATTTGGCAGCGGTTTAGACTGTACATGGCACAGTTCTTTGAGTTTACAGGCCTCATATAGTGCATTCGTCTTTAACTTGCCCCAGGCTTGTGTAACATCAGTAGACGTCAGCAGGTCCAATTTTTGGATGTCAGTCCTATTAATAAAATGAAAGGAACCACAATTAACACTCAAGATAGCTTCTGCTACATTGCAGTACTGCGAAATAAATTACTTGGGAAACACGTGTCGAGCATGTTTTGCAAAGTCGCACATAAAGGTTTACTGGTTAGTAACCTGTGATGTTGGCTCACTTTCTGAGACATGCCTGTTACACAGTTAACTTGAACATTTTGTTGTGCACGTCAATGTTCCCGGTTTTGAAAATTTATTTTGCTCTGTATCAATGAGTTTTTAGCAGTGATTCTGGCATGAACCAAACAGAATGAAGACACCATAGTGAATCATAAAATTACTTTTTCACTCATTTGTAACTTTAGCTCTGTATTGTGCTCTGTATTGTCGCTTACAGGCAGCATTGCATCTAATGGTGTGCTAACTATTCGACCACAGACTAGCTGGAATGGCGTCACTTTAGTAGTCTCCTGCACAGCAGTATTATAAGCGAAAGTGGCGTACGGCAGTATCTTGTCCCACGTACGGTGCTCAAAGTGAACGTAAATGGACAACTAATCGGTTAGAGTCCTGTTGAGTCGCTCGGTTAGCCCATTAGCTTGGAGGTGGTAAGCCGTTGTTTTCCTATGACATGTGTGGGTAAGTTTCATAATGGACTGCATCAGATCGGCTGTGAATGCAGTTCCTCGATCCGTGATAACCACCTTTGGGGCACCATGCCGTAGTACAATGTTAGTGACGAAAAATTCAGCGACTTCTATAGCCGTGCTCCTGGTGAGAGAGGCTGTCTCGGCATACCGGGTTAAGTAGTTTGTCGCCACTACTATCCATCGGTTGTCCATTGATGAAGTAGAAAATGTACCAAGTAGATCCATTCCTACTTGTTCAAACGGAGATTTAGGGGGTTCTATTGGTTGGTGAAATCCTGCAGGTTTCCATAGAGGCGTTTTGAGTCTCTGGCAATCTCTACATGTCCTCACATAATGCTGCACAACATCCAGTAACTTTGGCCAGTAGTACTTGGTGCGGATGCGAGCCAATGTTCTACCCCCTCCGAGGTGTCCTGCTGGTGGGTCATCGTGGACGGCTTCCCAGATTTCGGGTCGCAAGGCCGAAGGAACGACGAATAGAAATTTCTCCCTGCTGTGCTCGAAGTTTCTCTTGTATAAAATGTTGTTTCTCATCAGGTACAAGGACAATCCCCGGACGAAAACTCGAAGAACACGCTCGGGTTGCGAGATGCTTGATCAGTTGAAGCATCTCTGCGTCAATCGTTGATATTCAGTCATGTCTGCGGTGCTGATGGCTCTAAGAAACGGAAAGTCGTCTCCATCTTCCACAGGTACTGATTCCACTGGTGCGCGTGACAAGCAATCAGCATCATTGTGCTTGCGACCCGGCTTGTATACACGACTGTTATGTCGTATTCTTGCAACCTGAGGCTCCATCTAGCAAGTCGCCTAGAAGGGTCCTTTAGGCCTGCGAGCCAGCACAGCGAGTGATGATCGATCACTGCTCGAAATGGTCTACCATATAAGTACGGTCGGAATTTCTGTATGGCGCATATTACCGCCAGACATTCTTTTTCCGTCACCGAATAATTTATTTCAGCTCTCGAAAGAGTGCGACTAGCATATGCGACCACTCGTTCCTCTCCCTTTTGCAGCTGCACGAGGACGGCGCCTAGTCCCAAATTGCTTGCGTCCGTGTGAATCTCTGTTTCGGCTTCTTCGTGGAAATGTGCAAGGACGGGGTGTTGGGTAAAACCCAACACGGCTTTACGCATCTCACGACAAAATCATGCCGACGTTTTTGCTGCCGAATGCTTTTGATAAGGAAATGAATTCCATGACCGAAAATTGCCTGGCCTTCTCTCACTCTAGATTACCTTGAAGCTTGACCATTCCACCAGGATAGTAAACTGATTAGATTTTGTGCTAGCAACAATGTTTCCAGGATACATGTCCACCACACTACACGACATCTCATATATACATCACACGACTCACTCAAACGCCATTGCTTGCTGTCAATGGGCCAGATAAGCCTTGATATCTGCTTAGCGTATGCGGCCGCTATGACCACGACACGACAACAGGCGGATCTGCTTCTCGCGGCACGCCACGTGGCGCCCTCTCCAGAAAAATGCGAGAATTCGCACCTGAATGGAAGCGCCCTCCTTGATCGCCAAACATTTGCGTTCAAACGAAGAAGGATATGATGCAATATCTGCCTTAGTGCCGTCGGCTTTATTAACTTTAATTAACAATTCTTTTTGATACAAAGAAACAATCTTGTTATTTATGTGAACAAGCACTTCGACCGCTTTTGAAGCGACTGAATTCGTTTTTTGTTCAGATTGTTCCCGGACCATGTAACGTAGTCCTGTACAAAGAGTTGTCGGGAAACGCGAACGTTCATTGCCTCTCATCATGTAGCCGTCAGTCGTTACTCGCTTCCCCTGCACTGTTGGGTGCTAGCAATCGGTACTGGGACGGCTTTAAGCTCTCCCTTAGTAGAGTATCAAGTACTCTAAATCGTTACCCACTTTTCCTACCCCTCCATCGACCTCAAGTGCGAGGCCCACGGATTGGCTCTCAGCTCTCTTATAGTATAGTAGGTGGTACTCTAAAACGTTAACCCATTTTCTAACCTAGATAAACGTTACCCTTTTTCTAATCTAGATAAATGGTTCTCCAAAATGCAATTTAGGCATCTATTGGGTAGATTCTTGAAATTCATGGGAAATATGTCGTAAATTTCTATTCGAATTGTTTGTACAGATCTGCTTATGATTAGTATTCACGGAGCTGCACTTGTAGTGTTTCCAATTGTGTCTGTAGGAAAATGACTTGGGGGCACCGTAATTTTGGCCACAGATGGTCGAAAAATTGCGTTGAATGATTAAGAAAAAATATGTTGCGATATCCTCAATGGTGATGCATAGATATTTAGAAATGTACGTATGGTCAGCATGTTAAACCGAGTACGAAGAGAAGGCAGGCGTGTTTCTTTGTATAAAATAGTATTTGATTCAAATTTAGAAATTCAAGACATAATCGTAATGACTCGCGTTCTAAAAGAACCAGTAGTCGTAGTTGGTATGCAGGTGCACAGAAAACAAGACGCAGCGCCGAACTCTAATATCGTGCTAATATACATGCACTAAATCCTGATGAGAACATCACAGCGTAAACCTGAACGTTTGTTGCTGAGTCTACGAAGCATCCCCAGCGCACTTGTGCCTTTGGATGCCACGTTTTCTATATGTGGACTCCAATTAAGTTTTTCAGTATAAGTGATCCCTAAATACTTGTCAGATTCTACCTGCGGTATAACGTCTTGCCGGTAATGCAAAGCGATATGAACCGGAACACTCAGAGGCAAAACTACCATCGCACATTTTTTTAACATTCAGTGATAAGTTAATTTTTTCTAACCACATTTCTAGAGCGTTCATATAGGTCTGCAGACTTCGATAAAATGAATGCATACTTGCAGCTCTAGCAAAAAATTGTGGTATCATCGGCATACACATACACTTGCACGTCCATCTGTGTAGGAATAGTGCGTAGTAAAATAATAAATGATAGTGGCGATAACGCTGCTCCTTGTGGGAGACCTCTAGTTTGTTTGTGGCTTAAAGACGACAAACCAGATAACAGTAAAATTCTCTGTCGTTTAAGAAGGAATCTACCCTTGCTACAAAGTATTGTGGTAGGCCTGCGTTTTTAAGTGAATTTATTAGTTTTTAATGTTCCCGGAACACAGGGCATGCTCTTCAACGTCTTCATGTAGAACGGGGCTAGCACAAGGGACTAACGCCACGATCGCTGTTTCGCAACTGAAATTTTAATGCAAGCTTTGCTTGATTGTCACAAACGACTCCAATTTTCGGATCGTCCGCCGGCCCCATCTTCCAAGGAAGGGCGCTTTTGTGTTGGGAGGACGACATCCGGTGACTAATGACCCAGCGTGGTGCCGGCTCGTCTTCCCTGCACCTGTACCGAAAGGGGCACGTACGGTCTAAAAAAAGGAAATTACCTCTCGATAGGAAGAGAGCACGCGTACGTCCCTGCAGAAGTGTGGACTGCATCGGAATAGGCAGTTGACGTACAGCCGGCAACAAGTGTGGTCGTTGGTGTCGCGAGTCTCGCGTAGGCGGCGAGCATGGAGTGACCCGCGAGACGTATTGAGACGGCTACAATTCCGGGCACCCTCGTCGTATACCAAGCCGGCGAGATCTTCAGCGGCACCCGCCAACTCCCCTACGTTCACCAAGAGCTCACCTGGTCCGTACGGAACTTTTTATTGTGATTTTTAAACCGTTAATTTATTATAACCAGCCCTTTTTTTAAATATTTGTAGTGTGCGCTGCGTCGCACGTAAAGCTCAGAAGCGCGAGCCTGAGTTTTTTTTGTCTTTCTCTCGTGAATTTCCCTTGTATCTCCTTTGAATAATGTCATTAGTTTCTTCACATTCCAAGCATTTGTCTTTTGTTTGTACCTCTTGTAGTGTTCTTTTAGAGCATATTTTGTTTTATAGCCGTTCTTTTTCATCACGGATCAGTTTTCTTCCTCTGTTATTTTTGTCAACTCCTGCCTTTGCCCTTGTTTTAATTAAATGCTTGTTTGTGTGTAATCAAATCTCCGTGTCTGGTCTATGAGTACGTCGGTCGGGCCCACACATCACCACACGTGCAATCATGCACGGGTAGACCAACCTGCAAATAAATTTGAAATGTACCACTTCGAGGCCTTTCAGGCGTCGCAGGCCAAAGTGTAAAGCGGACGCCTGCGAGTCTGCCGCACGTCGATGTTGGATCGGTGGGGCCTCACCAGAAGTGTGTGACATTGATATAAAGACCTCATCACAACAAACAAAAACAATAACACACCGAAAAGGTGGCGTATCACTCGTGCTTTGTTATCAACGAACCACTGTTTAACGACTTGTCAGTGTAACAACATTCAGCATTACATTGGTATTTAAACGTAGGACTACTTTAGTTGAAAGTACTCAAATAATTACCCAGCTCATCGACACAACTCGTGACTTCACGCATAGTAAAAAAGTACATAAAATACTCGACCTCTGTATAGCTTATGATCGCGTGAGTCACCAAAAGTCCCTGTTTAAACACAAAGCAATACTGAAGAAACATTGAATCACTTTAATGGATAGTATAGCATACATCTCTATGAGAAGTCGGTCTGTAAGAATGGATGATGCAAGCTCAAACTCTGTCAACGTGTAATCAGGTATTCCACAAAGTTTAGCTTTAGTTTTTTTGTGTTTTATCCATGATAATGTACTCAGCCCACTGGTACAAACAAATGTTTTGGCGGACGATTGTCTATTTGCGCCATGAAATTCGAAGTCAGGAAGATCAAGAAACTCTAACCTCTTCATTATCAATGTGCGACATGGTATGCAAAATGGCAGACGACAAATAATTGAAAAGAAAAAGAGTCTCAAGGAGAGCCACGCGCAATAAACAATCATATTTTATTTACGCACCACATCGATGGACATGCTTTGTGACAGGTCTTTTTGTACAGAAATGTTCATGAATAGCACCAACGTTTCAATGTATTGACGATTACATCGGCGGTTTCAATGTAACTGTTTGCAACATTTTTCCCAGTTTTGAAAGTTTTATATGCAATCCATCTTCATCAGTTTCGAGGACAATCTTCTTATTCTGCGGAAATTAGTCTGCAAAGGCTTGTGCATCACACCTGTTCTCAGTGACATTTTACTGGCCAGCTATAACCGTAATCTCGAGAGCAAGCTCAGACAGATTAGCACGGTAAATGTGATGTGGCGAGTGGACGACCTTTTCATTTTTTCTTTAGCATTAATTCTCGTGAGGTACAGCCTGATGCTGAAAACTTTAATGTGTTCCTCCCGGAGTTAAGTCCTTTAGAATTGACCACTGAGCATCCTTCAGACTAAAATTAAAGGACGCTCGAGCTTCGTCAGTATAGGAGCGGATAGCGATAGCGTAATCGGGACTCGTGGACATCACTCTCTGAACAGCTAGCCTGCTTTGGTTCTCGGGGCATGCATCCTCAACCGTGCCGTCAGGAAGTGAACGACTGTGAGTGTAGCCTTGGACGTTTTCTAGTATCATTGAATCTCTATTGCTAATATAGCTGTTGAGTGTCCACAACTGCATGGTTTTTCATTTACCGAATCAGCGCGTCCAAAGGGCAGCGCACGAATCTACGCATCTACGCATTTTGTTGGTGCTGCTGATGATGATTAAACATGCCTGAGCGCTTTGATATGGGTGGGCCTTCAGAACACACACTCGTAGCTCAATTCACATTTTGTGACGCCTGGCGCTATTCCACGTTTCTGCCACGCATTATATGACGCGTTAAAAAGACCCCTTCTACTACACGACATTCATACAGCGTATTAAATGCCAAGCATTTCTTAGCGAACTTCAGCGAGTTTGAGCGTATCTATCTATCTATCTATCTATCTATCTATCTATCTATCTATCTATCTATCTATCTATCTATCTATCTATCTATCTATCTATCTATCTATCTATCTATCTATCTATCTATCTATCTATCTATCTATCTATCTATCTATCTATCTATCTAGCCGCTTACGTTTGGTTGCTCTCGTTGTCACCCCTTTATCTTGGCGGGAACCAAAATTAGCATGGGAGGGTAAGGTGGTTTGACGAATTTGACGCGCTGCTCAAAACCTTATTAATGTCACAATCCCGTCGTGTACGTCGTCGAACTCGTGCCGCCAGACAGTGGCACAATACCCACGGGAGGGTATGTGCCGCTGGTATGCGGGTATGTGCCACAGGTGATCGACACAGTATCTAACCAGGAACGACGAGAACACGCATAGGCAATTTTAACGTGTGAGCGTTAAGAAATAACCAAAATCGCTGACGTCAACCCGACCAATCCAAAGAAAAAATGTCAGGGTCCCAGCTGGAATCAAACCCAAGCATTCTGCGTGGCAATGAAACATTTTACCACAGAGCTACGCAAGGTCTCGGAACTACTTTTCAAATAGACGTTAATCTTCGTGAAACGTCAATAGTGGTTGCAGTGCTGCATACTAATTTTTATAAACATTACACACGTGCTCCTTTAACGCATCCGTCACGTCAGGTTAAGGTCAATCGTGGTTAGTTGCCATGCGCTGAAGTTGATTTAGGTGGCAGTGTTCAGGGCCAGCATCCTCGCGATCATCAGCTCTTCATAGTGACTTCTAGTGTTGCTAATACGTATTTTCTAGTTGGAATCGTTGCTCAAGTGCAAATAACTGGTTATGTAAACATCTGCAACTTTTCAACACATGTCTGTGCGTGCAACGTTTGTAAATATATTTGTAAATATAAATATATTTGTATTTGTAAATGTGTGACACGTCATGTCACACAATAAAAAAATTGCAACACGGTTACCTTCCCTCCGCGTGCTTCGCATAACGTCGATTCCCAAGTACGTGGGCTCTGCGGAATTTTTTTTGAAGCAGTTTCAAGAAACAGTGTGGCTCTGTGGTAGAACAACACTTGCTTGTCACGCTGAGGGCCTGCGTTCAATCCTAATTGATTCCCTGAAAGTTTTATTTTATTTGCGTCTTTTTGATTTTTCGGTCACGGGCAAGATGATGACTTTTTCGCTCACAATCAACGACGCCCACGCCGACCCTGACGGCGACAAATTAGGGCAAAACGAGCTCTTTAACGATGTCGCATTCATAGACTGTGCTTCTTAGACTTGGAAATCTCGTTCTCAAGTGACCATGTCGTTTTGGGTTCTGCGCCTAGGTTTCAAATGAGCTTTCTCCCGTTTTCCACTGTGCACTCGAATACTGTTAAGCGCAGCATTGCAAGGTCTTTCATGAAGACGGCACTTCAGGGACCCTGTGACTACCAACTGTTGAAACGCCTCTCAAGTAGGGCGTCGGAAGCTTGCAGCTTTCACAGGAATGATTTTGACCAGCGTCGTGGAGGCTTTAAAACGAAGTGCTCCAGAGCTGTTTAATCAGGTACACATCATCAGCAAACCTCATGTGCACCGTAATCCCTAATTTGCACAAGGTTGCACATATTCTTAATTAAGTGATCAGCAGGGCAGGCGTTATATCGTTGTTTTGCGCCAGAATTAAGCTTGGTAGCCTGTGTCAGCAAGTAGATCGAGAGGTCAAGACGAAAACATGCAGCAGTTTGCTGAATGTTGTGATGGTGTTGTGTGTAAGATTATTCTGTCTTGTGGGTGTTGTCATGTTAGTTAAACGGCGCGGTGCGCTAATGACCGCATGCGCGAACTTTTGAGCAAGGTGAAACAAACAAACAAACAAACAAAAACTAGCCAGAGATAGTCAAGTGTCTCTTCATTGCAGTAAGTGCGGTTGCCAGTCATCTTTTGAAGGTTTGATATTCCTGTAAAAATACTATGTCGAAGGTGCACATCTCATTTCCTAAGAGTACCATATCTCTAACGGTGGTGAGGCATGTGTTAGCCTCCCCTCGACTTCCCTCCTTCCGAATGAGTGAAAGGAGCATTGACAAAATCTCGAAAGCCAGATAATGAGTTAGATAGATTTATATGGAAACATACACAATATCTACGAGATATCAAGTGCAAATGTGGCCTAGCACATACTTAAAACCGATTTTGAAGTGCACGCTTCGTGACTGAGCGAGATACGGAGCCCCTCGCGACGCCGACGCAGGGGCAATGCAAACAAACCTACGTCACGAGTTTGTGTGGGCTGGTTGCAGGCACGCGCCCTGCGCTTGCGCTACGTTTCTCCTCTGTGCCTGCTGCTTCGCGTGTGCAGGCTGTGTTGTGACGTGTATCCGCGCGCTCCCGCACACTCTCGTGTGCCGCGCCTACGTCACAGTTTTGAGTGGTCACGTGGCCAGCTGCGTTTACCGTGCCCCGAGAACTGTTCCTGCCTAGCTCGGTGCTCCTTGAAACAGAAGTTGTCATGACGTCATAGCTTTTGACGGCGTCGACTAGTGCCTGCGCAGTTCCCAATCGGTGAATATGAACTACATTGTCCTCTGAGGAGGCTGCCAACTTAGCGTACCAAGCGTCAGTAAGGTAAGTTCATCCATCCAGTGTAGACTAAATACCAGTAAGACATTTTGAAATTCCGTGACGTCACGTGTGGAGATTTAGGGCGAAGTTAAGAAATAAAGCCTAGACCTCGATTTTATCCTTTTTAGTCACCTTATGAAGGTGAAATCAATGATAAAATTTTGAGGGTAAAATTTGTCAGCCTTAATGATTTATTGTTTCATTTTAGTTTGGCTTTAAACCAGTTTCTGAACTTCCTGTGCACTCACGTCCTTCTAAGACGGTTGAAGATTTTTCAAATCCTTTGAATATATTCAGAATCCTCCCCCCCCCCCCCGATAAAAATACGTGAACGCAATTGTATTGATTGATTGATATGTGGGGTTTAACGTCACAAAACCACCATATGGCTATGCGAGACGCTGTAGTGGAGGGCTCCGAAAATTTCGACTGCCTGGGGTTCTTTTGACATGCACCCAAATCTGAGCACACGGGCCTACAATGTTTCCGCCTCCATCGGAAAAGCAGCCGCCGCAGCCGCAAAACGTAATTGTATACTAGGCGATATTGCTGAATGAGCAATTGATTCATTTATGTATGCTCTCAGGGAGCTGTAGTAAACTTTCAATTCTGATTTATAATTTTGTTTCACTCCGTAACGATGAATCTTGGTGTTTTTTTTTAATCTGTTCAATGACTTTCCGTTAAGCCACCGTATCTTTCGAGATACTACATTTTATTCTGTCTGCGAAAATGCTTATGCCACTCCTGATCAAGGCCTGACACGCAGGCTAGCTGTATGTACTAAATCAATGAAAAAAATGTACACATATATTGATGACAGTTTAGACTATTGGACGAAAATATTTCGTTATTACGAGACACACGTCCGATTATGAAGTGAAACACTACCCAAGCAGTGCTTACGAACACACACATTTCGATTTGGTCGTTTTTGCGTCAAACTGACAATTAAGTATGATTTACTCCAGCTTTTTTTTTTTTCTGAACGCGACGGCTGCGTACCACCTAGAGGACACACATCGGCTGACGTCTCCAGGACATTTCGAGAGACGTCTTAAGCGGGGACTTCCATCGCGACGTGCAGCACATAAATACGAAGCTTCGGGTGTAGTAACATTCCATAAATTATCGACTCTCAGGAATGTTGAAATGTCTATGTGGTAAATAAAAATGGTAAGATAGTTTACTTTCAGCGAACCTTTAAGTCGCTTGGCTGACCACCAGTTCTAGACTAATCCTAGATTACTCCTAGATTAAACATAGGTATAATGACGAGACCATCCCATCCCCGTTTCGAATTCCAACACTGAAGCAAATTGTTGTCATCTTGTCCATATGCGTCCTCACAAATAGTGTTCTCGTATCTTGTTCAAATTGCTCTTCCCGACAGGAACATTTTCTGGGAATCTCGCGTACACTGTGACTGGCTGCGTCATCATTACGATTGATCCGAGCCACTTCAGGTGAAGAGAGTTCTAACAAGTTACGCGAAATTGGCTCCCCCAACGGCGCCTTATACTTTCGGAGAGGAGGATTCTCGGGACGGGCACGATCACTGCTTCCTTCACTCTGCTGCTAAGCTTCCGAAACGACGAGACTGCTTTTTCTATCCGCGAATCGAGTAATAAAAAAAAAAGTAGAACGAACGACGTTGCTCAACACGCGTCAACGATGCATCGGAGGCTGACGCCCAACTTGGCACTGCGCAGAGCAAAAAAAAAATTGTAAAAATGAAAACGCTCGTTCCACCGAAAGGCCCACAGCACGCTGTGTTGCGAAAGCGGGCCGCAGCAGACGACCGCGTTGTGGCTGCCGCTATCGACGGGAGATGGCGCCACGTAAGCGCATGTTGCCGACCCCGCCGAGTCTGAACGCGGGTGCTCTGGGCGCCGCGTTTAGCTCTTCTGCCGTGCGAGCCCGGCAAGTTCGCTTCGGCAACTCGTAGGCGACCCGACCCACTCGCCGACGTGTACCGCGCGCCTCTCGACGAACTCGGATGACAGTGCTCGCGTCGGCTCGGGCCGAACACGCTTAGCCAACGCCGTGAACGTTGTTCTTGTTCCGCGTGCATGCGTTGAGAACTTGAGTTTCCGTCGGCTCGCGATACACCGGCAAGACAGCTCGACTATCGGGCCACTTGGCGTTCCTCGGACGTCTGGCACACCACCAGCGACAACCCTCGAAGTGCAGGGATAATCGGCGCTTCTTCGTCTCTACTTCCGCCGGCAGTCCGCTACTGAACGAGCGAAAGCAACTCTGCCATCGCACGCCATGCTGCCAGGGGAGTTTCGTTCAACGTCCCGCCGCTCACTTGCACGCGGTAGCGATTCGACACACCCTCTCCGGTATCCGTCGCTGCAGCCGTCGCAGTACCCCGCCGGCGATAAGGAACGACGGAGAGGAGGAGAAAAACTTTATTCAACAGAGGAGTTTGGAGCACGCAGGCTCCCGGGCCCCCGCACGACCCCTTTGCGCTCAAGCGTTCATTTGGTTGTGGTCCATGACGCTGGCAGCCCGGTCGGCAGCCATGGTCTGCTCAACCGGGTCCTCTGAGCGCAGTAGGGTCTCCCAGTCCTCCCAAGTCTTTAGGTGCTCTAGGGCCCGCGGGGGAGGATCCGCCGGGCAGTGAGAAAGGATGTGTATAGCAGAAGCATGAGGTTCAGGGCAAAGGGTACAGGCTGAGGTGAGGAAAAGGGGGTGATAGTGCGATAGAATGAGAGGAGAGGGAAGAGTGTGAGTTTGTAGCTGGCGCCAGAGGGTTGCCTGTCGGTTGCTCAGGGACTTGTGCGGTGGGGGATATAGCTGACGTGCTGCCCTATAGGCCTGAGTCAGCTCGTTGAAAGTGTGCGCGCGGTCCTTCGTGAATCCCAGATCGGAGGCCGCGGGAGCCCGGTTTAAAGAACCTCGGGCTAAGAGGTTGGCGGCCTCGTTTCCGGGATTCCCGCAGTGCGCGGGCACCCAAATCAACTCCACTTGACGGGGCGGGGTTGCAGCGGGCGAATCCAGTATGCAAAAAGCAGGGACGTGAACTCGGCCTCGTGCAAAATTTAAGATTGTGGTTTTGGAATCTTATAAGACGTACCGTGCTTCTGTGTTTACGATTGCTAAGGCAATGGCAGCTTCCTCTGCAGCTTCGGGGAAGGAACGACGGCAGCCGCTGGCTCGACCACATTTCCCTCGCAGTGACGACGTCTTGGTATCGTGGCTTGACGTCTTCGCTAGTAAACCGCATGTGCGAGGTCGTCCGCGTTACGACGCGCGTTTGGACAATACCACCGCACTGTACGGCGAGAGGGCACGCCAGGAAAGGGATGTTCTTGGCGTGACGTGCAGTGTTTCCTTCTGCATTCCGTTTTCTCTTTGTGTTTGCACCGCGAACGTAGACGTTAGCCGCGCCAGCTTAGTTCGCTGTTGTTGCTGTGCGTCGCCTACTCTCACACAGCTGTTGCTGCACTTAGAGCGGTTGACAGCTGCGGCAGGGCTCTCTGCCTTTTATTGCGCCTTCTCTGGAACATGCCGCTTCTTTTAAGCTGTCTCCTAAGATTGCGAAGTCTTTGGGTGCATGTGTGTGCGTCCGTGTGTTTGGAGGAAAGGAAAAAGAAACTACACGCACGCACACGCAACGCCAACAGGAGGAATAGCTCGTGTTTACAACCGCTTGCGGCGGGCGTAAACATTTCGTCTGCTTCGGTCGCCCGTCTGGTTTCGGTTTCTCAATGCGCCGAGTGCCGGGGCTCCTTGCGCGAGGCGGTGCTGCCGTCTTTCGCCGCTGAATCATCGCATCGACACTGATGTTTGTAACTGATCGTGCTTCGGCGTCACAGCCAACTAGTTCTTAAGGAATGCGGTGGCACAGTGCGCAGACGTACACGCATGCTAACTGCGTCCTCGCAACAGAGCGCGGGAACCGGGACGAGGAAAAGCTATAAAACTCCGGACTTGGGAGTCACACGCGACTCGACTTTTAAACCAGGGACAAATATCGCGTGACCAGCCTCGCAAGAGACGAAAGGCTGTACATAGGAAGCTCAACGCGTACACGGCTTTCTTCAGTTTTCCCTTGATGCTGCCGTACATCTTGATTGATTTTTTTTCCCTCCCGTGTGCCTGCTACGTGTGGTGTGTGCGTGCGTGCATTTTCCTTTCCGACCAATGCTTAACGTCACCTCGTAGCACCAATACAAGTATTTGCGATCAAACGATGAACAAGCCTACGCTCTGTCAATCAATAAAGAATTCATTAAAATCTCCGCTATTTTCATCTTGCTCGAAAACACCGATGCTACGCACCATCTGCCAGAATCGAATGCTATATATATGGCACGCGGGACGCCATCTGGAGGCTTAGCTCATATCGAAAACTCATCGCAAGTCATGTATTCAACAACGGGATCTGGCAAGTGCACAAAAAATAGCGATAGAAGTCACCACAAACAAAATTTGCGCGCGCATCTTTTGTTATGACGGCGTTTTGGCGCCTCGTTTTAGGCTTTCCCGACGTGAGACCACGCTGTATACAGCTGCGGTTTCGGAGAGTCCATGCTCGCGTGCCTCTCTCTCTTGTGAAACGTCTCTATTTCTGCATTTAATTGATGAGACCTTACGGCAGAAAAGCGGTGCTTTCTCTCAATGGAAGGGGGAGAGGTGTCACAGATTGCTTTTAATCCTCGGGCTGTGGTGGTGGAGGGGGGGGGGGGTTCAGCTCTGCAAAAAAGCGGCCACGTCATTTTCGCTCCTTTAAACAATTTTGAAATATACTTTGAAAGAAAAGGCGGTGGGTGACCGGGTGAACTGAGGGCCTATAGGGCATAATAAGCATTACATCGTGTCCACCACTCATACGCTTGTTTCGTTTTGTTGAAGATAAACGTAAGTCATTAGTTAGGTAGTCGGTAACCAACAATACTTGACAACAATATCAATAAAATATGGCAGTGAATTATTATCTCAGAGGCAGGGGTTGCATTCATGAAACTTTTCGTTCTAAAGCGTTATTTAATTGTCATCGGGTGGCCACCTTTATTATTTAATGTGTCAAGGGACAGGATAAGCCGGTTCCGGACAGTCTTATAGGTTACCGGTAGTGCGGAGCCCATTCCTTGTAGATCGGCGGTGGTTCCACTTCGACGATTTGCACCGCCCCGTGAGACTACAAATTCTGCATATACCACGCTACAGCAACAGTCGCTTCCTGCGCTTCGCGCTCAACATGAAAGTGAAACTGACGCTTTAGAGTTCGACATTACACTACCTGCTGGTCCATCATCAAACGCATACATCCAATACCCTAGGGAATGACGCACCGTCGATTCGGGAACAAGCGGTGCCTTCGCTTGCTATAATTTTGTGCCGTTTATTGTTCGTTTTCAACGTTGGCACTGCTACATTTGAATTACGGCTGCTTCACAGCTCAGATGTACAAATAAATGTGCGTGCATGCGTGGGCGCGCGCGCGTGTGTGTTTGTGTGTGTGAGAGAGAGAAAGAGGGATGTGCATAATTGCTTCATGTTTATCACATATCAATACTGAATATAGCATCACGTGTTTTGTGTCATAAAGCAACAGATGCGATGTGATATGGGACACTGTGTGAGACGCCGGAGTAATATTTGACAAAATTACGGTTCTTTGGCGCGCAATTAAACGAGCATCGTCATATCCAGCCCATATCGGAATGCGCTTGATGTTACTGCGAGTCGCAAAGCGGAAGTGGGACTAACGGATCAGCAGTAACTGGACGTCGCTATATGTATATGCAGGAAGTCAGTACCTCAGCTTGTCACGCATTATCACTTCGTTGTGTGTGTGTGTGGGTTCTTCTAGACGACCACAAAGCAAAAAAAAAACTCAGCTGTGTTGCTGCAAGGGTAAACCAATGAACGCGAATAGGAATGCCACCCGAAGAACGACAAGCACTCTTCGAAACTTGCAACGCTTCGCTGAAGCGCAGAGAAGGACGCTCGAAAAAACACACAGGTATAGACATGGACAAGCGTGAACGAACAACTACCACTGTTACGCGTTTGAGCAGCACGCTGCAGGTGTCTGCTATGCAGACCCCGACGCTATTTCTTTATCTTGCGAGTACTTTAGGGGGCCGGATTACGCTGTTGTATGCAGCGATTGCGTGCTGTCGTCGTTGGTTGGCGTAATGCAGACAAAATCATGAATAACATAGCGCCTAGCAGAAGTCTTCTTTGTGAGGCGGAAATGTTGTAGGCCCGTGTGCTCAGATTTGGGTGCACGTTAAAGAACCCCAGGTGGTCTAAATTTCCGGAGCCCTCCACTACGGCGTCTCTCATAATCATAGAGTGGTTTTGGGACGTTAAACCCCACATATCAATCGAAGTCTTCTTTCTCGTGTTTCTCGGGTGCCTTCATAATGATAAGTGTGGAACTTTAAAACGACGCATAAAATAAAAAAGAGGAAGCAATTATGAAAGAAAAGAGAAAGGGAATAAATAGGAAGGACAATAAATCAAGAAAAAATACATATAGAGATAAGGAAAGGAATAAAAAAAGAGAGAAAGACACAAACAACAGAAAAACGAAAGATAAGAACCTACTGTACTCCTGACCTACCCAGATGTCCCCTCTCCAGCGCCCACGTCTAGTTCATGTATACATTTTAATGCTAGGGACGTAACCTACGAGCGGAGTGGTGCTAGTCAGCACCTGCTCACTGACATCAGCTTCGGCGTTTGTGGTCATAGTTTGGCCAATAAAGCGCTTATATTGTGTAATTATTAGGCATCAGAGCAATATAACAAGGAAATAAATATACTAGATGTGATTGGAAAAATTTCTGGCAAATGAATGGACGTGACACAGTGCATAAGCTGTCCTATACACCATGAAAGTCTACAGCTGTGCACGTTAGGCAACGAGTGTGCAATGAATACTTAAGCACGCTGAATAGCTTACTTGAACAGCCCTATGGGTTTGCAGGAACAGTCACATATATGCTGGTAGTTCATGACAAAATGCAGGCTAACGTGGTTGCTTGGGCAAGTTGGTACGACAGTATTCACATAAAAACAGCGCCAATAACGAGGGACAACAAAAGGAGACAGACAGTGGCACTGTCGCTGTCAGTCGTAATGCCGCTGTCTGTCTCCTTCTTTTCTTGTCCCTCGTTATTGGCGCTGTTTTTATGTGAAAAATGCAGCCCCGCCGCGGTGGTCTAGTGGCTAAGGTACTCGGCTGCTGACTCGCAGGTCGCGGGTTCAATTCCCGGCTGCGGCGGCTGCATTTCCGATGGAGGCGGAAATGTTGTAGGCCCGTGTGCTCAGATTTGGGTGCACGTTAAAGAACCCCAGGTGGTCAAAATTTCCGGAGCCCTCCACTGCGGCGTCTCCCATAATCAAATGGTGGTTTTGGGACGTTAAACTCCACAAATCAATCAATGTGAAAAATGCAGTCTTTCTTACTATCCAGTGCCGTCCAAACAGCCCTATATTAGCAGATGAACAGGTTATAAGGTAGCGTCACCAACGGCGAGTAGTTGAACGAGAGGGGGGGGGGGTGCACGTGCTCCTATAGGAACCCCGCTATTTGGGCAGGTCGTGGAGAAGAGGACAGCAAAAGAAAGCTGAGGAGAAACAAATAAGGCTGCCCAGCCGCGCACTTCATTCAGCTTTGGCACCCCAGGTACAAATTTTTTTTAATTTTTAGGAGCAAAGCTCTTCAAGGCGTGTGTCGGTCGTCACCTGTATGTATGCATGTATGTTGTAACCACCTCACAGTATATCAACGGAGTTATTGATGATAAGTGAGACGAAGCTTATTTGAAGGGTTTTATCCGCAAATCGTGAATCATCCGCTGGCCACGTCCGTCCGTCGTCTGTCTGTCAGACGCACGGAAGGACGCATGGACGGACGGACGCGCAGATGGCTGCACGGGCGGCTGCTCGGGTGGATGCACGGACGGACGGACGCGCGAACGGATGGATGCACGGACGGATGCACAGACTGACGGACACACAGTTGGCTGGCCGGATGAATGGACGGAAGCAAGAACGAATGGGTGGACGGAAGCGCGGGCGGACTGATGGACGCTTCGCCCAACTCATCATCATTCACTCCGTGGATATGCTGCTATTTTTTTCTTCTCTTGGACTGTGGCGCGTGGAGCGGCCGCCCTGCATCTCCTGCCACGCGGTGGCGTCTGATCTATGTTCGGCCTGGCGTTCTTTTTTTTTTCGCCATCACGAGTGGGTAAAGAAAAGGGCCACATTTTCTCGCGCGTCCCAAGAGCAGGTTTCAAGTTGAAAGATGTAAGACGATTGCGTAGCTTAGAACATGCTCCAGCTCTTCCGAGGTCTGCGTAGCGGCAGCTGTAAATGTTGGATATAAATAGCTATCTATGGCTGTGCCCTGCGGAGAGAGGGGTCGCTGGTTCGAATCCCCCGTCGGGTGCTTCGGAATTTTAAGTGTGAATTCACTTTATAAGCGACCCCAAACCATTCACCGCCGTCGGCGGCGCCCGCAGTCTTCTCTCTGTCTTTAAAAGAAAGAGGACTTGGCGGGCCGCAGCGCGACGCTCTACCGAATAAGCCACGGATGCGACGCTGATATCGGTGTCGCTCCTCCGCTCTCCTCGTTCGCTGCAGCTGCGCGCGCACCCCTCTCTCTCGCGCGCCCGCCTTCTCTCTCAGTCTCCTGTCGAGAGCGGGTCGTGCGATGGATGTCCCGGAGGCAACGCTACCATCTGGATATAAGGCGCGTTACTGACATTGGATTCGCTCGCAGGATTTCAAGCTGGACGGTTGTGCCCTCGCGATCTCCGACTTCAGCGTAGCTCCCGCCGACGGTTCGCCCTCCGCGGTCTCCTGAAGCCGTGCAGCTCTCGCATTGTGGTGCCCCGCCCTTGGACTGCTTCGACCGGATCCCCACTTTCCTATCTCCTTCTTTTTTCTCTCGTTGGCTGTCTTCTTCTCCTTCTATTTTCCTTCTATTCTTTTTATCCCTCCTTCCCCCCACCCCTATAAGGCACTGCGCCGTGTCGCCTGAAGGCAGACAGAAATTAGGTGCCTTTTTCCTCTTCATTGTAACCACTACCACCACCACCACTGACACCGATAAGACGGCGGTGGATGGTTGGGGAGTCGCTCGCTGGATTCCGTGCCGACCGGTTGTGCGCCCGCGCGCTCCGCGCGCTCGCGACCTTCGGCGTCACCGTAGCTCTGGCCGACTGGGCTCGCCCTACGTCATCTCCTGCCGCCGACGACAGTGAAGCTCTGACTTACTGGACCTGCTCTACGCCATCTACAGACGCTGACAACATCTCTCGCAAGTGTACCCCGTCCTCGGACTCCAGTGACCGTGCTTCCATCTTTCCTGTCTCTCCTATCCCCTCAGTTTATTGTTGCTTCTTCTTCCTCTTTTCTATACCTTTACTCCTAACTTTCATATCCCTCCTCACCCCCATCCCTTGTGAGCCCTGTGGCGGTGTCGCTCACTGAAGCAGACAATAACGGGGCTCACTTTTCTCTTCCTTTCTCTTTCTCAAGAACCACTACGCGGTGGATGGTTTGGGGTCGCTTATAAAGTGTATATATATACTGTTTTTTTATTCTAATTTATTGTTCATTAAACACTGTTACAAGCTGCCACTCTAGCGTCGCCAGCGCGAAGTCGGCGACGGGAATGACAGCAGGTCGGTTCGTTTCGTACGCAAGCAGAGACAGTGAAGAGATCAGAGACGTGAGAAAACAAAACAACTTTACTCTAGTGATATTGCAGCACACGGGGTCTAATACAACACTTCAATACAACTAACAAAATACATCGACACTTGATACAACTGTGAAGAGGTTTATTAGCCGTTAAAGACAGCGACGAGACAGCGTGATGAACCGTCCAGGGATCGGCACAGCAACGAACCGAAGCACGAGCCGAGAGAGCCGGGCGTTGGCGATGCTGCTCGCTGCAGGCACATCTTCTTCTTCACAATCGCCCCCGCTGAAAAAGGAGCCATCCTGGCGACTTAAGAAGTTTCAGGCAAAGGCTCATGGTACGGTTTCAGCCGGGAAACATGGACGATGTCACGTGCACACCGGCGCATGTCGTCCGATCGGGAAACTGGTTCAATTAGGAAATTAACCGGAGAGGTTTTCTCCAAAACGGTGTAAGGCCCCTCGTACCGGGGGACAAGTTTCGAGGAGAGTCCCGGTGTTTGGTATGGGATGGCAAGCCACACAAGAGACCCTGGGGCGTAGCTGGGATCCGGAAGAGAGGTGCTACGGGTTTCTTTCTGGCGTTGTTGCTCTTCCGAGGTGAACGCACGGGCGAGCTGGCGGCACTCTTCGGCTTGTCTAGCAGCATCGGAGATAGGTGGACACTCGGAAGCATCAGGACGGTAAGGAAGTAGGGTATCAATTGTATGGGAAGGCTCACGTCCGTAAAGAAGAAAGAAAGGTGAGAATCCCGTGGTGGTTTGTATTGCGGTGTTATATGCGAACGTGACGTATGGGAGAACACGGTCCCAGTTGCTATGATCAGATGCCACGTACATTGAGAGCATATCACCTAGCGTGCGGTTGAACCGTTCCGTTAGTCCGTTAGTCTGCGGGTGGTATGCTGTCGTTTTCCGATGAATGACGTGGCATTCCGAAAGCAGAGTTTCGACGACCTCGGAAAGGAAAGCGCGGCCTCTGTCACTAAGGAGCTCTCGATGTGCACCATGTCGAAGGATAAAGCGTTGCAAAATGAAAGAGGCGACATCCTGAGCTGTAGCGCTCGGCAAAGCGGCTGTTTCGGCGTAGCGTGTCAGGTGGTCAACCGCCACTATAATCCACCGATTACCATCTGGTGTCAATGGAAGGGGACCGTAGAGGTCAACGCCGACGCGATCAAATGGCTTGGCAGGGCATGGAAGTGCCTGCAATGCGCCAGTCGCACGTGGCAGTGTTGATTTACGTCGCTGGCAGTCAGGACAGCACTGCACGAATTTACGTACAAAATTGTACATGCCGCGCCAGTAATAGCGATGGCGAAGGCGTTCATACGTTTTGAACACTCCGGCGTGGCCACATTGTGGATCGTCGTGAAGGGAGGCGCATACTTGCGATCGTAAAGTGCGTGGAATGACCAGCAACCACCGGCAGCCATCGGGAGCGTAGTTGCGTCGATGAAGAAGTTGATCGCGGATGGCGAAATGGAAAGCTTGACGTCGGAGGGATCGAGAAACTGGAAGGTTGGGCGCGCCAGATAAATATTCGATAAGAGAGGCGATCCACGGGTCACGACGTTGTTCGGTGGCAATCGTGTCGAGATTTAGCGATGACAAGGTCTGGAGGCAAGTGTTTCCGCACGTCTTATCTGGTGGTAAAGGTGAGCGGGACAGGGCATCAGCGTCAGAGTGTTTGCGTCCGCAGCGGTATACGACGCGAATGTCGTACTCCTGGATGCGGAGTGCCCATCGCGCAAAGCGGCCAGAAGGGTCTTTCAACGTGGAGAGCCAGCAAAGCGCGTGGTGATCAGTTACTAGATCGAACGGGCGGCCGTATAAGTACGGCCGGAACTTTCCAAGCGCCCACACCAGAGCCAAACACTCTTTTTCTGTCACGCTGTAATTAGTTTCGGCTTTCGTCAGAGTGCGGATAGCGTAGGCTACAACGTACTCTGAATAGCCGGGCTTTCGTTGAGCGAGGACCGCGCCTAGCCCGACGCCGCTGGCGTCGGTGTGCACTTCGGTAGGAGCCGTCGGGTCGAAGTGGCGAAGAATAGGTGGGGACGTGAGCAGACGGCGCAGAGTAGTGAAGGCAACGTCACATGCAGGGGACCAGGAGGTGAGGTTCACGTCACCGCGAAGAAGCTGTGTTAACGGTGACATGATAGATGCAAAATTTCGAACAAAGCGCCGGAAATAGGAGCATAGGCCTACAAAACTGCGAAGTTCTTTCATGGTCGTCGGCTTGGGAAATTCTGCGACTGCTCGAAGTTTTGCTGGGTCTGGTAATACGCCGTGCTTGGACACGATGTGGCCTAGTATGACGAGCTCACGTGCAGCGAAGCGGCATTTTTTCAGGTTAAGCTGCAGACCAGCGTTGGTCAGACAACTCAAAACGTGCCTGAGGCGAAGGAGGTGCGTAGGAAAATCGTGGGAGAAAACCACGACATCGTCGAGGTAACAGAGGCACATATTCCATTTGAGGCCACGTAGCGTATTATCCATAAGACGTTCAAACGTGGCAGGCGCGTTACAAAGCCCAAAGGGCATGACGTTAAATTCATATAGTCCGTCTGGTGTAATAAATGCCGTTTTTTGGCGATCGGCTTCTGCCATTGGGACCTGCCAGTAGCCAGACCGCAAATCTAGCGACGAGAAAAATTCCGCTCCGTGAAGGGTGTCAATGGCGTCATCAATGCGCGGCAAAGGATAGACGTCCTTGCGGGTTATCTTATTCAAACGACGATAGTCCACGCAAAATCGGATAGATCCGTCTTTCTTACGCACCAGGACGACGGGAGACGCCCAGGGACTGTGGGATGGTCGAATGACGTCTCTACGAAGCATATCTTCAACTTGATCGTTGATGACGCGGCGCTCTTCAGCGGAGACACGGTATGGTCTTTGACGCAGTGGCTGGTGTAGGCCGGTGTCAATATGATGTTTGACTTATGATGTGCGGCCCAGTTGAGGTTGCGACACATCGAACGAACTCCTGAACTCATGCAGAAGATCCAGCAGGTCGGCATGTTCGGTGGGAGTGAGAGTGTCGGCGATGGCGCTGGAAAACGTATCATCGGACGACTCCCCGAGTGCCGACAGTGCTTTGGGGTGGTCGCAGTAGTCGTCCGGGACATCAAACAAAAACGAAGGGTCGAGATCCTGCACGCGGCCGAGACATTCCCCCGCAAGCAATGTGACAGGTGTGGAAAGCGGATTGCTTACGAACATGTTGCTTCTTCCGGCGGCAAGATCAATTGTTGCGAAAGGCAGCGGCAAAGCTCGACGACATTTGAAGATATCGGATGGCATAAAAAGAACTGTAGCGTCAGTGTAGGCGTTGCATGAAACGGGAACAAGGGCGAAATTTCCAGGTGGAATATCGGTATCTTCATGAACGAGCAACTTCGGCGGCTGATGAGGAGCGTCCAGTAATGGGACATCACACAAGGGTGAAAACTCAACTTCGGCGCGTGCGCAGTCTATGACGGCATTATGGCGGGATAGGAAGTCCCACCCGAGGATGACGTCATGCGAACAGACAGGAAGAACAATAAACTCCACGATGTAAAGAATGCCTTCGATGGAGACTCTTGCAGTGCAGGCTGCGAGAGGCGTTACTTGCTGTGCGCTTGCGGTGTGAAGCGACAGTCCCGAAAGCGGCGTCGTTACTTTGCGTAATAAACGGCAGAGATTAGCGGCAATAACAGAAACAGCGGCGCCAGTGTCCACAAGGGCGAAAGTACAATAACCTTCAACAGTTACTGCGACCACGTTAGCAGGAGAGGAGCGAGGGCTTAGACAGTTTGAAAACGGCGCAGTTCTTGCCTCTTAAACTGCGTTGCTTAGTTTTCCTGGTCAGAAGGTCTGGGCCGGCGACGCATTGGGGAGGGCGATCGCCGACGAGGAGAGGGTGCGCGCGGCGTCACGAAGTCGGGGTCGTTAGGAGGGGCATAGCGAGGTGACGAGACCGGCCCGTATCGCGCGAAGGGTTGGCTGCCGGGTTGCGACGATGGGACATAGTCGCCGAACGTCTGAGGTCGACGGCGGCAGTAGCGGGCAACGTGTCCGGGAGTAAGCAGGCGTAGCATATCGGTCGGTTATCGCGCGTCCTCCAAGAATTGGCTACTGGTGGTGCCGCCCAAGGTGCAGTATAAGCAGCCGGGTGTGCGGGCTGTGAGCGCGAGGTATAGGGTGGTTGCGGAAGCCTACGCACAGCGTCTGCATATGTGAACGGCGCTGCTACAGGCTGCATCACTTGCGAGCAGGCGACAGGAGGAGCCACAGGCTGCGCTGCATACGTTAGGGGCGCGGCCACAGGCTGCACGGCTGGCGGATAAGCGACAGGAGGGCCTACCAGCTGCGCGGCACGCTGGCAGTGGGCAAGGCTGGATAGAGGCGGCTCGTGGTGCGCAACAGGAACAGCTTGGGCAACCTCTTCCGAAATAGCAGTGCGAAGCGGGGCAGGTAGGCGGGTGGTGGTCTCGTGAGTGAAGGGCACTAGGGAAAGTTGGCGGGCGACTTCCTCACGGACGAAGGCTCGAACTTGCTGAAGCAGCGGTGAGTTGTCCGGCAGGGTGTCGAAACTGCACAGTGACTGACCACCATGCTGAGGCTGCCGAGTCAGTGTGCGTTGCTTGTTCAACTCGTCGTAGCTCTGACACAAGCTGACGACTTCGGAAACTGTGCTCGGATTTCTTGCCAAGAGCATATGAAATGCGCCGTCGTCGATGCCCTTCAGGATGTTTTTGACCTTGTCAGATTCGGGCATGGTGTCATTCACACGTCGGCAAAGGTCGACGACGTCCTCAATATAGCTGGTAAACGTCTCGCCAGTCTGCTGAGAGCGGACGCGCAAGCGCTGTTCTGCCCTCTGCTTGCGGACAGCCGGCCGACCGAACACTTCAGCACATGACGTCTTGAAGACGCTCCATGTGGGGATGTTGTGTTTGTGGTTATTAAACCACAATTCGGCGACGCCAGTGAGATAAAAGATCACGTGGCCCAGCTTGTCGGCTTCGTCCCACTTATTGTTGGCGCTCACCAGTTCGTAGTGCTCGAGCCAGTCTTCTACGTCGGTCCCATCCGCATCGCTGAAGACCTTCGGCTCCCGTAGCCTGGGATGGCCAGGGCAGTTGAACTGGAGCGAAGGCGTCGATGTAGTGGCGTTGGTAGTCATGACAGGTGTTAGCGTGCGGCTTCGCAGCTCCAGGGTGTAGCAACGGGGATTAAAGCACCTTCCACCAAATGTGAAGAGGTTTATTAGCCGTTAAAGACAGCGACGAGACAGCGTGATGAACCGTCCAGCGATCGGCACAGCAACGAACCGAAGCACGAGCCGAGAGAGCCGGGCGTTGGCGATGCTGCTCGCTGCAGGCACATCTTCTTCTTCACACAACTAAAGAAATATATAACAGAAACAATAAATCAGCTTACGAGAGAGAACTATTACAAACTACACAAACTAACAAGAATAGAACGACGGAGGAGAAAGTTCGAAGATATAAACAGGTGAAGGCATACGTGTGATGATCGGCAGCGTTGTGTCCCCGACGATCGGATGCGAGAAGTCGAAGAGAGTTCTGGCACGACTGCGATGTCGGCGGTAATGCAACGCTGGTGGCTCCGGGAGGCTCGTGCTTGCAGGTGACTTCGAGCAGGTTGAGCTAACTCGAGGCGAAGTCCCGATGTCTACGTTGCATACGTTAATATCGCGTCACAACTAGACGAACGGCTAAGTTTAGGTGGCCAGCCGATACAGAGGCACACTAAAAACTTCTAGAAGAGATGCTTGTTGATCTGTTTTTACACCATCTTGGTCAGCGACTAGTCTGCCTAGCAGGGCAAAATCCTGCGCTTAAATCCCTCTCGTGTCTCCTCGCTCTCTTCCTTGGGGACAAGAGACCTCTACATGGGTCCAATCATGCGCGTTTAATTGATGGAAACTCCGCCCTCAAAATATTTTGACCCCACCCCTTTTTAATTGGGAGAGGGCCCTCAACTAGCAACAGTGACAACCTGTCGGGTTGTTGTCATACGGCTTGGCCACCAGAGCGTTTCCCACGCTTTTCCCCGTGGGAACGGTCAACCGTTTGGCTCTCAGCCGGTGCGTCTCATAGTCTAATCCTTGTTCGGGGTATACCGCGGCCTTCTACGACCTTGCAGACGCCGCCGCAGTTACAAAAGCATCAAACGTCGGCGGCGACGTTCTAAGAAGAGCACCCCATTCTGCACTTCTCGGCTCTCTTTCATGCACTCGCCGTTCTCATGGTCAGTGGGGGAGTACAGCGCCCATTAATTGCCGTGACGCGGTGTCGCCAAAAATGGCCGTCCGTGACAAACACACACACACATAGAATATATATATATATATATATACACTGGGATGCGAACTGGCCAGCTATATGCCGTACTGGCGCTGTCATGGGACATTGCTCTTTACGAGTGTACGCTGCTGTAGCTGGTGAAAGCTTCCACGCTGTTACTGTACATTCTGGGGCCCACCCGCATTCTCTCACACGAACGCGCGCACGCCTGCGCGCTGAGAATTGTTCGTAAAAGTACATCAGCTTCAAGGCGTTGGTGTCATGTCAGGCATGGAACATGCATATGCAGACAAGCTGTATATTTTCTGTCGTGAACTTGGTGTATGTGTTAGTGAACGCAGCAGCTTACACTATAGTGTGATATATTTCAAATGACACTGGCGAAAGCGGATGGCCTCTACGCCAAAGATTGCTTGAGAACGAAATTCCTTGCAAATGCGGACCCTGATTTCGTCCTAATGCAAGAAGCGTGTCGTTGGCAAGAGTTCTCTTCCATTAATGAACTGCCTTCTCCAATAGATCTGCCTGGAATACGCTGGAAGGAAAAGGCGTAGCATATATGGGGCGTTTCATGTAACTTGAACCAAAATTTGAAAAAAAAAGCTGTTAAGCTCAGATTGATGTAACTAATAACATAAGTTGTTGCCGTTTATGTGGCGCTACTTATAGTACTTTTTAAAGTACTTGGCCCGAGAAGTTGCTTGAATAACTGTTCAAAAATGTTTAATGTTCACTTTAGAGTCAAGCGCGTTTCGTTGCGGTATAGTGGGTTTTCGGTAACGACCGATCTAATTATTGATGGCATCGAATTATTGTGTGGCAATTTTTTTTCTTACGAGAAGAGGCACGAGCCGTGCACATGTGTTCACACGGTTCGTGCCTCTGCTCCTCGGATCCTCTTCCCTTACCCACTCACCGCGTTATATACATAATATTCCTTGTGTGAGTATTGGTTCCCTGAACTCTGGTACTTTCATATAAATTTAACCAGTTTTTCGCTGAATTTATTTCAACTGACTCGCAGTGAATGTGTCCGTAATGGTCTTTTCGTGATCTTATATTATACACGTGCGTAAAACAGCGAGCTTTCGAGGCCATGCCCAGAAATCCGCCACTAAACAGGTAGTAGCCTCTCGTTGACGTTGCTGCTTCTAATATTTGGGCACCCGGTTGCGTAAGCGCACCTGGAAGGAAGATAGAAATGCGCTCAGATGTTTAAACACGCACTCGTATACTCAAACACACGCGCGCGTGTGCGTCGAAAGCCCAGATAGCGAGTGAACGTGAAAGCGGTCTAAGGGCGCGCATTATCGCAATATTAGTGAGCCTTATCGCAATATTAGTGAAGGCAGCGGGCCAAAAACAGTACTCTCGAACAAAATGTTTTTTTTTTAGATCCGACCTTTGATCTACAGCATACTGCGGTATCACTTGGCAAGTCGGCATTCGTTGGTGCGTATGCTACAAGGAAGACAAACTGAGCGAGATTCGCTACGCATTGTTGTGGCCTGTATTCGCTCGTCCCCGTTAACGTGATTGTACACAGCGCAGGAGTTTGTGTGTGGATAACTTGCAGTATAGCAACAGTTCCTGTCAGCCTCTTGTGCGTTGACAGGCGTCTTTGGCAACCTTCCTCTTTCGGTGGCACCATCACTCCATCCGACGTTCAGGTATACGATGAAAAGCTATAGACTTCGTGAAGATATATGAGGATAAGAGTAAGAGAATGTGACAGCAAACAGCGATCGATCTGGATCTGTGTCAACGCGTGCAGCAAAGGAACGCCGCCTCCGAGATCTCTGACGACAGCTCTGGCCGACTGGCTCGCCCTACGCCATCTCCTGACGCCGACAAGAACTCTCACTCAGTGGTGCCCCGTCCTCGGACTTCTGCGACCATGCCCATCTTTCCTATCTCCTCCTTACGTCCGAATGTGGCTGTCCCTTCGCCTCTCTCTCCTCATCCTCCTCTCTCTATCTATATACCTTCAATATTCTTTTTAATCCCTCCTTACCCCCATCCCCTTCGCAGAATGGTGGAGGTGCCCTCCATTGAGAGAGAGCCAGGAACGGAACTCCGCTTTCCCCTTTGAAAAAAAAAAAGCCACTTATTAGAGACGCGCGAGATCAGGCCCGCCCGTTCTTGAGGGGCTACGCACTGTACCAGTCGGTAAACAGGGCTTGAGGCGCGCGGGCCTCTGAAGCGACTGTCGTTTACTCCTACACTGTCATGTACGAATTCGCGATTCCTGGTCCCAGTGGTCCTCTCGAAAGCCTCCGAGCGCGCCCGTGAATCGATTCAAACAGCCAGTTTAGTGCTTCCGCACGGGTGCTTTCTTATTCGCCGGCCGCCTGTTTGTCGGTCACCCGAGCGTATACGGCTGAACGGGAGCCATTGAGACATCCGATGCACTTCATGGAATTGTTTTATTTTGCTTTCGAGTGCCGTATAAAGGTGCAGTATGCCATGTACGTACGAGCCTTTTGTCGTCTGAGCGCGCCGCAGGCGAGCACTGTATACACCCCGTATACGCTATACAATCGGCCTTAAATTCGAATGACTCGGCGCTAGAGACTGCTCTACGTGTTTTGTGTAGATGTTAGTTCATTTTCTCATAAAGTTGCCGTACAGTATTGGGGGGGGGGAGGGGGTTCAGCGGCGCTAAGTGAGATTTAACGAACATGAGCTTGCGGGTTACGTGGTATGTGGTTCTGTTGTGTGTATATAAAAGAACGCCGGAGTTTTTCATCTTCATTATACCGTTGGGCAAGTAGTCTCACTGTGTTGCACATACCGGTGACGCAATCGTGCAGTCACTTCATTGCTGCTTTTTTTTTCTTTTTCGAAATGATGGAGGACGCAGAAAAAATGACTCAAGTGGGGGTGCTTCTGTTAGATCGCTATATATATGTAGAGTCTTAGAGACATTCATTTGCATTTTTCTCCTTCATTGAAATAAAAAAAGAAAACTGATGGCATACTTGAATGTAAGAATAAACTGGGTATAATCATAAGAATTTCGCATTCAGCACTTTGAAGTTCATATGAGAACAGATTCAATCCCCTCATCATACACATTAACAGAATCGCACAAAGCGCGTGCGCGCGCGCGTGTGTGTGTGTGTGTGTGTGTGTGTGTGTGTGTGTGTGTGTGTGTGTGTGTGTGTGTAGGTGTGTGTGTGTGTGTGTGTGTGTGTGTGTCAAGCTGTTTATTAATTGATAATTGACTTACGCGTAGCATGTATATTGGGGCAAGGCAGACCTGATGTACCATATTTAGTACACGTGTGTTGTTGAATAATTTGCCATCACGCTGCCATTTGCTACACGCCTGGTTAGTTCGCTGGGCAGATTGACCACCCCAGCACGGCGTTGGTCTAAGGTTCATGTCCTTAACCATGGTGAATTTTTCGTCAGCCGAGAAGCTTTCTTTCTGTCAAAAAGGTTTGGGTTCCCTTGTGCAACCTCGTTCTGCGAAAACGGTTGGATGGCAATTCTTTCCTTTCACAAACGTACACTTTCTGTCCCTCGCATATACGACAGCTTCCAACGTGCCACAGATACCTGCATATCGCTGCAGCCATAGCCGGTAGGCGCCAACCTCTATATGCCGTCATTGTTTTCTTGTACGCTTCGGTATGTGCTATGCACCGCTTGACGGCGTAGCCGTGTATTGCAGCATTTCCCTCCGGGCAGCGGCCTCAAACGCCGCGCGGAAATTCTCCTGCAAAGGCGTGCGCGCGTAGCATAGGGTCATGTGCGAATCTATCCGCTCGCGGAGCTTCGACCAGGACACGGTCGCATTTGCCGGATCGACGGATGTCCTTCCTTCGAGGCCCCTCCCTCAAGTCCTTTCTTCCTTCCTTTATTTCTTTCTTTTTAAATGCGAAGAATTTCTTGGCAAACTTCGGCGACATTGAGCGTATCTATCTATCTATCTATCTATCTATCTATCTATCTATCTATCTATCTATCTATCTATCTATCTATCTATCTATCTATCCGCTTACGTTTGGGGGCTCTCGTGGTCACCCCCTTAACTTGTCGTGAACTAAAATTAGCATGGGAGGGTATAAGATGGTGTGACGGATATGACGCGCTGTTCAAGACATGAATAATGTCACAATCTCGTCGCGTACGTCGTCAGGCACGTCCCGTCAGACAGTGGCACACACCCAAGGGCGGGCATGCATGCCGTTGGTATGCGGGTATGTGCCACAGGTGATTTACAGTGTCTACATAGGTACGACGAGAACACACGTGGACATTTTTAACGCGCGAACGTCAAGAAAAACCTGACATCGGTAGTGTCGACCCGATGAATGCAAAGAATAAATGTCAGGGTTCCAGCTGGAATTGAACCCAAGCATTTTGCGTGGAAATGAAGCATTCTACCTCAGAGCTACCTTTGCAAATAGGCGCCAATCTCCGTGAAACCTCAATAGTGCTTGCAGCACGTGCTGCCTACCCAATTTTACGAACATTACATCTGTACTCCTTTGATACGGCCTTCACGTCGGGTTAACGTCAATTGTGGTTAGTCGCCAAGCGCTGAAGTTGATTTGTGTAGCAGTGTCCAGGGCCAGCATCTTCGCGAGCATCAGCGCTTTATATCAGCTTCTGGTGTTGGTAATACGCATGTTCTAGTTGGCATCGTTGCGCAAGTGCAAACAACTGGTTATATAAACATCTGCAACTCTTCAACATATTTCTGTACGTGCAACACTTGTACATATATTTAGCGTCATGTTATGACGTGTCGCTCAATAAAAAAATTGCAACATGCTCACCTTCCCTCCGCATGCTTCGCATAACCTCAATTCCCAGGTACGTGGGATCTGCC
The DNA here is from genome assembly GCA_013436015.1 of Rhipicephalus annulatus. NCBI lineage: Eukaryota > Metazoa > Arthropoda > Arachnida > Ixodida > Ixodidae > Rhipicephalus > Rhipicephalus annulatus. The sequence goes on along the minus strand of WOVY01001309.1, from coordinate 173,420 downwards.
AAGTTTTCTTTCTTTCTTTCTTTCTTTCTTTCTTTCTTTCTTTCTTTCTTTCTTTCTTTCTTTCTTTAACGAAACGAAACGACGAAATACGTGGATCAGATTAAGATTTTCTCTTGGAATGTAAGTGGTTCTGTGTAGCATTTCTATATAGCGTGCTGTAGTTGGGGAGGCGGCTGATTGATGCAGCGCTGGCTTGTATGGCATGCTGTGTGAGCTACTGCTGCATTCGTCGAGCAAGCAATAGAACAAAAAAGAACAGAGAGGAATGAGAGACAGACGTATGTTAAGCGTGGGAATGACACCAGTTTGATACCATGTTGTGGAAGTGGGTCGCGGAATGGAACAACTTTATTTAAAGTCCAGCGAAGTTGATGGGGAGTGGTCTTCAGCCCAACACCAACTACGCTATAGCTCAAGGCCTCTCCATGCCCATCGTGACGTCATGGTACTTGCCCGAAGCGCTCGCTTCACGGTTTTGCGTGCGGCCAACGGTTTCTTCTATTTATAGTGTTGTGTGTGTGTGTGTGTGTGTGTTTGTGTTGTGCGTACGGAATGTAGCTTTACAACTTTGCAGTAGGGATCGCAAAAGTATTTGGTTTGCTTTAGAAGAAACGGAGTACTGATTGGTCACGCTTTTATTGTACGATTGAGAATCGGACGTTTCATACATCCAGTCACAGACTTTGACGCATTCAGTCAACTTTTTGTGTCACCTTAACACATAATAAAAACATGTCTATGTTTCTACAAGAGACAGGCGAAGCATGTGTCTGCAAAAAAGAGAAGTGGGTTGAGGGTCGGGGGGGGAGGGGATAAAAATACTAACACGAAACAACTCTTTCGTTCTGGTATTCGTGAGGGCTAGGGAAACTTCAACCCACCTCAGAAATGTTGCTCACTTTGTCTGGCACTGTGTCACCCCGCCATGGTGGTCTAGTGGCTAAGGTACTCGGCTGCTGACCCGCAGGTCGTGGGATCGAATCCCGGCTGCGGCGGCTACATTTTCGATGGAAGTTAAAATGCTGTAGGCCCGTGTGCTCAGATTTGGGTGCAGGTTGAAGAACCCCAGGTGGTCGAAATCTCCGGAGCCCTCCACTACGGCGTCTCCTATAATCATATGGTGGTTTTGGGACGTGAAACCCTACGTATAAATCAATCAATCTGGCACTGTGGTTCCAGATGGAAGCTTCGCTAAACAAGCTGAAACGCAAATAGAAAGATCGGGCTGAACTGTGACAGCAAAATTCGCATGTGGAGCAGGAGCGCTCTCGGTACGACGAAAACATGACAAATTCGACCACTGTTTAAATGCTAGGGCAGCAAACACCGGTCAATTTAGATTTCTATTCTTCAAATCACGTCACAGAAGTTTTCACTTCTTCCACCTCTTCCGTTCCAAGGGAATTCCTCATAGCCTCAGCGATCGCGTTGCTATTTTTTTTTTCGAACACTGGAGAGACTCGACGAGCAGAAGCTGTCCTTAAGGTAGACTGAACAGTCGGGGAAAACTGCGGGCACAGCATCTTCCTTCAGGTTAACTATGTCACGTTTAACTTCAATTCTTCTTCCAGTTGTCTTGACGCCATAGGACGCAACCGCGGCCTATGTAGCTCAAAACGTACGACCACGTGTGACTCAATGAATTTCTCGCACAGGAACGTTCCTGTGTTATTCAGTGGTCCACTTTACGATACACGAATATATCACAAGCACAAGTGCACAATCACGAACTGTCCTTGTTCAACTAATCGGCAGCTTAAATAAAAAAAATAAAAAACACTCGCAAGGAATAAAAAAAACGTGTTCACCACGTGCGACTTCGCGATGACAGAAGGTCTTACCGAGCAGAAGAGGTCAAGGGCAGAACCATGCAAAACTGACCGGTGTGGCAAAACACACTGTGTTGACTCACGACAACACGTGTAACGTAGGTCGCTCATGTGGAGTGGGTTGAAGAGGTCTTAAGAGGTGGTCATGCTCAGCCTTGGGCATCAGCCGCAATCACTTGGGCTCTGGCGGCTTTCTCGGCTCGCCAGATGGCCCAGAGTTGGTCTTTCAATGTGGAGTTCAGCAGAGTCGCCTCCTATATACTACGCCATGTGGTTCGAAACAACCTCCTCGTGATTCCTGTAAACTTCGTCAACTAAGATCGAGTACTCGCATACCATGCGACCCAGTGTTGCTCTTGCATCGCGCGCCTTACATTGAACCGTCGAATAAAGACCTGGATAACAGAGACGAAATATAACTGGATTTGAATATGTATTTTTTTTGCAGTAGTCACCACGCAACTGCCTACTTCTTACTTGATCTGTTGGATCATTGTGGGTGAGATAATTTAAATATCGTGTTCTTGAGATCTGCAGCGCTGAATTTAACAAACCATGGGTGTATACCAGGTGTATACCAGGTTCTCTTTCACACGCTATATAATAAATGTTCAGACAATCGTGTTGCACATATTCTTCCTTAACGAAAACAGGTGCGGTAGCCGTACTCCCGAGACCATTGTCAGCGGCAGTGTCGCTTTGCGTGACGTAGATTCTGACGTGTTCATTGACTGAACCACCTGGTTCATTTAAATATTGAATCAACGAATAACTGAATAACGATGCAACATGAAGAACTGCACAAACAAATAACTGAATCAAGTAACGTCATAATTGCACTGGCCACTGTCTTTCTCGTATGCCTCACAACGCCTCTGAGTGCACTGCATATATATGCAATGCACACATATATACGAGCAGCACTAATGTGGCGTTTTCTAGTGTATATCGGCATTCAAGAAGTCGCCAGGCTTCGTTCTGCCTACTTGAAGTATAACAAGTGTTGGAACTGCTTGCAACGTTTTTGCGTTACTGTTTTTTAAAGCGCAATATTTTTTTTCATGATCGTGCGCTCGTGTTAAATGCATTTCCTGCAAGATTTTAAACGGCTTACTATTATAAGTTCAACCAAAATGATGCGCACATTCACATTGGAACAATAAAAATTCGGCAGGTCGCACGTACCTGGGAATTGACATTATGCGAAGCATGTGGAGGAAAGGTGGCCATGTTACAATTTTTTTATTGAGCGACACGTCATGAAATTACGCTAAATATATGTACAAATGTTGCACGCACAGTCATATGTTGAAGAGTTGCAGATGTTTATATAACCAGTTGTTTGCACTTGCACAATGATGCCAACTAGAAGATGCGTATTAGCAACACCAGAAGCTGATATGAAGCGCTTATGCTCGCGAGGATGCTGGCCCTAGACACTGCTACGTAAATCAACTTCAGCGCATGGCAACACAACCAATATTGACGTTAACCCGGCATGACGGCTGTATCAAAGGAGTACATATGTAATGTTTATAAAATTGGGTAGGCAGCACTGCAACCACTATTGACGTTTCACGAAGATTAGCGTCTATTTGAAAAGTAGTTCCGAGACCTGGCGTAACTCTGTGGTAAAATGCTTCATTTCCACGCAGAATGCTTGGGTTTGATTCTAGCTGAACCCCGACAATTATTCTTTGCATTCATCGGGTCGACACTACCGATGTCGGGTTTTTTCTTTCCGCTCGCGCGTTAAAATTGTCCACGTGTGTTCTCGTCATACCTAGGTAGATACTGTCAATCAACTTTGGCAAATACCCGCATACCAGCGGCATGCATACCCGCCCGTGGGTATGTGCCACTGTCTGGCGGGACGTGTCTGACGACGTACGCGACGAGATTGTAACATTATTCATGTCTTGCCAGTGCGTCATATCCGTCAGACTATCTTATACCCTCCCATGCTAATTTTGGTTCACGCGAAGTTAAGGGGGTGACCGCGAGAGCACTCAAACGTAAGCGGCGGCTGCAGCGCCTGGATTTCCCGCTCTTCCAATGGTTCTCATGTTTTAATGCATTGGCATCGTGTGCTTGCCGCTCTAGCAGGGCAGCTTACATGAAGCTCATCGATGCATGCAAAGGACGCGTTAAAAAGATTACAGTATGGCCTCGGAGACCAGCACGCACGTAGAAGTGGTTTCGGAGGCTTAATATTCCTAGTCACTACAAAATGGCTTTCGAAACAGTCTTTTCTGCGGTCTGCCATCTCGGAGGCTGCAAAGTTTCCCCACATCTGTTTGGTGCGCTGCGAGCCCATATCATGGACACTTATACCGAGTTTTGGCTAGAACACTTATACCGAGTCCACCTGATACAAAGGGTACTTTAGCCGCATAATATCTGTCTATCTAGCCGCAGGGGCCTCTGGAAGTGTCCTTTCTTAACCTTTCTATATTACTGTATGGTACGGCGCTTCGGTTGTGTCGTTGCAAACGCGGCCTGCGCGATTGGTTTCTGCTGTGCACTACCGGAACTGATCACGGAGGCCTTGAGAAGAAGAATAAAAGAAGAGAGCGAAGCAAAGCGAACCATGTTAACCTATATATTGAAACCGTATAATTAACGGGGCTCGTTTATGTATACCACACAAAGCATCTTCATATATTACTCAGCGTATAAAAACTAAAGAAAAATCGCATTACGTATGGTAAAACAATTCAACTTAAGTGCGATTGCGCCAACTGCAAGCAGTCTTGCTAGCTTGAATGCCCTTACGAACAGTTAACTCAGACAGTCTATAGACTGTCTAAATATATACGTAGTCACTTTATACACTGTTTGAATACATTTTTGCAAGGGATAGCGCTACACCCGTATAGTAAACGGAGGTTAGTCTCACGGTTTTCGTCCCGTGTGCTCAGATTTGGGTGCACGTTAAAGAACCCCAGGTGGTCTAAATTTCCGGAGCCCTCGACTACGGCGTCTCTCATAATCATATAGTGGTTTCGGGACGTTAAACCCCACATATCAATCAATCAATCACGGTTTTCGTGAAAGTGAAAGTATTTTCTGAAGTGACTCGCTGGGAAAACTGTCTCAAACAACATCGACAGGCACGTGGCTGGGCCGACTTCATCGGAATATCCAACTCACCCAAAAGGGAAGGAATATGGTAGGCAGGATAGGTAAATATAATTAACCAGAACACGCATTTAGTTTGCTACTCTTCACTTCCGTACATCGTCACTTACGGAGAAAACTCTCTCCATCTCCTTCTTATTAAGATTGCACGTGGTCACCATACTTTTGGGGATATACATCTGGAAATAGAGAAAACGAGGCAATTCTAAAGCATGGAAGCAGGAAATAAAATCAGTTGTGTGCCATGGTGCCTCCGTTCGTCTTCCTTCCTTTTGTACCATTCTCTGGCACTATTTACGATAAATGTATTTTCATAATAAGAAGTCATGCATTTCATGTTTTAAAGTGATTAACATTGATTGATGGTTTGTGATGTATAACTAAATTTCATCTTTTTTTGCGAAGACAACTCTCGTAACTTTTTTTTACTCAGTTCAGATGACGTAATTTTGAGTTCGCTGTATGGCTGACTAGATAATAAGGCTTCTACACATTTTTTTATATGGTTGTGCGTTAGGACGAAGCAAACGAAGACCGATGCACGTGCTTGCTGCTCCGAGCAGCTAGAAGGAAGACGACGACGCTGAGAGATCGAACCTGTTTGCGTCCTGGTCTTCATTATACGCCATCCAATCGATGATAGTCGGCGACAGTCTCTGCACGCTGGATCACAGATACTACGACAGAGGTGCGAACCCAGGTTCAGCTCGGGTTTGAAGCTACCGAAGCCCCGACGGCACAGCTGTTTCGCCAATCGGGAATCGCAGGACATCATCATGGCAGTCACATGGTCTGCTGCGGGTAGTGAGTCTTAAATGGCTGATGCTTTGTCTGGCTACGCAGCGGGCGGCTTCGGCTAGGGCCGTGGCCGCAGCGTGGCTAGCGCTGCTAGCGTGGCCACAGTCATGGGTGGAGGAGCACCGGCTGCAAGGCGACCTGGTGTTCAACAGTCCAGCTGGGGCAACGCCAATGGTACTGCCAGCTCTGGCTAAAACAACAATGGTGACAACAACAAGAGGCACGGCGGCCTTGTACGACCCCCGGAAAGAGGAAGAGTGTAGCCGCGACTGCCCAGTGCAGACACTAGCGGCGCACGAGGGGGGGACTACTCCGGAGAAGGGGGTGACCGGCGCTGGTGTTGTTTCATGTGCCAGCGTGAGGGCCACATCATAAAACCAATGGAGGCACCCGATGTGCCACCCTCTCTACCCACGGATGAAGACACCCTCTTGTCGACCATCTCCACCAGCACCAACTTCGACAAGTACGACGCTATTCCAGTGGAAGTTAGTGACCCTCAGTTCCGGATGCCATTCACCAGCTTCGAGTAAATAGGCCTGAGGGACCTCCTGCTGCAGAACTTGCCGCGCGCCAAAGCCGACGCCCGTAGTGAAGCCGCCGTCAAGATTGCTTTCGCTGGCAGGGACTTGATGCTTCTTCTAAACCTGTCTTCTGCTTGTAGCCCCCGCTAGCTTCCAAATGTCGTGTCGTGTTTAGAACGAATGTTCCGCGATTTAGAGCGCGCCGTACTCTACTATGGACGAGCAATAAATATGGCCGAGCCGTGACTAGATGCGGAAAGACGCCGGCATTCGTGCTGCCCATTGTGCACTCGCTGGTGAGTGACGCTGGCCTTGAGAACCCGTTCTACGAGCCCATGCAGATTCCAGTGATGGTGATCCTGTCGCCGCTAACTTCCACATGTCGTGTTTAGAAGGAATGTTCGACGATTTAGAGCACGCCGTACTTTACTATGGATGAGGCTACTTTCCAGATGCCTTGTTCAGAACGAATGTTCGATGATTTAGAGCATGCTGTACTCTACTATGGAGGAACAATCATGATGGACTGAGCACAGACTGGATCGGGTAAGACGACGCCGGTATTCGTGCTCCCCATTATGCACTCGCTGCTGAGTGACGCTGGCCTCGGAAACCCGTTCAACCAGCCCATTCAGATTCCAGTGACGATGATCCTGTCGCCGGTACCTTCCAGATGTCCTGTTTAAAAAGAATGTTCGACGATTTAGAGCACGCTTTGCTCTACTATGAATGAGGCTACCTTCCAGATGTCTTGTTTAGAACGAATGTTCGATGATTTAGAGCATGCTGTACTCTACTATGGAGGAACAATCATGATGGACTGAGCACAGACTGGATCGAGAAAGACGACGCCGGTATTCGTGCTCCCCATTATGCACTCGCTGCTGAGTGACGCTGGCCTCGGGAACCCGTTCAACCAGCCCATGCAGATTCCAGTGACGATGATCCTGTCGCCGGTACCTACCACATGTCGTGTTTAGAAGGAATGTTTGACGATTTAGAGCACGCTGTACTCTACTATGGACGAACAATAATGATGACCTGAGCATAGACTGGATCTGGAAAGCCGCCGGTACTCACTGCTGAGTGACGCTGGCCTCTAGAACCTGTTCTACAAGCCCGTATAGACTCCAATCCCTGTGATTCTGTTCTGCTACCTTCCAGATGTCCTGTTTAAAAGGAATGTTCGACAATTTAGAGCACGCTCTACTCTACTATGGATGAGGCTACCTTCCAGATGTCTTGTTTAGAACGAATGTTTCATGATTTAGAGCATGCTGTACTCTACTATGGAGGAACAATCTTGATGGACTGAGCACAGACTGGATCGGGAAAGACGACGCCGGTATTCGTCCTCCCCATTATGAACTCGCTGCTAAGTGACGCTGGCCTCGAGAACCTGTTCTACCAGCCCGTACCGACTCCAGTCCCGGTGATCCTGTCGTGAATCTGCGAATCGGCCATCCAGATGGCGCAGGCTGTACAAAAGCACGCCTACGACTCTGTTCTCAAGATTGTGCTTATGTATGAAGGCATTTCGATGCAGCACCAGCTGGCCGTGCTGTCCAGAGGCTGCCACATTCACAATATGACTTCGATTACATTTCGATATGTTTATTTATGCATCTCTCTGATATTCATTATCGTTATCGTTAATACTTTTTTGATATACTACCCTGTTTGTGACTTATGATTCTCGCTTAGTGTGCGAGAAGTCCCGGGTTTCAATCCCGGACGAGATCGTTTTTTAGGCGGTTGTCTATATGGTTTCGCCTTTTAGATAGCTTCCTTTTCATTGAAGTGTACTAGGATAATCAATATTAGTGGTATCTATTTCTTGTTTATAATTCTTCCTGTTCGTGCAAGTCTGCATACCAACCACTTTCGTATATTATAGGATTTTTGATACGTTTACTTACATGTTTTTCTTTGGGTTTGTTATTGCTATGATTGTGACATTTGTATTTTTGTTTGTGAAATCTGTATTAATTTTTACACAAAATATCCGAGAAGTATTTGGTTACATATGTCTATGTTAATAGGTCAACACAGCCTGTAGTGGGTGTGCATGGAGGTTATAGATGTGGACGTAAATATTCGTAGTCTATGTAGATAATAAATTTGAAGCTTGTGCTATAAAATGAGTGCATACAATCATAAAAAAAACAGAATCGATGCGCTAAGTGAAGAGCGTTTGACAATACTATCCTTTCTAGACACCAATAATTTCGTATTTACTGCGCCAAACGGCAATAAAGGTAATTGAAACACGTGCATTTGTCGGGAAGCATATTCTTCTTTACGGTGCTGTAGGTCCAAGATGAGGCCATGTTTCATTTATGTCATATGACCGTACTTTTGTTTGCTTTCTTGTTTTAATCGATGCTTTTCAAGGCATTCAATATAATTTTTGCCTATTTAAATTACCTGACAGTTCTTCAAGCGATCATGCTCATGCAGTATACCGACTTAATGTTCTTACGCACTGATGCATTTTCGTAAGCATTTCATTTATGCTTTTATTTACGTATTTGCTTTCTTGTTATCATTATATTGTTTCTCGAATCAGATTGCCGAGTTTGTCGCCTATTTCCCATAGAGGTTTTTCGACTCTGCAAAGAAGGATTCTCATCAGGAGCAGAATCATGAATATGAATATGTACCCGTAGCATAGGAACTAATCACGCTGTACTAGTTTAGTTATTCTATAAAAAAACACGTTACCCTCCCCCCCGCACTTCTTTCCCCTGTGCTCTTCCTCTTTTTATTTATATAGAATCGTGCAAAAGCGTTTCAATAAAAAAAGTTCGGCAGATCCCACGTACCTTCGGAATGGATGTTACACTAATCATGCGGATTTAAGGTGCCTGTGTGGCAATTTTTTTTATTGAGCCTATCGTTATGAAGGGGTGCTAAGGATACGTACTAATACATTCACAGGCATACGCTAAACAGCCACATATGTCTTGTTTAATGATTTGTTCAATGTCGCGTTATGATGCCAACACAACATGGATATTAGCAACACCAGAAGCTGATAAGCTGATATGAAGCGCTAGTGCTCGGGGGTACGGCAGCTCTGGACACTGCTAGGTAAGACAACTTCACTAAATGGTGTACTAAAATTGACGTTAACCCGACGTGACGGCCGTATCATAGGAGTACACATGTAATGTTTATAAAATTTGGTAGCCAGCGCTGCAACCAAAGTAGACGTTTTCTGAACATTAGGGTCCGTGTAAAGAGTTGTTCCATGACCTGGCGTGGCTCTATGGTAGAATACTTAATTACCATGCATAATGCTGGGGTTTGATTCCTTCTCGGACCCTGACATTTATTTTTTTGTGTTTGCTGGGTCAATGCTGCCCATGTCAGCTTTCTTTAACGCTCAAGTGTTAAAATTACCCATGTCTCTCGCTGCCATTCCTAGGTAGATATACCGATTCGGGTATGCGCCACACGTCTCTGGCGAAAAGGGTTTGCTGACGTACGTGACGGGATTGTGTTAATATTCATGTCATGACCAGCGAGTCATATTCGTCTATCCATCTTAGCCTCCTATACTGTATTGGTTAGTTAAACGTCTAGTTAAGCGGGTGATCAAGAGGGCACTCACGCGTAAGCAGCTACATAATGATTTGTAAATACACTTAAAGTGCCTGTAGTACGCTGTCAGACCGTTCACATTTATAACGTTCAATGATTTGGAGCACTTAGTTCTTTACTACGGGAGAGGTGAAAGCTGTCCAGTGGTAAACAAAAAAAAGCCAACTTGTACGATGTGTCGCAGAAATAACCGGTGCTGGCAAGTGTAGAAAAACGTGGCTCTTAAACTTGCTCCAGCCACATGCCTAATTACACGCCCCCCCAAGGTAATGATTCTCGATCGGAAGTTATCGGTGATCAGCCAAATCTAAAATGTCAGTCTGATCTTTGCCAATCATCTACTTTTTGCAGCTAAGTGCGACACCAGTAGTCACAAGGCAATGAGATAAGGAGAAATTAAAAGGGATAGAGTAGAAAGTAAAGATGGAGGAAAGCAAGAGATTGGGACACGGTTGAAGGAGTCCTAGGATGGGGCACCGATTGGCGAAAGCTGCGCTGGCGCCTAGAAGATCGCGGACTACACAACCATTCAGCCCGGAATCTAAGACGAGAGACGAGGAAAGAAGGCAGAAAACGAACAAAGCAGCAAGGGATGAGAAAATTAGTGCTACGCACTCGCGCATAGCAGCGTTCCTCGCGCACATACGCTTTCACACAGAGGTCCAAAGCCATGCCCGAAACCAGGCTCCGAACTATTACTTATGAGGCGAGTTTGCGCGTCTGCAGCTGATTCTTAACCCCCTCTCTCCGTTTTAGTAGGTGTTCTTGTATGCGAGTGGGAGTATTTAGGCATGTCGTAAGCCCACCTCGGAAATCCTAAGATATTGCGGAGCTGTGATGTGTTGTTGTCACAGAACGAGCGCTCAAAGGGGGCGCGCAGCCGGGTTCTCGCGACGAGACGCCGAAGTGACGCCGCGAGGTCGACGATAAAAGAACAAAAAAAGAGAAAACAAGCATCCAAGGCTCCCCGGGCGCGCGACTCTCTCCCCTCGGAAGCATGGCTTCGCGGACGAACCTCCTCACCCCACATCGGCGGCCGAGCAAGCACGCGAAATTTCTAGAAGGAAAGGGGCGTGTTATGTCGTGTTGAGTCATCTGTCGGAGACGACCCTCGTACAGTCTCGCGCCTTCCCCCTGCCTCCACTGCGCATCGCGCCGACGAAATGATGAGAACTTTCTGGAATGTCGTGCGGAAGGTATTTAATCGAGCAGCCGAGACGAGAGATGAGGAGAAGACGGAAGTTAGCGCCAGAGTGCGTAGGGTATCCCGCCGTGTAGTCGGCAAAGGTTTTGTCCGTAGGGACAAAGCAGGAGAAGACGGAAGTTAGCGCGAGAGCGCGTAGGGATTCCGCCGTGTAGTCGGCGAAGGTTTTTTCCGTAGAGACAAAGCAGGAGAAGAAGATGATTTCCACCTGAGGGGTGACGACTCGAGCTACAGGCAAGAGTGTGTGTTTACCGCTATCGAGCGAAGACGCGTGGCAACAGCTGCGTGTGTGAAGCCGACGTGTTTCCGGCGAAGAAGTTTGAAGCTTGGAGAGAGGCCTATTGAAGACGTGAGGTTTCCTGGGAGAGAAACTTCGGCGAGGTTTCCTTGAAGAGAAACTTCAGCGGCAGCGGAACGACAACAACGCTGGACTTTGAGTGAGTGATTCTCGGAAGAGTATCATCCAGACTTTTGTTCCAAGAACTTTGTACTGAATAGGTTTTTTTATCTCTTTAGTCTTTAAGTGTCTTGGTGTTTCAATACATGCGACTGCATTGTAGTGCGTATTGTTGTCTGTGTCCGTTGTTTCGAGTGTGGCTGATTGTACTGTGTAGTACGTTGTTTAATTGGTGACATATTACTCAACTATTTTGGAGTGTGCATTCTTGTGTATTGTTTTCGATCTGCCATTTTTGAGAATATAATTTTGTTTTGGTTATCAACTCTCGGCTCTGACTTGTTCTTTGGGCCGCAGCCGGCGTCCGCTGGCGCGCCAAAAAGGACCACTTCTAAATTGTCCACGATTTCGTGGTGTGGTTCGGGGGGCCGATACTTCGGCCCTCGGAATTAGCCAGGCGATCGCCTCCCTAATTAACGGGACCCGTGACAATTAATCTGGCGTCCGCGACGAGGACCTTTTGGTGCACAGTGTGTCCAAAGTAGTGAGAAAGAGCCTCGAGTTGTTGATAGTGCTATCGGAAGATTTTGTGTGTTGCTCTGTGTTCTCGTTAACGAGTGCAGAGGAGAGTTCCGATAGACTGATTTAGGCAGATACTTTTGCACGCGGCAAGGTTTTATTTGCGAGACACAATGGATCTCGAAAGGTTAGTCGCTCTTGGTGAGAAGATGGGTCTTTCTGGCGCCGAACTACGGAAATGGGTCACCCAGAAGGAAAAAGAAGAAAAAGAGAGAGCCAAGGAAGAAAAAGCAGCAGAGTTGGAGAGAGAGAGGTTGGCAGCTGAGAGGGCCAAGGAAGAAAAAGCAGCTGAGTTGGAGAGAGAAAGGCTGGCCGCTGAAATGGCGAGAGAAGAAAGAGAGGAAAAGGAGCGACAGCTGAGAGAAGAAAGAGAGCAGCAATTGAAGTTGGAGCTGGAGAGAGAGAGAGAGAAGTTGGCAGCCGAAAGGGCGTGAGAAGAAAGAGAAGCGAGATGGCTGAAAGGGAACGGCAGCGGCAGCACGAGATTGAACTCGAGCGGCTCCGTTTGCAACAGCGAAGCGAAACGCCCGTCCAAGCTAGAGTTGAAAGCAGCGAACGGGAAGATCACGGCTTCCGCTTGAACCCAAGCAAGCTGCTCGTAGCGTTTGATGAAAGGAAGGACGACGTTGACGCGTACCTTCACAGATTTGAGACGATTGCAAGAAGCCAGAATTGGTCGGAACATCAATGGGCAACTGATTTGAGTACTTGCTTTAGTGGTGAAGCGCTCAGTCTGTACGGCAGGCTGACGCCGACCGATGCAGCCAACTATGCAAAGGTGAAAGCTGCTTTGCTGAAGCGATTTAGATTTACTGTGGAAGGATTCCGGGACAGATTTCGGACAGGAAAGCCAGCTGATGGTGAGACGGCTACGCAGTATGCCGCCCGACTTTGCCATTATTTCGACAGATAAATTGAACTTTCAGGGACAGCGCAGGAGTACGATGAGCTTAGAGAGCTCCTAATTAGAGAACAATTTCTTACTAGTTGCCACCCGAGCCTGTCGCTGTACTTGAAAGAGAGGAAGGCCGAGTCACTTGAAGGCATGCTCGAATTGGCTGATCAATTCTTGGAAGCGCAAGGTGGAACTAATTTGGCTAGGGTCAAGAAGGAGTGTCCTGAAGATTCGAAGAAATCGGCTCCCGAAGAAAAGAAGCGTGCACCAGAGAGCATTCCGCGATGTTTTCTGTGTAACCGAGTGGGTAATCGTGCTAAAAACTGCCGAACTAACTTCACGAGCCCCACGGTTGTAAAATGTTTCAAGTGTGGTCAGACTGGGCACAAAGCAGACGCATGTCGAAACAGAGCGAGTCAAACTCACCAGCTGTCCTGTGTGCTAGCAGCACCGAAATCCGATGATAATGCCGTCACCGACGGATTTATAGAGTTGAATAATGGGGAGAAAATTCCTATTGTGGGTGCTGTAATGACAAAACAGCCAACCGGAGTTACGAAGGGAATGCCAACGCTGACTGGAAAAGTTGCGGGCAAAAAGGTTACGGTGTTAATAGATACCGGCAGCTCCACTGTTATCGTGCGGAGAAATTTGGTACGGGAAAGTGAGTTAACAGGCAAACGAAACCAGTTTGCCTAATTGACCGTACGATTTGGATGCTTCCCGAAGCAGAAATCGAGGTTGAAACCCCGTACTTCAGCGGGAAAGTTACCGCTTTATGCATGACGACCCCCCTTTACGACCTTGTCATCGGAAACATCGACGGGGCGCGAGGACTGAATGATCCAGAATGTTTGGGAGAAGACCCTAAGATAGAGCCCTCGCCAACCCAGCGACCGCGAGATACGGTGGAGGAGCATCCCGTGACGGATCACACTAGAGCCCAAGGTGAAGCCGCGGCGCAAGAGACAGTGAACGAGAAGACGATCGTGTTGAATGAGTCCACGGGCCGGGCAGCTGGACTTACGTCGGCATGACCTCAACCGACCGACAGTGTAAAGGTGACGGAGTTGGTCAGCCAGGCCAAATGTCGGGACGTGAACAAGCGGGTGAATAACCGAGGAGGATCGGTTGAGCGTCATGACCCGTTAGCAGTGTCGGAAGTGACAACGATGGCTGAGACGCCGCCTCAGATATCGTCGTTGGAAAGGGCTTGCCGAAAAAGAACGTGGAAACACGAGAAGAGATCGAGCGAGCACCGCAAGAAAGGGCGCAAGCGCCGCTCAAAGTACACAGGATAAGTGCTGAAGTCGAATCAGAATGTGTTTGGCAGTGCTGAGTGCCATATGATGTGTTAATGTTGTGTTATACTGTGTCACAAGGGTCGAAGTGTCTGTGCTGTGATGTGATGTATAGTGTTGTATAATTGTTGTAAAGACAGAACCTTGTACGTTTGTATTGGTTGGAATGTGTGATGCAGCGTTGTACTCATGTACCTGCGGTTATATTTCATGTGTGTGAGATTGAAATGTAATGTCCAATTGTATAGAGTGATATATTGTGAATGTGACGTGTCATGAGCGACGGACTATGTTACAGTCTTCGAGAGTGTGTGGTGACTGTTCGCGCTCGTTTGTGTGGTTTTGAATATTATGAGATAATATTCTTAAATTGGGGGCAGTGTCACAGAACAAGTGCTCAAAGGGGGGGCGCCGCCGGGTTATCGCGACGAGACGCCGAAGTGACGCCGCGAGGTCAACGATAAAAGAACAAAAAAAGAGAAAACAAACATCCAAGGCTCCCCGACTCGAGCTACAGGCAAGAGTGTGTGTTTACCGCTATCGAGCGAAGACGCGTGGCAACAGCTGCGTGTGTGAAGCCGACGTGTTTCCGGCGAAGAAGTTTGAAGCTTGGAGAGAGGCCTATTGAAGACGTGAGGTTTCATGGAAGAGAAACTTCGGCGAGGTTTCCTGGAAGAGAAACTTCGGCGAGGTTTCCTGGAAGAGAAACTTCAGGGGCAGCGGAACGACAACAACGCTGGACTTTGAGTGAGTGATTCTCGGAAGAGTATCATCCAGACTTTTGTTCCAAGAACTTTGGACTGAATAGGTGTTTTTTATCTCTTTAGTCTTTAAGTGTCTTGGTTGTTCAATACATGCGACTGCATTGTAGTGCGTATTGTTGTCTGTGTCCGTTGTTTCGAGTGTGGCTGATTGTACTGTGTAGTACGTTGTTTAATTGGTGACATATTGTACTCAACTATTGTGGAGTGTGCATTCTTGTGTATTGTTTTCGATCTGCCATTTTTGAGAATATAATTTTGTTTTGGTTATCAACTCTCGGCTCTGACTTGTTCTTTGGGCCACAGCCGGCGTCCGCTGGCGCGCCAAAAAGGACCACTTCTAAATTGTCCACGCTTTCGTGGTGCGGTTCGGGGGGCCGATACTTCAGCCCTTGGAATTAGCCCGGCGATCGCCTCCCTAATTAACGGGACCCGTGACAGTTGTTTGAACTGCAGAACACTTCCTCTCTCCTCTGTCTTCATCGGAGGATGAAAGGTGACCTTTAGGTCGTGTTCAAAGCACTTTTACAGTGAAAGCTGTATGAGATCGGAACACGTGACACGTGCAGCGCCGTAGTTGCCCACCTTCGTTTTCCTTAACGAGTATCGCATTAAGTAAGAAAAAATTCAGTGAATAAAAAAAACACCAACAAGCTGGGATTCCAACCCGGGTCCGCTGCATGCCGGCCCAGTAGTCTACTACACTCTAAGCCGAAAAAGACTAAAGTGGGGTATGTCATTGGTCTTTTAGGGGTCTAAATGCGCTGCCACAGAATTTGAACCAATTTTGGACTAACTGCGGGAGTAACTGCAAGGGCTCAACTGTTACCCCAAGCACTTACTCCACTTGGTTTAAATGTTGGCCCCAGTAGAATGCTCCAGCGGGACTAACAGTTGAACCGTCTGGACCAATGACAAAAAAATGGCGACGCCGCGTTTGTGCAGTATATTTTATTTTTATTCCAATTTAATCAGCACTGAAAATCATAGTATGTTATTTATGCAACACACACACACACACACATACATACGCACTATTATTTCAAAGTAAAACACCGCAAACACTGACTGCCCGCGCTGTACTACAGAGAACAGACTCTCGGGTATATATAGCACAATATTTTTACCTCCCATCTAGTGCCAGGGGGCGACTTTTACTCGGCTTAAGAAAACAATAAATATTGACACCGTAACGCGAAAATTTACATGGACTTATTCGAAGCACCGATGCGCATCGATCTTTTATTATGGATCCATCTAATCTTCAACATGCCTCCAGCCCGAGAATACGAATTATCAGCTGGTATTCGATCATGTCGGCCAAACCAGCGTTCGCAGTGCTGGCGCACGAGTCCGCAAACACAAAGATAGCAACGGCGCTTGTGCGGGAAAGCCGGCGAAGCAGCCGCTGGCGCCCCGCCGATGCCATACCGTGTCGGCTTGCCGACGGCGTCGCTAGGCTTACGACGAGTACGGCTAAACGACCACCGGCGATCGCAACATGCGGCTCGCGTGAAATTTTCGTCGTCGTTATTTTATAGTCACAAATGAACAATAGGTAAGTGCCCCATGTTCGCTGCGTCTTACGGAGTGATGTAGATATCTGTATACTTACAGCGACGAGACCGTTCGCAGGCACGGTTCTTTCATCGTGCTGGTAAGGCACAACCTGTGTACCGCTGGCCGCACGATTAGGCCCAAACTCCATAAGCGCGAAAATGCACGCGACAGCGACGAGCGACGCGACGTAGATCGGCGTCGCGCGATCAGTCGCTAGCGCAGGCAAACCTCATTCACGCGACGGCTTCGGCGAGCGAATTCCACTGTTACTGACATGAGGCCGTCAACTCGCACCAAGAAAACCGCGTAGTGAGCGGTTTCCAATTTAAAAATAAGATATATTGTTGTGTAATGAAACGGAAAGTGTTTATTATTGCCTTGAAGCATTTTTATATGCGCATGCGTAATAAACATTGCGTTATTTCTTGTTGCACATACGTGACTCGGGCAGGGTCACGTGCACCTATGTAGTCTTCGTCTTTTCCGGTTTTTCGCTATTGGCTGCTTGAGCCCAGCACTTCCGGGCGATGAGCGACGGTTTCCAAATCTGGAGAACCGAGCGATCGCGCGAAAACGAGCACGCGACACGTCGCGCGAACGACCTGTTTCGTCGCTCATAGCGTCGCTCGTCGCTGTCGCGTGCATTTTCGCGCTTATGGAGTTTGGGCTTAGTCGTATCCGCGATCGCCTACAGGTTGGATTTTTGATAACGATTGTCGCATGGATAAAAAGACATAAGTTTGCCTGAGCTACTATTTTTGTGAAATTGTACGCGACGTTTCCTTCGCTTGTGCCGGCAATGCACTCACACCGGCAGCCCGCTTGATACCGATGACGTACGAAGCCTACTTTTCCTATATATCGCTTTGAACTTGTGGTCACTGCGTGGGTACACGACCGCTGATGAACAGCTTACCTTTATTAGCGTTGTCAGTGTTCACCGTAGTTCGAACTTATTCAGCACATTAAAGCGAGTTCTCGGCATTGCCCGTGTTTGCGAAGACTTTCACTTGGCTTCGACTCGCCCGTGCCAGCATGGTGGAAACGCGAGGGCACTTGCTGTGTGCACTGACAGCGTGTTGTACTACTTTCCTCTAATAACATCTTCTATTCGTTTCATATTGCTTCACTTTCACAGTGGCGTATAGCCTATTTAACTTGTTTTCATGATCGCCGACCACGCCGAGAATTGCAGTGCAGCATCGACAGGAGGCGATCGCGGCGCAGTTGCCCTCCCCGTTGGTCCCTTTAATGCCGGGCGTTTGCGCAAGACACGCATTGTCACACATTTAGTCCCTGTTGGACGAACCGTTCGTCCATTGGTTTAACGACTGCAGTTACTCCAACTTTGCCGAATTTCGGCTTAGAGTGTATGAGCCACGCCAGTGCTTGGAACTCGTTTCCAAACTTGCCTTACGTAGGCTTGATGTAGGGAAAGGAATCACGTTATATTGACGCAAGGTAGGCTGGCAACTATAGTAGCCAGCATCTGAAGAGGACAACGAGGTAGATCTGTGTGCGCGTGCTCTGGTGTGCGCGTTTTCTGGCCCTTGGGTTGCGAAAGTCAACGCCCTATTTTGTACCTGCGTGCCTGTGTCTTTGTGACATTTTCTGGTGGAAGTGCTGGGTACGGTAGATGATACGGTCCCCTGAGAGCACCCCTGACGCAAGTCCATCGAGTATCTCAGCCGAGCTTACCCCTGTGCACGTACGTTCCAGCCGTCGTCTCCAGGGACTCGAGCCACAGCACGGTTTGCTGCCTGAACGTCAGAGGGCTATGAATCAAACACCGCCTAACGTCACCGCGCCAGCACCAGCGCACCTGGTTATCAACCAGCCCAAGACGCCAAAGACATTTCACGGAGCTGCTTTTGAAGATGCCGACGACTGGCTCGAGCATTTCAACCGGGTCGCCGTCATCAACGATTGGACCCCAGAGCGTAAGCTACGCTATGTGTACTGCTTCCTGGAGGACTCCGCGAAAACGTGGTTTGAGAACCATGAAGCAGCGCTTACGTCATGGGATGAGTTTCAACGGCAGTTCCTCAAGGCATTTTCCCGAGAGGACAGGAAGGAGACAGCGGAGCGTGCTATAGAGGCAAGGGTTCAAGGCCCTACCGAAAGGGTGACGACCTACGTAGAGGACATGGATCGGCTTTTCAAGCGTGCGGAGCCCTCCATGTCCGAATCCAAGAAAGTTCGCCACCTAATGCGTGGTGTTAAAGAAGAGATTTTTGCCGGCCTGATTCGAAACCCGCCTGCGACACTTGCGGAGTTCCATGAGGAAGCCACTGCCATGGAGAGGGCCCTTCGACAGCGTGCCAGACAGTATAACCGTGGTGTAAACCCAAGTGAGGTCACTTCTGTCACTCTCGGCAATGACATCAGCGCGTTGCGAGAGCTTATCAGAGCTCTCATTAAGGAAGAGCTACAAAAGATGCAGGTGACTGCTTCACCTGCAGAGCAGCTCTCCATTGCGGAGATGGTACGCGCCGAGCTACGGCAAGCCGTTCACGCTCCCCAACCATCCGAGGCGCCACAACAGAGGCACTGCGTCGAGATGAGCTACGCGGAAGCAGTGCGACGTCGTCCATCGTGCAGTTCCACCAGCGTATGTTACCCCAATGAGCGACACGCTCAACAAATGGAGGTAGGCTTCCGCCCTCGCAACTCACCGTTGATCGCCGAAGCAAGACCGAGAAAGAGTGACATCTGGCGTACACCCGACCACAGGCCCCTTTGCTTCCACTGCGGGGAAGCCGGACACGTCTACCGGACATGTCCATACCGTCGTGTGGGTCTCCGTGGATTTTCGCCTAATGCCCCTCGTCCACGACCTGGCGAGCGACCACAGGAAATAGAGAGTTTCATCTCGAATCGTCGCAGTATCGAACATCGGTCACAAGAGCCCCGCTCGTCGTCGCCTGCTCGCTACAGGTCACCGAGCCCAGCCTATTCACGCGGTTCCCCAAGACGCCGTTCACCCAGTCCTGCAAGTCGGGAAAACTGAGTTCAGCGACCTCCGGAGGTGAGGCCGCTGACGCTGACTCTACGGAAGATCCTCCACTACGACGACAGCGACAGCAGCAAAAAGATGTACAGACGCAGTCAAACGGGATGCGAAGAGTGGTGACATCAAACATTGCGGTAACTGTGGACGACGAAGAAGTAATGGCGCTAATTGACACTGGAGCAGACACTTCTGTTATGAGCATGGGTCTTGCCTGCAGGCTGAAGAAGGTTTCTACACAGTGGGCTGGGTCACAGATACGTACGGCAGGAGGCCATCTTCTTACTCCGGTGGGGCGGTGCACAGCGCGAGTCAGTATTCACGGATTTACGTATCTCGGAGATTTTGTAATACTGCCGAGTTGCTCGAGGGACCTAATTCTCGGACTGGACTTTCTGCGTGATAATGGAGCCGTGATTGATTTGCAACAGTCGCAAGTGACGTTTTCTACGGCACACGCTTTAGCGCGCAACCCTCACGGCAGTTACGTCAATGCTTTGAGAATTGTTGACGATGACGTCACGTTACCGCCGAAGAGTAGCGCGTTCACCTTGGTAGCCTGCGACGTTTTCGACGAATTCAACGACTATGAAGGTATTGCTGAGGCAAATATCCCGCTGCTGCTCAAACGAAACATATGCATAGCCCGATGCCTTGTTCGGCTAGAGAATAAACGCTCTCGAGTTCTGCTGACCAACTTCAGCAATGAGTTTCAGCACGTTCCTAGAGGGACTACTGTCGCTTTCCTCAGTGAAATAGCCGACTTTTTCGATATCAGCACAATGGATACGACTTCACCGCATGCAAAAGCTTGTGCTGACCTGGGAAGCCGCATTCACGTTAATCCAGACTTGCCAGATTCACGAAAAGAGCGGCTGCTAAACCTTGTGAGGGAATTCTCGGACTGCTTCTCCACAGCATCGAAAGTTCAGCGTACCACCGTTACAAAACACCGCATTGTTACCGAGGAGTCGGCGCGGCCTCTTCGCCAACATCCATACCGTGTGTCCCCGAAGGAAAGAGAGGTGATTAAGCGTCAAGTTCAAGAAATGCTGAATGATGAAGTCATCCAACCCTCGACAAGTCCGTGGGCGTCACCTGTTGTCTTAGTAAAGAAAAAAGACAACACACTACGCTTCTGCGTCGACTATCGACGGCTTAACAAAGTCACGAAACGCGACGTTTACCCCCTGCCACGGATTGATGACGCCTTAGACCGTCTACGCCATGCCCAGTTCTTCACATCACTAGATCTCAAGTCAGGGTACTGGCAAATTGAAGTTGACGAAGGCGACCGTGAGAAAACCGCGTTCGTGACGCCTGACGGGCTGTACGAATTTAAAGTGCTGCCTTTCGGTCTCTGTTCCGCTCCCGCCACGTTTCAACGCATGATGGATACTGTACTAGCTGGACTAAAGTGGCAGACGTGTCTTGTATACTTGGATGATGTCGTTGTGTTTTCAACCACATTTGACGAGCATATTTCAAGGCTAAAAAGTGTCCTCACTGCAATAAGGAGAGCGAACCTTACCATCAAGCCCGAAAAGTGCTACTTCGGCTATCAGGAACTCAAGTTTCTCGGCCACGTGGTTAGCCCGCGGGGTGTTCGACCAGATCCGGAGAAGTTGGCTGCCGTTGCCGACTTCCCTCGTCCTGGAGACAAAAAGGCTGTTCAGCGATTCCTTGGACTCTGTGCGTACTACCGCCGTTTTGTCGAAGGATTTTCGAAAATTGCGGAACCTCTTACAAGACTGACACGGCCAGATGTACCTTTCGTATGGACGGAAGAACAACAACAAGCCTTCGTAGAGCTGCGCAATCGACTGCAGACAGCTCCAGTGCTGGCACATTTCGACGACAATGCCGACACCGAGATCCACACAGACGCCAGCAACGTGGGAATCGGAGCCATTCTAGTTCAATGGCAGAACGGCGCAGAGCGTGTGATCGCTTACGCGAGCCGCAGTCTCACAAAAGCAGAGGCTAATTACTCTACCACCGAAAAAGAGTGCCTAGCAGTCGTTTGGGCCATTAGCAAGTTTCGACCCTACCTGTACGGCCGGCCATTTCGAGCGGTCAGTGACCACCATTCGCTCTGTTGGCTTGCCAATCTACGGGATCCATCAGGCCGCCTCGCCCGCTGGAGCCTCCGCCTTCAAGAGTACGACATAACGGTGGTCTACCGATCAGGACATAAGCATACAGATGCTGACTGCCTGTCTCGTGCTCCTATTTCCCCGACGTCATCGGACACTGAACAAGATTTACCGTTTCTTGGCATCGTCGATGTGGTGCGGATGGCTGAGCTTCAACGTGAGGACACTGAGCTACTTCCTCTCATCCAGCATCTTCAAGGAGAAGACGTTGTCGTCCCACGCCGACTCTCGCGTGGTTTGGCTTCGTATTGCCTGCGGAACAATGTTCTCTACAAGAGAAATCTTGAGAGCAGCCAGGAAACTTTCCTCCTCGCCGTTCCAATCGCACTGCGTGAGGAAGTTTTGCAGGCGTGCCACGACGATCCTTCGGCCGGTCACTTAGGCTTTGCTCGGACATTAGCGCGCATCCGACAGAAGTACTACTGGCCACAGCTGTATTCGTCCGTTCAGCGCTATGTCCGCACCTGCCGTGACTGTCAGAGGCGTAAAGTTCCACCCGCAAAGCCTGCCGGTTTCCTCCAACCTTTAGATCCACCTCGAGCACCATTTCAGCAAGTAGGAATGGATCTTCTTGGTCCCTTCCCTACGTCATCCTCAGAAAATAAGTGGATAATTGTCGCGACCGACTATCTGACTCGCTATGCAGAAACCAAAGCTGTGCCTAAGGGAACTGCAGTTGAAGTCGCCAGATTCTTTGTCCACGACATTGTTTTGCGCCATGGTGCACCTGCTGTTCTCATAACCGATCGCGGAGCAGCATTTACGGCAGAGTTATTGCAACAAGTCACCAAGCTGACGCACACCAACCACCGAAAAACAACAGCTTATCATCCCCAAACAAACGGCTTGACGGAGAGGTTAAACAAAACATTGGCCGACATGCTATCTATGTATGTTGACGTAGAGCACAAAACGTGGGATGAAATTTTGCCGTACGTCACGTTTGCCTATAACACCGCTGTGCAAGAGACCACAGACCTAACACCATTCGAGCTTGTTTATGGCCGTCGCGTCACAACACCGTTAGACGCTATGCTCCCTGTAGACCAGGACAACAGCGGAAATGACAGCGTTGACGACTTCGTTGAGAAAGCCGAGGGAGCCCGCCAGCTTGCACGGAACCGCATTCGCGCGCAGCAAGATATCGACGCTCGCCGTTACAACCAAGGCCGAAGGAGCGTACACTATCAACCAGGTGACTATGTATGGGTGTGGACACCAGTTCGCCATCGTGGGCTTTCGGAGAAGCTATTGCGGCGCTACTTTGGCCCTTACGAAGTTGTGCGCTGCCTCAGTGACGTGAATTACGAGGTAGTTCCCCAAAGCTCCGACACCAGTTTAAACCGAAGACGTCCACGTCCAGAAGTAGTCCATGTAGTACGGATGAAACCGTACCATGCCCGCGACTTATGAACACTTCGAACTTTTTCCTTATTATCCACAACAGCGTGGGCTTTTTTTTTTATTGACGTGATCATTTTTTTTTCTTTCATGGCCACCTCTAGCATCTCAGTCAATCGACCGGGACGGTCTCTCTTGAAAGGGGGGAATTGACGCAAGGTAGGCTGGCAACTATAGTAGCCAGCATCTGAAGAAGACAACGAGGTAGATCTGTGTGCGCGTGCTCTGGTGTGCGCGTTTTCTGGCCCTTGGGTTGCGAAAGTGAACGCCCTATTTTGTACCTGCGTGCCTGTGTCTTTGTGACAATATTATGACTAATAAAGCGTTTTAGAACATGAAAAGAACAACCACGCGTCATACAATGTGAACTGCTTAACGACTGGGTCGTCCAATGCTCCAACCCATTACAAGAGCTTGTTCTTGATCACCTATTAACTGTGGCGCATACCCACTTCAAGCATAATTCTTCATCCTCGTCAGCCACTGTATAAAAAAATTGAGGGTGATTCCATGAGAGATCGACACGGGTCCAAAAGTTGACATTTTAGATTTCATTGACTATTTTAAATTTCGTGCACCTCTCACCAGGTCGCCCGAAAGTCATCTTCGTTTTATGATTAACGGCATAACTTACGAGAAAAAAATATCACACTTTACCAACACGGAGGCGTCAATTTCGTCACCTGTCATTTTCGAAAATTGCAGATGCTATAAAAAGACAAATATTTTTGTTTCAAGGAAGATATTTTTTACCTGAAATGCATGTCTAATGAAGAATGAATTCATACGATTTCAAGTTTGTAGACCTTAAGAAAATAGCTTTTAAAAATGTCTAACTTTGCGACAGTTTAAAATAAGTTACGTATTCCTCATTTTTTTTCTCCGAAAGTAATGCAAGCAGCGTTTTCAAACTTGACACGTTTTAAGGATATAGTGTGTTCATTAGATACATAAATTATTGCTGCCGTAGGGCAAATGTAATATTTTGCATATTGTCTCAAAATTCTCATATTGGCAAAAGTGTACTTCACTGAAATTTGAATAATAAAACAAACCATCTTCGATTTTTCTTAAAATCTCGTAAATAGACAACCGAATCATACATTAATATAGAAAAACATGTTGCATTATTTTGTTTTTAGCGACAATACTCGTGGTACAAATCAAAGCTTTTCGAGAATGCGCTGATAAGTTGAGAAATCTAGAAATCGGAACGGAAAAGCGGCAATGAGCTTCAAACGCGAGTAAACGTGACCGCATTTGGTGAAGAAAGACTGTTTTAGCACTGTGACAAATACGTACCCATGCAGGTGCATTTATGCTCCTGATAACACAGCTCTAATGGAAAAAAATTTCGACACTGTAACTCAGTTGCAAAACATTTGTCTATATTTGCAGATAAACTCAAACACAAAAATGTTCCAATGCAAGTGTTGGGTCTCACTAGAAAAAGCATATGCGCTTGAAGTACCCTCTCTGGTATTTTGGTGGTAACCGCGTGAAACAGGAGATGCGCTCAAAATGGCTGCATCTTTTGCAGATCACATTCAGCAGTACATGACGCTAACAAAACACGACCACGATCAGTGCCCTCAGATGTGCTTAGGCAAACATGCCAAGAACGTATGCCTGGAACACGTGGCAACAATTTCCACTGGCTCTCTTAAACTGACGGAATGTTTCTAGCTCGTCTGCATTTGCACACAGCAGCTTGACATTCTTGAGCTTCGCGCTCATTTGCACCACCATTTGGGATGCTGACATAATCACAGTTGAGCTTGCCGCTCTGAGGTTGTAGAGCGCAGCCTGATGCTTTAGTAGGCCACCAATGCCGTCACAAGAGTTCTTGCCATGTCCTGTGGCCGAAAAAATCCACTTCGTTGATATATGATCTTTCTGACATAACTCGAACAACTGGTACTTGTTTTTGGAGTGACTGCATGCACCATCAGAAACATAAGTAACATGCGTGTCAGGCTTAAGTTGTTCCTTCATATAGTTGTGGAGTATTTGTAGAGCGAAACAGGCATGTGCAGCATCATGGCATGTCTCATCACTGATGATGGCGAAACTTTGAATTGATTGCTTCCTTGTGACGACACACGTGAATATAGACACCTGTCTTTTATGCCAGTGATACGACTGTACCTCGTTCGGTAAAATGGCTGTCCAACTTTCGGCAAAATCAAAGTGAAAAATGCAAGATTCTTTTTCTTAGTTCTCTTTCGCCTTGCGCATTGCTGATTCTTGAATGTATTTTATGTAAGCATGGGTAATCCACTTCACGAACCATAGACTTCGCTCTCGCAGAAAAGCTCTTGCCTGGGCTGTGTTTTTTTACTAGATTGCCATTTTCCCATACTGCATGGGCTACCTGAATATCTTCAGGGATTCCTATACATGTGGCTGTCAGAGCGTCCTTCTCAGCACAATAGTCACAATGGCCTAAAAAACAATCACTTGTAGGGGAGCTGCAAAGACATAGTTCTTTCAAGAAGTCCGCCGTGTAGGCACCATCGGTGACGTCTTGTAGGGCAGAAACACACTCCGTGGCATTAGCACAGTATGTACAAAGGCACGCTTCTTTGTGTGGCGCAAGAAGAACCCACTTCGGCCTCAGTGAATAAAACTTTGAGAGCCCAACAGACGTGTTTGGATTAGCTTCTTTAAAAAGACGGTAAACCTCTCGCACCGAACTGGTCATAAACCTTTTCGAAACAAGCTCCTTTTTTTCGTCAATGATAACAGATACTACATCTTTTTTGTTGGAACTCTGCCGAGAGCAGCTATACTCATCTTTGGAGTAGTAAGTAATAGCTGCCTGGACGTCCATTGGGTTCAGCCGTGTTCTTTTTACCGCATTTGGTGCTAACCATAACCCGTGTTTTACGCGCCAGCGTCGGGATCTGTATATCATGTAAGCTGACCAGTTTGGTATAAGCGCTTGGAGTTTTCGGCGCTCTATGTCGCTCGGCAATAGTGTCAACAAACGCATGCGCTCTTGATACGAAGAACACGCTTCATAGGCTTGCTTGAAGTTCTTGAACCACTGGGCACACACACTGCATTTTAGATCTGATGGTTGAAAGTGGCGGTTACACACGTTACGGTGGCATTTCACGGTTACTGTAGAATTGCTGCTAAGTTGTCTTGGCTCTGCATGAACTTTGCTATTTTGCGCATGCAGCTTCTCCAGTCGCATATGTGGAAATGCTTCAGGCGTGTTTACGCACCGCTCTTGACTTCTGCCTTTTTCTTCTACCGCTCTTGACTTCTGCCTTTTTCTTCTTCTGGCAAAAACTTATCAGCTGTTTCAGCTGAGAAGCCATTAGACGAAGACAGCATATCTCTGAGGCGTCGGAAGCAGTTCTGGCAGACGTGGTCGTTGTTATGTGCATTGCAGGCAGCTTTCGGCAAAAGCTTCTGGAGGGCAAACAGGCCGATGTCTTCGACCTTGCGGTAGTTTTTTTGATAAGGTATTTTCTTCTTATGCGACATGAGGTAAATCTGAACAAAATCTCTATCCCGACTGAAGTGGTCAGTCATCGCCACGCTCCTTGAGGCTCAAATTACTGGCAATGCAACTATGCGTGAAACCAGCAGCACGAAAGTGATCTATCTGTCGTCTGTTCTTATGTCTCTCACCTTTAATGAGAGCAGACGTAAAACAGCGTGCGCAAGTATCCGCAGTGCGAATTCAAAACTGAAGTATAGTACGTTAAAATGAATTTCAGAATGTTTTTGTCAATAAAATTATGGGAGGCGTAATCTTTGTCCCTACTTTGAACCATATGATCTAAAGCATTGCCTCCGAGATGCGGCGCACAGCAATTCATTTGTAGAGCAGAAGACGGATGACAACTTGCCCTAAAGCGTGTTCTTCAGTCTAATGCGGCAGTCTTCGTGCCCCAAATGATAAAAATTTGTTATGAATCGTTTATGAACTCATTCCACATTCAATTCTCTCACCCAACGTGTTGCAAACACATGGCCGTCACAGCAGCTCCACCTGGGTGTCAGTAATGGAGAGGCACCACATATTAGAAGTCTCACTGCTCTACGTATAAGAGTGAATTCAGATACTGTAGAATATCGTGTTCAAAATAGTTACTCCTATCTGCTAAAACAGCCTTTCTTCACCAAATGCGGTCACGTTTACTCGCGTTTGAAGCTTATTGCTGCTTTTCCATTCCGATTTCTAGATTTCTCAAGTTATCAGCGCATTCTCGAAAAGCTCTGATTTGTACCACGAATATTGTCGCTAAAAACAAAATAATGCAACATGTTTTTCTATATTGCTGTATGATGACGTTCGGTTGTCTATTTACGAGATTTTAAGAAAAATCGAAGATGGTTTTTTTTATTATTCAGATTTCAGTGGAGTACACTTTTTCCATTATGAGAACTTTGAGGCAATATATAAAAGTTTACATTTGCTCTACGGCCGCAATAATTTATGTACCTAATGAACACACTATATCCTTAAAACGTGTCATGTTTGAAAAAGCTGCTTGCAATACTTTCGGAGAAAAAAAAAGAGGAATACGTAACTTATTTTAAACTGTCGCAAAATTAGACATTTTTAAAAGCTATTTCCTTAAGATCTACAAACTTGATACCGTATGAATTCATTCTTCATTAGACATGCATTTCAGGTAAAAAATATCTTTCTTGAAACAAAAATATTTGTCTTTTTATAGTATCTGCAATTTTCGAAAATGACAGGTGACGAAAATGGCGCCTCCGTGTTGGTGAAGTTTGATATTTTTTTCTTGTAAGTTATGCCGTTATTCATAAAACTAAGTTGACTTTCGGGCTAGCTGGTGAGAGGTGCACGAAATATAAAATACTCAATGAAATCTAAAATATCAACTTTTGGACCCGTGTCGATCTCTCGTGGAATCACCCTTGAACGAAAATACTAGCTATAGTGTGCAATAGATACCACGCTTCTACGAAAAATGACGAAGAATAGCACAGTGAATGCCGGCCTATTACACAATAATTATGATTATTTATGGCGTATTGGGTACCGAGCAAGTGTGCTTGTAGCAGTTACCCAAAGAGCGTTTAGGAAAAGGCTCTGAAGGGCCGCTTTGCCAGCTTTCGCTGTGACTGTGTTTCGCGTTCCGCGTAAGCCTGGAGTTTTTCTTTCATTTTGTGAAGTTCTTCTTTCTAAACATACAGTTTAATAGACAACTTACATGTGTGTTGTCCCCGCCATTGTGGTCTAGTCGCTAAGGCGCTCAGCTGCTGACCCGCAGGACGCGGGATCAAATGCTGGCCGCGGTGGCCACATTTTCGATAGCGGCGAAAATTCTTGAGGCCTGTGTGCTTAGCTTTAGCACGTTAAACTGCAATGACTAACTCCATGTGTGATCGGGGCTGGTCTACTGGTTGGCCGGACCACCCAGACCAACGAGCTGTGGATTCTCCCCACCGCATAAAATTTTAAGTGTGAATACACTTTATAAGCGACCCCAAACCATCCACCGCCGTCGGCGGCGTCCGCAGTCTTCTCTCTATTTTTAAAAGAACGAGGACATGGCGGGCCGCAGCGCGACGCTCTAACGAATAAGCCACGGACGCGGCGCTGATATCGGTGTCAGTAACGTGCCTTATACCCCCTCCCCCTTCGCTCGCTCCTCCGCTCTCCTCGCTCGCTGCAGCTGCGCGCGCACCCCTCTCTCTCGCGCGCCCGCCTTCTCTCTCAGTCTCCCGTGGAGAGCGGGTCGTGACAACACCCTTTCCAGTTGGTGTTGGTCGTGAGGGGGAGTAAAGATAAAAACTTCCAAGCATTTTCCCGAGGGTTAACATGGTTAAGTGCGAATACACGGGGTGATGCTATGAGGGGGTATTCAATAATTAGCACTATTATAGTTATTAATCACACTATGGTGCTTTTATGGTGTAATGGTTCCTGGGAATCGCAATTTGATCACACGGGGGAGTTAACGTTAACTCACTGGCGAATGCCAACGGATTTTAACTTTACTCCCCCTCACGACCCGCTCTCGACGGGAGACTGAGAGAGAAGGCGGGCACGCGAGAGAGAGGGGTGCGCGCGCAGCTGCAGCGAGCGAGGAGAGCGGAGGAGCGAGCGAAGGGGGAGGGGGTATAAGGCGCGTTACTGACACCGATATCAGCGTCGCGTCCGTGGCTTATTCGGTAGAGCGTCGCGCTGCGGCCCGCCAAGTCCTCTTTCTTTTAAAGACAGAGAGAAGACTGCGGACGCCGCTGACGGCGGTGGATGGTTTGGGGTCGCTTATAAAGTGTATTCACTCTTAAAATCCGTTGGCATTCGCCAGTGAGTTAACGTAAACTCCCCCGCGTGATCAAATTGCGATTCCCAGGAACCATTACACCATAAAGGCCATATAGTGTGATTAATAAATATAATAGTGCGAATTCATAAATACCCCTCATAGCATCACCCCGTGTATTCGCACTTAACCATGTTCACCCTCGGGGAAATGCTTGGGAGTTTTTTTTATTGTTTTAAGGCTGTGTGTTGGCTGCTCGGTCTAGGGGTACTATTTTCACTTACGGTGCGAGTGTCCCCGGGCTCCAGTGCCGGACGAACGCTCTTTTTGTGCGTGTGTGTGTAAATCGGAGTTTGAAATGGGACCATTGCCTCGTATTCATCGCTCTATTTTTTGGGGAAGTTCCTTTTTTTGCACCGTTCAGTTTATTAGACAACTTACATGCCGTGTTGCAGGGTGTAATTAAGTGGTTGCTCTGACCATCCAGACCGAGGAGCCGGGCATGCTCCACACCGCATGGAATTTGTGCTCTGTGGCGGCTTGCTGGTCCAGGGGTAATATTCTCGTTTAGGATGAGAGAGGGTTTCCCTAAATATGAGGGCACAATTCGTTTGAGTTCGTTTCATTGGGTAAGAAGAGATGCTCTTTAAATTACAGAACCTTTTTTTTTAAAAAAAAGATAGTGACTCGATTGATCTTGCTGCGTACTGAAAGTAAGGGTTTTTATGATGTGTTATCCAGACGGCACTGGGTGATACAGTTCAAGATTTCCTTGTTGCGTCATGCGCAGCACCAGCAGTGACCTCCGTGAAAATGTGTTGGTATGAGATAATAATTGCTTATCGGTTCCTGGAAGTGCACTTTTCTTCAGGATATTTTGCTGTGTGACAAAAAAGCGATTTTACAGAGACTTGGTTGATGTCATGTGCCCACTTCAAAGATACCGGGCGATATATGTATTGTGGTATGAGAAGAATGTTTTAAAGAGGGTAAAAAGAGTGCCGGGGAGGGCTACCACAAAAAAATTGCAGCATATTCACGGAGTAAATGTTGATGAGTGGGGCGAAACGTCCGTCCGACCGTCCGACCGTCCGTCCGTCTGTCCGTCAGTCCGCCTGTCCATCTGTCTGTCTGTCTGTCTCTCTGTGCGTCTGTCTGTCTGTGCGTCCGTCCGTCTGTCTGTCTGTCTGTCTGTCTGTCTGTCTGTCTGTCTGTCTGTCTGTCTGTCTGTCTGTCTGTCTGTCTGTCGACGAGCACGAGCCGCCGCGGCTCGTTAGATTCTACCGGTAACGCCTGACGCAGGACGAGGTAAGACTAAAAGGAGCTTCGCCCCTTAAAATAAGTATTGGCAGGATCGATCGTCGCAAGCCAGGCAGCATGCCTAATTCTGGGAATCGGGAATGACGGAGACTTTCAGAAAGTCTCGTCGCCGGCTTTGTGGACTTAGCACGCGGGCTGCGATGTCTGAAGGCTTTGTTGACGCTCCAACTTAGACGGCGGGTGTAAGCTTTGTGGCTTTCTTCGTCTAGTGGCGCCAAAGGGTTGGGGCAAATTTATTCAGCTTTCCGGGCAAGCAGAGGCAGAGGTATTTCAAGAACGCACATGGTGAAGCTGAAATAAAGAAACAAACTGGCGAGTAAGAAAGTGAGGTTGTACAAAAAGAAAAAAAATCATGAAGTGAATACATTTAAAAATAAAGAAGTGCATTGTATTGCAAGTGAATTTGCATTATTCCGCGGAAGAGCAGCCGCTTGAGATTCCAAGAAGAGACTGAGGCAATTTTGGAAAAAAGTGTAACTGGCTTACCATTGTTGAAAACTCCGGGCTACCTCACTGAATATAGAAGATAAAAAGTCTACAAACGTGATTTCTTCGGTGCAGAAGCGTTGAAGCGTGAGCTCAGTCTGATGATACTGTGGAGCGCGAAGTGTGAAACCGCTACGCATACGTCATATGTACGATTGAGTCAGTCCACGTTACTAGTGTGCGCGTATCGCTGGCGTCGCGTTGCTCGCACTTGTGTGGCATTTTTTTCATGTCGAGATGAACTGTGGACATGCCCTCGCGGCGTGAACTCACGTTGGGAACTTGTACTTCGATTGCCTATTGCGGAAGAAAATCCTGCAGCCCAGTGTAAGGCATACGTATCAAGCCAGCCAGCTGGCCACAGTCACGAAAATTTGCTACCGCTAGGGCCAGTATACAAGGAAAAATCTACGAGACGCAATGTCAGCTAACGTTGCAATTTGAAAAAAAAAAGACCTATTTCATATCTCGAGTCATTTCTGAAGGAGGTTTGGCGCCTGGATTTCCGAACTACACATCAATAACAATATTTAGGAATGACTAAAGTCAGGGCGCCGATTCTGAATATTGTGTTTTGTTTCATGGCTGTGTGTTGGCACCTGGGGACCGCACGTGGTGCTTCGCGAAAAAAAAATTGAGACCTGTCTGTGTAGCTCATTAATATAATAATTAAGAAAACTAAAAAAAGACATGACATGAAGGCAGTCCTGTGTGTTCCGGGACTCTGGCAACATCTAAAGAAGGATGCCGCGTTGTTGCGCGGGAAGAACGTGAACAAACAGCGTGAACAAAGAATGCCATGTTAGGTGATCACGCTGGTTACCCGACCGCGAAGCGAAGGTTTGCATAACGAAAAGCGTTTTTGCAAAACAAAAGATAATTGCGAAAATAGACTCTTTATAACGGCGTCTGTGGCTTGGTACGGCCATGCATGTAGGCGGTGTTTTTTGTATACGGTAGACAATCCGTTCTTGTAGCATGCCGTGTCATTTGAAGACCCAGTGCGTGATCACGTTCTCCAGCTTTTTTTCTAGGGGCCGTGACACGTTAATGCAAGGCGATTACATAATATATTTATATCATCAGTTAAGCCACCTGAAAGAGATAAAGATGGCTGTCCCGTGACCAAAAGCTGTGCATATTTGTTGGTTCTCTAGGACCTTCTTTCGTTTTCCTTAAAAAAAAGGTGGGAGGGTATTGTTATCATTGCGTGTTTGTTCGCGTAAGTACAAAGAATAGCACACGCTATTTAAGAACCCCAACCTTACCTTCGAACGTATAGACATTATAGTAAGACGATGGTCGCGATAACAGCGGTAAACGGCGACATCGTTTGAGAACCGGTTCTAAAAGGAGGAAAAAGGAACACAGATAAACCTGACACAGACGTATCTATAAAATATATTTCAGAATCACCATTTTGGGCGTGGCTATTGCGCATCTTATATGTAAGAAGTTTTTTCTATTTTTTCATACAATCAAGATTTCTAAAATAAAATGTTGTGACAGTGAGGCATCCGTCATCCTAGCAGGTGAAGTCTGCGTCGAAGCGTAAATAATTTTGCCGCACCGTTGGTTAAATTGAGGTGGTGGATGAACAAGAACTCGTGAATTAACGTTTTAATTTTTTTACACGCAATTGTCTTGTACTACAACCACGCGCGGAACAACACACGCAATTTTAAATATAATCCAAATTGAAGGTCCTGATCCGGGCGACATTGGGAGTAAGCCCGCTGAAGGCGCAGCTGGTA
This sequence comes from Rhipicephalus annulatus, assembly GCA_013436015.1. Lineage (NCBI taxonomy): Eukaryota > Metazoa > Arthropoda > Arachnida > Ixodida > Ixodidae > Rhipicephalus > Rhipicephalus annulatus. Next base: position 140,435 of record WOVY01001309.1, on the reverse strand, counting down.
TACGCAGCCGCTCGTCGCATAGCGATCTCGATGTGGCGGAAGAGCTCGCCGCATTCGATCACATCGGCGGCGACAATCTGTACGCGAGGTCGCTCCGCATTCTTCCCGCGCTGTTGGGCAACAGGCGGATTTCGGTGCACGTTAAAAAAATACCCTTGGTGGTCCACATTTCCGAAGCCCTCAACAACGGCGTCTCTCATAATCATATGGTGGTTTTGGGACGTTAAACCCTACACATCAATCAATCAATCAACAGGAAGCATGTATCTGCATGGGAGCGTGCTTGGCGAGTGCCAAAGGCCCCTTCGAACATCGGCGAGACACTTCCGGACGTCAAACTGTACTTCATGTAACTCACTTTCTTCGGCATCCCACAGTTGTTGTCACGAGTTGTCTGCGATGTCGTTTACAGAAAAAAATACGCAGTGGGTCTACCGTGTATACAGTGACCCGCGCATGTGCTTATGCATGGCCTCCGAGATTGCAGGCGCGCCACCGCGCGCCGGCCATCTCGTAGACCGTGGTCTACGTATCACGATGATAGGGAGTTTTAGTATACTGTTTGCAAGCGCTGCAGGCGTTGCGGGCGTAGCGGGTGCCATATGAGCTTTAGAATAGCGTTTTCCTTGCTGCGATCCGCAACACACGATCGCAGCGACACCGTAGCCTCAAAACCAGCGCTTGCGGGCCACATGCGGACCGCCATCACCGCACGCAATTTCGGATTTTTTGCGTGCGGCCCGCAAACGCCGACTCGCGTTACGACGCATGCGCAGTGGCAGCGACCGTACCGCAAGGGCTCGCGGTGCGCTATTCTAAAACTCCCTAATATAAACCAGGAAACAGCAATGATTCTCTTACGCTTATACTATGGTGAGAATTTCATGGCCTGACCCCGCCGCCGTGGCTTATGGTGCTCGGCTGCTCATCCAAAGGTCGTGCGTTCGATCCCGGCCGGTCGCATTTCGATGGAAGCAAAACGGCAGAGGTCGCTGTGCTTTGCGGTCTGAGTACACGTTGAATAGCACCAGGTGGTCTAAATTTCCGGAGCCCTGCGCTACACCACCGCTCATAATAATATCGTGCTTTTCGGAGGGGAAACCCCAGATGTTGTTATAAGAAATAAAAAGATAAAACACCTCATTATCTTTGTACGGCAAGTAGATTGACACTCCAGGATTATGGCTCTAGTCTACGTCACACCTCTAGTCTACGTCACTATTCATTCAGGCCTACCATCCTCGAAGCACAAGCGCTACATATCAACTTACCGCTTCTGGCGTTCATAATCTGTACATGTTGCGGTTGATATTGTTACGCAGCTGTAAAGAACTGGTTGTATTTGACGTGCAAAACACACACACACACACACACACACACACACACACCACGGGCATGAATACGACGCCGACGAGCGCTGATGCCGTCGTCATTTGTGTTCCGTCCATTGTGTGTTTTCTTGCACTGTAGTGCATCAGAATAATGTAACAAGAAGCCCAACTCGCCACTTGTATAAAGAATATGCAACTGTTCAACGCAAAAGTTTATCCACTTGTATACATAGTATATCTTCTGCGTCATTCCGTAACGCTTCGCTCAATGCAAAAATTGAACCATGGTCACCTTCCTTCCGCATGCTTCGCATAACATCGATTCCCGTTGTACGTGGGATTTGCGAATGTTTTTGCTCCAACCAGTTTCGCTTGCCGTTACCTTATTCGCAATAGAAGCTATTATGCAGCTTCTTAGCTGTTGTATATGGCGCGAGCAATAGTAGCACGGCTGTGGTCGTAGAACGCGGCAGCATAATAAATGCGCTGTAGCGATCAAGCTATGCCTTCATCCAGCGGGTCATTTGCCACGCCGGATTAGTGCCGAAAGGACAGTCTCGCCACGGCTGGACGGAGGAAGCAACAGAGGCCGGCCCCACGAGACGGCGCCCACTGATTGACGGCGGCGCCAACGGGGTGGAATGTCGCCAAAGAGGGTTTTGGAGCCGCCGCTCTATCTCCCGCCTGGGCCAGCCACGCATCGTTAGCGCGTTAACCGGCAGACGACGACGGCGCTGGTCAAAGGGCTCTCCCCAGAGAATTCCACGAAGCTGGCACCTCTCGAAAGGCCGCGCTAAGATCTCCTCGTGGGAACGCAGCCCGAGGCCTACACCAAAGGAATCGAGGCGCCCGTGCGTCTTCCGCTCTCCCCCTCCCTGTTCTACGGCAGCGCTGCGACTAGTGGCAAGGGTGTGTGTGTATGTGCAAGCCTGTGTTGTGCCTCTACGAACAGACATGATGGGTGGTACTTCATTGAGAGGAACTGCCACATCACCATTGGTCCGCATTGTTTAATATAGTGATCCCCAACCTAGGGACCTAGGGAACGGGGGTCAACGAAAAGGGCGTGGAGTGCCTCGCCCAACGTTCTTCTCTTCTCTTCTGTCATCTCGACAACTCACTGTAATGATGTAAATAAACCCGTTAAGTTTGCTCAAAGCTCTCCCCTGGTCCTTGGCTCGACGGAGCGACGGCGATCGGCCCCGCTACCCGCAGACTGCGGTCGCCGCCACGCGCAACAACTGGATGGCAAGCGGTTGGATGTGAGCCTGGAGGACGGAGAATGAACAACACGCCGAGATCATGGAGACTGGCAGCTGTGGACTGGTGAGTGCTGGCTTTGGTTTTTTGGTTGCCAGGCTGATAAGATAGAAGTGCAATCTTTTCGCTGGTAGAGGCTACCACAGAAGCAGTTGTTTACGGAACTTCTGGGTAGAGAGTGAGCTGCACCACACTAGTTCTCTGTCATGGATTGGAAGCGTTTGTTGAAGAATCAGCTCCTGATTCGGGGGGAGGAGCTGGGAGCAGAAGTAAATGCGGGGATGAAGAAAGACGCAATTGTTAGCGCTATCGATGGCTTGAATCTGAGCAGTGAAGATAATAAAGAAACGTGGAGCGAGATTCAAAAGGAACAGGAGCGCGAGAAAAAGCGTGAGGAACAGGAGCGTCAGGATAGACGACAGGAACAGGAACGCCAAGAAAGGCGTGAGGAACAGGAGCGTCAAATAAGGCAAAAAGAACTGGAGATAGAACAGTTGCGACTCGAAGTGGAAATGAGGAAGATGGCAGGGGTCCAAGGAGTGGAGGTAGAAGGCAGACAAAATCTTTGTGATTTATCTAAAGAATTGCAACCCTTCAAAATAGGGCAAGATGTGGGCCTCTTTCTTGTGAACTTTGAGAGAACCTGTGAAAAATCGAAGCTTGGTCGTAGCACATGGGCTCGAAATTTGTTAAGTTTCCTGCCATGTGAAGCAGCGGATGTAATCGCGCGGCTTCCGGTGGAGGATGCGGACAACTATGACAAAGTGAAGGATAGCCTTCTAAAGAGGTTCCGACTTTCGCCAGACGCGTTCCGCCAGCGGTTTCGCAATCTGACAAAGAAGCAGGGCAGCACGTATTCTGAGTTTGCCTACGAGTTGAAGGTCAACCTAATAGAATGGATGAAAGGAGCCAACGCTTTTGGGAACTTCGAAATGGCTCTTGAAGTAGTGGCTCTCGAACAGTTTTTTTCAAAACTTTCCGAGCCAATGAAGCTCTGGATCCAAGATAGGACCGGCGTAAAAACAATACAGGCAGCGGCCGACTTTGCTGACGAGTACGCGTCACGCCGGGGAGAAAGAGACGAGGTTCCTCCAACAAAAGCGGGAGAGAAAGGGAAACCTTGGACGGCGAAGCAGGGAGCTGGCGCAGGTACGACTGCACAGAAAAAGACAGACTTCGCTGCAAGTGGTCAAGGATCACAAAACAAACAGGAGGGAAAGGTTTCGGGGGATTCTTCCAAAAAGAGTCCTTTTGAGGCTCGGAAACCACCTACTTGCTACAAATGTATGGAGGAAGGGCATATTGCCGTAGGCTGTCGTAGGCCCAGGCCAGCCCTTTTGTACACTTCTGACTCAGCCACTAGCGAGGAGCTTCTTAGTCCGTACCTTTTTAACCTAACAGTGAACGGAAAGCCGTGCCGCGTCTTACGAGACAGTGGGGCAACCATGGATCTGGTGCACCCGGACTATGTGGCACAAGCAGACTGGCACTGATACAGCGGAAAGGGAATCGGAGGAGGGGCTGCTCGCGTTGCCGGTATCAAAAGCACTAAGCAATGTACTGGGGAAAGTGACAAGAGACGAGCTCATCGAGCAGCAAAAAAGCGATCCCAGCCTTAAGGAGATTTGGAACATCGTCAGGGAAGGGGTGGCGAGGAAGAATGTCAGTTTTCCTCTCAAAGATGGCATCTTGTACCGCCACTACCGGACTGCAAAAGGTCGCACGTTCTACCAGATTGTAGTGCCGGCTAAGTATCGGCCTGACATTGTAGATCTCTGTCACGGAGTTGGTTGGTCGGGGCATTTAGGAGCTCGGAAGACCAAAGATAGGCTCCTAACAGAGTTTTATTGGCCAGGATGCTTCAAATAAGTTGAGAAGAACGTAAGAGCGTGTGATACCTGCCAGAGAGTGGGAAAACCGCACGAGAAGGGAAAGGCACCACTTAAGCTTGTTCCGCTCATTTCGGAGCCATTTCGCCGGCTGGTAATAGACGTTGTGGGACCACTCCCAGTGACAAAGTCAGGCTACCGGTATTTGCTTACCGCCATTTGTCCAGCAACCAAATTTCCTGGGGCGATCCCAATGAAGGAGCAAAGCTCCGTAGAGGTAGTCAACGCACTACTGTCTATTTTTTCGTGAGTGGGCTTTCCTCAGGAGATACAGTGCGACCAGGGATCAGTATTCACCAGCGTTCTCACTACGGGATTCCTGGAAAAGTGTGGAATGAAAATAATCCACAGTTCCGTGTACCACCCGCAGTCCAATAGTGTAGAGTGGTGTCATTCCGTGATGAAACGAGTTCTGCGAGCCCTTATCTTTGAAAGGAAGTGTCAGTGGGATGCTTGTCTTCCGGCAATGCTGTTTGCGCTGAGATCGGTCACTCATAAAGCGACGGGTTTCAGCCCCGCGGAGCTGGTTTAAGGACGGACGCTCAGGTCTCCACTGCGACTTTTGCGCGAAACCTGGGAGTCGAAGAGTACCGACCCTACGGTGGTCGAGTACATTCTGGAATTACTGGAAAGGCTGTGGTGTGCTCGCGACATTGCTGAGGCGAACATGAGAGAGGCGCAAAATAGAGCCAAGAGCTACTACGATCGAAACGCGAAACTGAGAGCTTATCAGGAAGGCGATCAGGTAATGGTCTTGCGCCCCTCGCGAGCAAATAAGCTGGAGATTCAATGGGAGGGGCCCTTTCGGGTTGTGAAAAAGCTCTCGGACACAAATTACGCACTAGAACGTAAAAGAAGACGCCGAGAGGTTGTCATTTACCACCACAATTTAATGAAGCATTATGTGGGAGAAGTGCAGAAAGTGAACTTGGCTCTTAACAGCACGGAGGAGCTAGCACCTGAAATTCCAGGCTTGGTGGGGGTTGAAAGATCAATGGAGGTTACCGATGTCATGAAAGCCGTAGCACCGGCCGAGGGCTTGACTGAGATGCAGAAAGTCGACTTACGCAACTTGTTGTCAGAACACATCACTGTTTTCTCGGAAAGGCCAGGGCGAACTGAGGTTATCACTCATGACATTGAGCTAACTTCTGACACCACTGTGAAGTCGAGGACGTATAGGCTAGCCCCGCGACAGCAGGAGATCTTGAAAAAAGAAGTAGATCGAATGCTCGAGCTTAAGCTTATCGAACCTTGCGAAAGCACCTGCACGTCCCCTATGATTCTCGTTGAGGTTCCGGGAAAGGATCCACGGCCTTGCGTGGATTACCGCAAACTTAACGCGATCACGAAGGACCAAACCTATCCTTTACCCAACGTAGAGGAGCTGGTGGAAAAAGTGAGCGCCGCTAAATACGTCTCGACTTTGGACTTAGCAAGAGGCTATTGGCAAGTTCCAATGACTAAACGAGCTAGTGAGTATGCGGCCTTTGTGGCGCCGACGGGCACATTTAGGCCCCTAGTTCTGAGCTTTGGCCTTAAGAACGCCCCTTTTTGCTTTTCAAGGCTAATGAACCGAGTTCTGCAGGGGGCTGAAGGCTACGCTGTTCCCTACTTAGACGACATCGCTATTTATTCCAATACATCTGAAGATCACCTGTACCATCTTAGCGATGTCCTTAGACGTTTGACGCACGCTGGACTGACAGTGAAGCCTGCTAAGTGCCAGCTAGCTCGCGCCAAAGTACGGTACCTAGGGCACGTGGTAGGGCAGGGCAGAAGGCGACCTGATGAGTTGAAAGTAGAGGCGGTTAGCGAGTTCCCGCAACCAGAAAGCAAGACGGCTATCCGCTCCTTTTTAGGGCTGACAGGGTATTATCTGCGCTACATCCCTCAGTACTCGGAGGTAGCCGCTCCGTTAACGGATGCACTGCGCAAGAATGCTCCAGAAAAGGTGGTTTGGAGTGCGGAAATGGAGGGCGCCTTCCAGAGGCTCAAAGCGGCTCTTGTTAGCTCACCCGTACTGCATGCACCGAACTATGATCGTCCCTTTATTGTGCAGTGCGATGCCAGCAACAGAGGCTTAGGGGTAATACTGTGCCAGGAGGATGAAAACGGGAACGAGCACCCTGTGTTGTAGGCCAGCAGGAAGCTCTCTGTTCGTGAGGAGGCCTACAGTGCTTCGGAAAAAGAATGTGTCTGCATTGTGTGGGCTACCCAAAAATTAGCCTGCTACCTCTATGGAACTTCTTTTGTCTTCGTCACTGACCACTGCCCACTGACATTGCTATCGCAAATGTCGGGAAAGAATCCACGACTACTACGTTGGAGCCTTGCGCTTCAGGAGCTTAACTTCACTGTGAAGTATAAGAAGGGTTCCGCAAACGCCAATGTTGACACATTAAGCAGAGCTTTTTAGCTTTTCTTTTGCTTTTGCTTTCTTTTGTGTTCAGTTGAGGGGCGTTTTTCCGTAATGATTTTAAGGGGTATTTGGAGTAATCGAAATTTTTAGCTATGGGCAAGAGTATTAGTGTGGTTGCCATTTAAAAGAAAAAAAACGTAGGTGCATTGTGGCACATTTGAAAGACCGGCCTGGTTGCCGAAAACTCATTGCCGGCGCTTGCTGGTTCTAGCGGTTGGTCTTTGTGGTTTCAATGGTGTTGGGAGACTGCGGTTACTGTGATCTCTCCCGTCGAGCAGCTGATACTACCCGACGTCCGAGATCTTCCCGTCGGCGGAGGAGCTGTAGCGATCAAGCTATGCCTTGACCCAGCGGGTCATTTGCCACGCCGGATTAGTGCCAAAAGGACAGTCTCGCCACGGCTGGACGGAGGAAGCAACAGAGGCCGGCCCCACGAGACGGCGCCCACTGATTGACAGCGGCGCCAACGGGGTGGAATGTCGCCAAAGAGGGTTTTGGAGCCGCCGCTCTATCTCCCGCCTGGGCCAGCCACGCATAGTTAACGCGTTAACCGGCAGACGACGACGGCGCTGGTCAAAGGGCTCTCCCCAGAGAATTCCACGAACCTGGCACCTCTCAAAAGGCCGCGCTAAGATCTCCTCGTGGGAACGCAGCCCGAGGCCGACACCAAAGGAGTCGAGGCGCCCGTGCGTCTTCCGCTCTCCCCCTCCCTGTTCTACGGCAGCGCTGCGACTAGTGGCAAGGGTGTGTGTGTATGTGCAAGCCTGTGTTGTGCCTCTATGAACAGACATGATGGGCGGTACTTCATTGAGAGGAACTGCCACATCACCATTGGTCCGCATTGTTTAATATAGTGATCCCCAACCTAGGGACCTAGGGAACGGGGGTCAACAAAAAGGGCGTGGAGTGCCTCGCCCAACGTACTTCTCTTCTCTTCTGTCATCTCGACAACTCACTGTAATGATGTAAATAAACCCGTTAAGTTTGCTCAAAGCTCTCCCCTGGTCCTTGGCTCGACGGAGCGACGGCGATCGGCCCAGCTACCCGCAGACTGCGGTCGCCGCCACGCGCAACTGGCGAAACCGGGGAGGGGGAAGTGATTTTAAATTGAAAGAAGAGAAAAGTGAGCCCCGTAACTGGCTCTCAGGGCGGGGGGACACCTCATCAGTAGCTCACGAGGGGTTGGGGTAAAGGAGGGATTAAAAGGATAGGATTAAAAGGTAAAGAGATAGAGAGGAAAGAAAGAGCGAGTCGCAAGGACAGCGAACGACAGAAGTAAGGAGAAGATAGTGAAGATGGGCATGGTCGCAGCAGCCCGAGGACGGGGCACCACTCGGCGAGAGCTCTTGTTTTCGTCAGGAGATAACGTAGGGCGAGCCAGTTGGCCAGAGCTGCGCTGTCGTCAGAGATCGCGGGGGCACAATCGGTCGGCACGAAAAAAAAAAAACTCGAGGTCTCGGCATTCATTTCCGCATTTGTCTCTCATCTACAGGGCAGGTCGCACGGCCTATATTGTCGGTGCCGGCATGTCGAGGTACTTTCGTTTATTGTTGCCATTTTTGGTCGCTTATCGCTGAGACATGCACGCTATGCGGCATCAGCTTAGTCGCGCATGGTGCGCCCATCACTGTTGACGCCAGACGGCTCTAGCCGACTGCGCCGAACGTCAATAGGCTCCACAACCGAGCTATACTATAGACGCCGCGGCGCCAACCGTTGACGTCCGCGAACTGAACAATCGGCGCGCCTCACTCGCACGCCGAGAAAGTGCTTTACATCTAGAGTGATCGATTCTCGAAAACGATCGACCGAGGATGCGGCCCTTGCGTGCTGGCGATGAGAAACTGACCAGAGGCGTCTTGCGACTTCCCGAATTATCCGTGCCACGCTTCACAACGCTACTGGCGGGGACGTTCGCCGCTTCAGCGCGTGCGTCAGAAACGTTGGCGTTGCTGCCTCACATCAGTGGAAAATTGTCGTCATCATTTTCAGCTTCGTCCTCGTTGTAGTGGCCTTTTCTTTCCCCTGTGGAACGGGACTATCACGCCGAGTTTCCTGCATAATGTCAGTCTGTTGTAGCAAAACAGGACAGGCAGCCAGAAACATCGTTGATGATTGATTGATATGTAGCCTTTAACGTGGTGCGCTGATTGGAATCACCTGCCTGCCTCATTGGTGATTATCGCAAGCACTCTTATTTTCGCTGTGCACTTACAAACCTTACCTAGAACGTACACCTCTCCGCCTTACCTGCTTATCTTTTTTTTTCATTTATGCTGGTGACGTGAAGGTGCGTGTGCTAAAGTCAACTCTGAATTTTTCCACCACGATCTACTTTTGAGTTCTTGCCCATGTTCACTTTATACTCGTATTGTTTATTCGTATTGCTTTTTAGCAGTGTGGTTTTCAGTTGTTTTCACCTTATACTTGGTATTTTTGTTAGCAGTGTGTTTTTCAGTTTTTGATCACATTCACCTTACTTGTGATTATACCGTAGCATGTGTGTCTTGGCTCATGCCTTTCTGCTGTTGGTTTATTTCTTTGTGTTCCCCGTTTTTACGTGCCTTTTAATGTATCATTGATGTAGCCCCTCCCCTCTGTAACGCTTCTTGTAAGCCGTCAGGGTGATAAATAAATAAATAAACAAATAAATAAATAAATAAATAAACGTCCCAAAATCACCGAATGAATATGAGAGACACCGTAGTTAGAGGGCTCCGGAAATTTCGACCACCTGGGGTTCTTTGCCGTGCACCAAAATCTGAGGACACGGGCCTACAACATTTTCGCCTCCATCAAAATGCAGCCGCCGCAGCTGGAATTTGATTTCACGACCTGCGGGTCGGCAGCCAAGTACCTTAGCCATGCACTAGACAACCGTGGCCGAGCCCCGAAACATCGTGGTGGTCCTTGAGTGAGGACACCGATGAGTGATAGCTAAATGGTGGAGTCTTGCCTCCCGCCCAATGGGCTCAGGAATGTTTTTAATATTTTGGTATGGCTTTCTAGACTGCCGAGAATGGAACAAAAATGGTCGACAGCACCCACTTGCCGTTGACGTATCACGTGTGCTCTATGTGGCACATCGTCGCTTGAGAACTACAAAAGGTCACCGGGTTCTTCACGTGACGCTAAAGCGATCACAAGGGAAAGCCTGTACTCTGCAATGAGCTATACTCATTTACTTGAGTAACTTTTGATCAGCTTGATACTTCAATGTACGTTGTTCGTTTACCGTCATTTCACATTACGCACGTTGTTTACGCTTAATTCACTTGATTCACTCCTGATTCTCACGTAAAGTCACTTCATTAACAGCTAATTCACTTGATTCACTTGCGGTGTGCTTTATGATAAGTTTGTTCACTCTTGGTTCACACTTAAGTCACTGGATTCACCTTTGATTCACCTAGTGGCTAAGGTTGCTGACCCGCAAGTCGCGGGATCGAATCTCGGCTGCGGTGGCTGCATTTTCGATGGAGGCGAAAATAATGTATGCCCGTGTGCTCAGATTTGGAAGCACGTTGAAGAACACTAGACAGTTAAAATTTCCGCAGCTCAATACTACGGCGTCTCTCGTAATCATATGGTGGTTTTGGACCCCAAACCTTACATATCAATTTATGTTTGTTGTATTTCAAAATTATATTTGTATTTATCTTCTTTTGGTGCATGTAGTGCTTATATAATATACTTTTTCATTTCGACATGCAGATTTTCTGTACTTCTGTCATGTACTATATGTCTTTAATTTGTCTTTTTGTTGTATGCCTTGTACAGACCCCGAATCTTGGTCAAGTGGAAAACGCCACTTTTTGTTTGGGATTTCGTTCATTCTAATGAAAATAAACTGAAATCAAAATCGCATTCACCCTTGATTCACTTGCAAGGTTACTTAATTCACATTTGATTGACTCAGGAGGGTATGAATGACTCACTCTAATTATTTGACCCACTGCTGCACAGCGGGGACGAAAGCAGCGCAGTCACTCCAACGAGCACGTGTCATGTACGCAAGAACCGCAAGTGCGACATGTCGTCCTTCACGAAGACACTGAAAAACTACTGATCGCCCCCGTTTGCGTGATACTTGAGTTGGCGTGTGTGACTGGCGTACACATTGTATGCGTGCGCGACACGACGCGATGAACATATATTCTCAATAGGAGCGCTTGCTTTCACGTTGAAAATAAGTCAGTATAGTTTACGGAAGCAACTATAGCATTCACAAAATGCGCAATTTCTGTCGGTCCCCTCTGACGGCGTCACCCGATATGCTGTGCCATCTTTAGCAATAACGATATGCACGCAATCAGTAATCGTTACCCTTATCTCCTTTATTTCGCGTGGTTTTCGGCATGGTGAGCTATTTTAATTGATTGATTGATTGATTGATTTGTGGGGTTTAACGTCCCAAAACCACCTTTGATTATGAGAGACGCCGTAGTGGAGGGCTCCGGAAATTTCGACCACCTGGGGTTCTTTAACGTGCACCCAAATCTGAGCACACGGGCCTACAACATTTCCGCCTCCATCGGAAATGCAGCCGCCGCAGCCGGGAATCGAACCCGCGACCTGCGGGTCAGCAGCCGAGTACCTTAGCCACTAGACCACCGCGGCGGGGCGTGAGCTATTTTAATGCAAGGTTTTCGCGCGTATCAAACTATGCTCTCGCTGTAGGGATTCCCCATCAGAATGGAATGCCTGAAAGAGTACGTCTGGGGCTTTTAGGATGACTAGTGGGATCGATGTAGAAACGCGGGCAGCCGTGTCCGGTGTGGACCGATTCCCTCGGGGGCAAACGGTTCGCAGGACGCCGCCGCTGGGCCGTGAGTGATGGGCAGTTTTGCCCTACTTAGGATGTCCTGCCGCCTTTGGAGTTGCGTCTGTTGAAGGATGTATTAGCTGCGCGGATTCATTTATATCCTCCTTGCCTTGAATCGAAGGGAGAACGTTAGGGAGAAGAATGATGCGCGCGCTATATAAGCAGGCGGCGCCGTGTATATACGACACGGACACTGGGCCAGGCCGTCGAAGGAGTCTCGCCGCACCCGCCGCAGAGCGTGGACTCCGGCAATGGACCGCGGCCCGTGGATTAGTTTTTCTTGCCGAGGAGGCAGCATTGTGTGCCACGGGAAGAACAAGCCACTAGCTTGGTTCAAAGCGATGAGTGAGTCAGTGACCCCCAGCCACTTCTAGCGCGGCTCTGCGGGATTTTAATGCGTCGCCACCGAGCGCCGTAATTCCTCCCTTCGGCACAGTTGGGTGCAGGGCACGTTACAACACAGTCGTGCTGCAACAGCTCTCTCTTATTTTATACAGTTTTACTGCTGCAGAGTGAGGTCTTTTTAGCGAGCCGCGTTCCCGTTACAATGCGCCGAAGGTTTCTTAGAGCAGCACCGGGGCTTGCCTAATGCTGCACAGATGGAGCGCATCTTTGTTTATATAATTTGGAGACTGTACAGTCACCCAAATCTTTAACTACCGGGCGTGAGTAGTAATGTTTGCTGCGTACCTTTGCTGTATGACTAAATTAAGTTCCAGAAAGGGTACGACACGTGCATGTCCACATATACTACATGCATGCCCACAGAACAATTTTTTAGAACTTGGTTCCATCATGTGGCACTGACAGGCAGAAAAGTCGCCGCTGCGCACGATAAATATTTGGGTGACTGCATAAATAAATTTAAAAAAAACATAAGCTTGGCATGAACTATCGCTATATAGCACTTGCGCTGAACTTGAAATAAACGGGTTACCTCCTGCTTTAGTAACAGGTGTTTACGTAAGGAGACCTCCGCTGCAGCCGAACTGCGAAATGGTATTGTCAGCGAAGACAGGGAGCCACTGGAAGGACTTCACTGGTCATTATTCTCGGTTCTGCCGGTTTACGCTCCATGTCACAATCGGGGAGGCGTGCGTAGGGCTGGCTGCAAGGCGTATCCTCATGTGATGCGATTCTGGGGTGTAGTGTGACATAGAGAACACACATTCGTACGTTCCACAGCTCTTTTTTTTTGTTCACCAAAGAAGAGAGTATGGAACTTTGTAGCAATAGAAATATATATATACGCACAATAAAGTCGGTCGCTCTGAGAACCGTGCCATCGCCACGGGGTTTCTCATCCGTCGACGTGTGCTGTGTGCTGAAAGCGCACCTTTCTACGTGGCCGATAGTTTTTTTTTTCTCCTCGTTCCGCTTGTTTGAGCAGTATGTATATTAGTATTACATGCGCAGGCTGTCTAAAATATTACGTTGAATTACTAGCCCTCCCTTCGCGACTCTGTGGCGGTTTCTTCATCACGTATGATATATTTTATTAAAATCTGTTCGCGCAGAAACTCGCGATGGTCTCTTTCGAAATGTCGTTATACTCGATCGTGAAGCGAGGAAACGTGACCAGTGAAAAAGGAAGTGAGAATATAATCTCGCCGGGAAAATCTAGAGGCTTCGCCCAATCCAAACCTTCAAAAGATTCCGCAACTAAGTGAAATCTTTCTCGCGCCATCCCCCCCTCTTCGCCCCCCCTTTTTTCAGGTGCTATACATGAAACGTTTTTCGAGCTTGTATGGCAGCGTATATAATCGGATAACCGACGAGGCCCATGTCTGACTAATGTCGGTGCTCTTTTAACTGCCAGTGTGACTTACTTGAAAACCCGCATCAGTTGGAATAGTTTCTTGGACAGGCAAGTGATATATATATATATATATATATATATATATATATATATATATATATATATATATATATATATATATATATATAATAAGTGTATTTGAGTGTCACTGCTGAAAACCGTAATAAATTGGGTACGTGTGCAGAAACAGAAGGGCAAACATGGCATGGCTTCTTGAGATCCGCAGGATGTCCGTATAGTTGAAAGCTGCATGCTATGTGATCCCAAATTCAGTCTCGGGGCAGTTTTTATGCAAAATTATACCACATTAGTGACTTCCCATTGAATAGACGTTTAATTGACTGCATTAAAATTATAATGAATCACTACAAAACGTGCCCGACCCTGAATACCCGACCACTTTAAAACGGCAAAGAAAGAGATTCAAGCTTTCGATGAAAAAAAAATCCGTAAGCAGGAAGCGCTTGCTCGAGGCGACGTTTTGAGCTGCCTTCTTCTGGGATAGAAATCAGTTCGAGCCTTGAGGAAGGCAAGTCCACTAGTCGAAACGTCGTCTCGAGCACGTGCTCCATGCTTACGAATTTTTCTCAGCATGCTGCCACCTTGTCTCTTTACAGTTGACAGAATGAAGACTTGTTCATTTGACGCATTTATTAGCTGTCAGCCCTCAATTGGCCCTGAAGGGGACATGTTATACGTTATACTTTTTTCATCTCGTTTCTCTTGAGAACGACACGTCGGTGAACTTCAAATGGCACTATTAACACGCATTAAAAGAGACTCTCCGGGGACGCTTACGCATTCGTCCAAGGTGATTCGAAGGCAAAAGCCGCCATGTTTTCCTTCTCAATCGATGTATCACTCCTCTCCCTACACCGCCCCTTCCGAACGCTTTATTCACCTGACGCGGTTTTGCAAGGCCTCCGAGATCGGAGGCATTGCAAGCGTTTTACACCTAATTTTTGCTCTTGCACAGCCTCCGTGATAGGTTCACCTTTGACCAAGCGACCATCTCATGCGATGTCGTCACATTATGTAGTCATTGAAACGTGTCACGTGTTTTGGCGACCTGTGACGTCATGACGGCGTCATGTGAAGACGTCATCGCGCGATGATTTTTTTTTCATTGCTTGTGTAGAAACCGGCAGGTAATTTTTTTTGTCTGAAGAGATAACTAAAGCTTCCGCCTTAATGAGCATGTGATTCACTAATAGCTTTGCTATTTACTTGAAGCAGGAAGGTGCGATATGCGTGGCAAAGTGCGAAGGCGAAAGGAACACTCATCGCAGCAGCACACAGTGGCAGCTGTTGCACGTGGGCATTTCTGCCACGCGTGCTATATAATCTTATAATAATTGCAAAACGAAACTGCCTAGGTAGGCAACGATTTCGTCAGTAGAGATTTTCCAGCTCGAAGACCCCCAAGCGCTGCAAACGTACAACGCCGGAACTGCGATGCCCGCCCACCCATCAAAATATCGCACAGTCATACGCATGCTTATCCACGCCGCTGTAAGCGCGGTTACAAAATACCAACCGGCCCTTTCCATTAAACGCCGCTCGCATTACGATGGGTCTAGCATCATAACGACGAAAGTGACTTCGTGCCATAGATTTACGCAAAGGCCAGGAAAGTACAGAAATGAGCGAAATAATGTCTGATGTCGTATCAACGGCACATCTGGCAAACGCAGGAAATTGTTACTTTCTACGGTTGCTGGGTCGTCCGAGGGTTCGTTCACTGGAACGGCAATAAGTTTATTGATAATATTCTTGATCATACACATCCGTATAATTATCCGCATCGATCACCGTCTCAATGCCAGACCCTCCTCGATAGGAAAATATATCCGTCATGCCCCGCCGTGGTGGTCAATATAGTGGCTAAAGAATATTCGGCTGCTGGCCCGCAGGTTGTGGGTTCGAATCCCGGCTGCGGCGGTTGCATTTCCGATGGAGGTCAAAATGCTGTGTACGCTCGTGTGCTTATAGATTTGGCGCAGGTTAAAGAACCCCAGGTGGTCTAAGTTTCCGGAGCCCTCCACTACGTTGTATCTCGTAATCATATGGTGGTTTTGGGACGCTAAACCTCACATTTTTATCTAGGAAGCTATAGATGCATGGCTGGATCTAAATCAAAAGCCCTGATTATCGAAGCGGCATGACTGGCCTATATAAGTCGTTGTGCCGCAAACGCGCTGCTGAGACGCAAGCATGCAGAGTGCTGTTGTCCGATAGAAGTGAGGCCCTTGCAATTATCCTTTTCGCTCGGAATCTCTGGGTTTCTTCTGACTTACGAGCGTGACAGCATTGATGCCTATTCTAAACCGACCGCACTACTTGAGAAGTTACGGTGCTTCACTGCTGGTTCGAAGGTCGCCGGATCGAATCCCGGCCGCGGTGACCGCATCTCGATTGAGGCGAAATCAAGAGGCCCGCGCCCACTCACGTGCGCGACGATCGAGTCCGGGTGATGGAAATTTCTGCAGCCCTCCTCCTCTCTCATGGCCATGTCGTGGTTTAGGGGCGTCAAACCTCAAGAATCATTATTAGCCAACATCCGCATGGCCACTGGCGCCCGGCGAAGAAGCGGCCGAAGCAGCAGCTACCAAGGCTGACAGGCGCACGCAGCATCAAGTACGCCCAGTGGGTGTGAGAAAGAGGCAGATCTCTCTCCAGAAGTGACCAGGCTTTGTGGCGGAGACTTCAAACGGCCACAGTAACGACTCCTTTTCTTCTCTCTCTTTTTACACATGGTGAAACCTCGCCTCATTGCAACTTATGTCCTAGCACCAGAGCCGACTTTCAGCACATATTTATGAATTGTCCAAACAAACCCAAGCCTCCGTGGCAAGGGTCAGAACACCAGGAGCGATGGGAGGCTGCTCTGCGCAGCTCGCAACCGGGTTTACAGCTCCGGACAGTGAGCTGGGCCAGACGGGTCGCCGAAGCACAGCAGTGTCCGGCCACCTAGAGCGGCCCGAGGGCTCGTCGTCATCCTGATTCCACTTCCCCAACCACACCCCCCCTCAAATGATTCCTTCGTGAATCAATAAAGTTGATTACCTACCTACCTTCCGCGTTTCCCAGGCGGCGGGAAGGTGCGCGCAACATTTAAGAGCGCAGCACTTAATCAGGGGTCTGGTCAGTCGTAGTAACAAGGTCTAAAATAACACAAACTGGACAAATCAGCGTGAAATAATCGCAATAATTTGCGTAAAATTGCGAAAAATGCTTCCAAAACATTGGACTGATGTGAGCCAGAGAGGGCGCCACCGCTTAGGCAAGCGCGCAATTGCTGAGAGGTCACCCGTGCTACCCACTTTCTCGGGTTTCACGGTATATAGTTAGGATATTATAATGAAGCTACCTTAATTTGGAGCTACACCATGACCTGTACAAGAACGAATATAAACGCAGTACTTAGCGCAGGGTTGAGAAGTACGTCAGAGCATACACAAGAACGATATTTTTTTTTAGATGCGGAAGCATCTTATACTCGTGCCTTGTAGTGCGCCGTCCGCACCGCTTCTCGAACATTCGACAGCTGACGCGCGCGCATGCGCCGTCGCGCCGTCGCCCACCATCTGTGCCGCGCGCGCTTCTCCTTCGAGAACATTCGACAGCTGACAGCGCATGCGCCGTCGCGCCGTCGCCATCTGTGCCGCGCGCGCGCTTCTCCTTCGAGAACATTCGACAGCTGACAGTGCATGCGCCGTCGCGCTGTATATATACTCAAGGTCGGCGCTCGCTCGCTCAGTTACCGCTCGTCGGTTGGTTTGTACGGCGCGTCGACGTCCAAGGTCGCGGTGAAATGAATTCCAACGAATCCACAAACACAATGATCGACGTCCCTTCGACCAGCGCCGCCCTTTCGCATACGTGTGTACGTGTTCACTCATTTAACACCCCCTCCTACAACCACGTTAACCAATTTAGCCATCGACCCAAGTAAGTCGCAATTTAATACCCCATTTCACAACCACGTTAACCAATTTAGCCATCGACCCAAGTAAGTCGCACTTTAACACCCCGTTAACCAATTATATGCTCCGCATCCTCCTCAGTGTTCCCCCGAGGGAATGGAATGGAATGGAAAAACTTTATTTCGGTCCTGCAGGACGCGCTTAGCGCGTAGCGGGCGTCTCCCACGTAGGGACCGACAGGGAGTACCTGGCGGCCGCTTCGTGGGCCTGCTGGACGGCCCATCGCTGGTCGGCGAGAAGTGAGCTCCTGAGGGACCTCTCCCACTTGCTTGAGGTAGAGTCGGGAGGAGTTGTTCTACACTCCCAGTGCATATGTTCGAGTGTCGCTGTGTGTCCACATGATGGGCATGTGTCGCTGGGGTATGCATCGGGATAATAAACGTGAAGCGTGGCAAGGTTTGGGTACGTGTGTGTCTGTAATAGGCGTAGGGTTAATGCCTGCGGTCGGTTAAGTTTCGGATGTGGGGGTGGAAAAATGCGGCGTTCCAAGTAAAAGTGCTTTGTAATTTCAGTGTACGTAATTGGTGCATCCCGATTGGTATCCAACCCAGCAAGATGAGGTTGCCCTGTGGCAGTGCGGTCGGTAAGTGCGCGCGCTGCATCATGGGCGATCTCGTTGAGGTTGGGTAGGGCACCCGGCACCTGGCCGAGATGGGCGGGGAACCAGATGACAGTGTGGTGCTTCAGGGCACTCGGGTCCGCATTGCGCAGGATACGTAACGCCTGGTCGGAGATGACTCCGCGTTCGAAGGCTTTGATGGCCGGCCTGGAGTCGCTATAGATGAATTCCCGTTTGCTGTCGAGCATAGCTATAGCTATAGCTACTTGCTCCGCTACTTCGGGGTTTCGGGCGAGGATTGTGGCTGAGGTAAGAGTCTGCTGCGCGGATGATACCGCGACCGCAGCGAAGGCTTGGTTGTTGCGATAGGCAGCGGCGTCCACGAACGAGACGTTGTCCGCTTCCATGTCTATGCGCTTGAGAATGGCGGTCGCCCGCGCAAGGCGCCTGCCTCTGTTGTATTCGGGGTGTACATTTCGTGGTATGGGAGCGATCGTAATAAGGTCGCGGATTTCACGGGGAATTAGAGTCAACTCTGGGGGGTCCCTGGCCCTCGAGGAGAAGAAGCCGAGCTCGCGCAGAATATGGCGGCCCGCCTTGGTTGTAGTGAGTCGGGTCAATTGCACACGTTCCTGAGCTTCGGCGATCTCTTCTAGCGTGTTATGTACGCCAAGCTCGAGGAGTTTGTACGTTGGAGTGGTGATAGGGAGGCCAAGGGCTCGTTTGACCACCTTGCGAATAAGCGCATTGAGTTGATCGCGCTCAGCACGTAGCCACTTGTGTATAGCGGCAACGTACGTAAAATGGCACAAAACAAACGCGTGTACGAGACGCAGCAGGTTGTCTTCTTTGAGGCCATGGTGCCTGTTGGCTACTCTACGTACGAGTCGTATGGCATTCTCGGTCTTAGTCCTGAGCTTGTGTACTGTTTGGGTGTTGGTTCCGCGGGACTCGATGATCATGCCGAGGACCTTGATGGTGTCTACCCTGGGTATAGTACGACCATCTCTGGTGTGGAGGGTGATATTGCGTTCCGCCGGAGGTTTCCACCCTTTGGGCTTGGCACCCCGGCGTTTGGGCAAATATATCAACAGCTCCGACTTCGCAGGTGAGCACCTGAGACCGGTGTGGTCGAGGTAAGACTCGGTGGTGTCGATAGCCTCTTGCAGGGCGGACTCAATGAAGCCATCCGACCCTGTGGAGCACCATATGGTTACATCATCCGCATAGATAGTGTGATTTAGCCCGTCTATTTTTGAAAGTCGTTCGGAAAGCCCGATCATCACGAGGTTGAAGAGCGTGGGTGAGAGGACGGATCCCTGAGGAGTGCCCCGCTGTCCGAGCTCCACTTCTTCCGACACTAGGTCTCCTACGCGGAGGACGGCTCTGCGCCGAGTGAGAAAAGAGCGGATAAAGTAGTAAAATCGATGACCTAGGCCGAGGGCTGCGATCGCTTTCAAGATTGACGAGTGCGTTATGGTATCGAAGGCCTTTTCTAAATCGAGACCGAGTATTGCACGAGTGTCCCGAGTGTTTCCGCCATCTAGAATTTGATGCTTTAGGAGTAACATGGCGTCTTGAGTGGATAACCCTGGTCGGAAGCCAATCATGTGGTGCGGGATGTAGTCGTTATCTTCGAGGTACCGACCAACCCTGTTGAGGACGACGTGCTCAGCCACTTTGCCCACGCACGACGTGAGAGATATGGGGCGTAGGTTATCTAGGCTCGGCGCCTTTCCCGGTTTGGGTATCAGAACCGTGTGAGCTAGTTTCCAAGCATCGGGTATCTCACCCTTTTTCCATATCTCGTTGATAGTGTCAGTGAGGTAAGTGACGGAAGAATCGTCCAGGTTGCGTAGGAGCTTGTTGGTGATGCCATCGGGGCCAGGGGCTGAGCGGCCATTGAGCTCATGGAGAGCTCGGCGTACATCTTCAATAGAAAACTCGGCGTCTAAGTTAGTGTTGTTGCTGCCAGAGTAATCAGGGTGAGGGGTCACAGGGCCCGTGGGGAGCGGGAGATATTTTTCCACGAGGTTCTTGACAACATCTTCCGGTGACACTGTTTGTTTAGCCTGATGAAGTATCTTCACGATCGAATGACGCTGATTTGTGCGGGTGTTGGTTTCATTGAGGAGGTGTTTGAGTAAGTTCCACGTTTTGCCATTTCGAACCTGACCATCAATCGAATTACAAATTTCGTCCCACTGCTGTTTGGAAAGGATGCGGCAGTGATCCATCATGGTCTTGTTCAGCTGAGATATGCGTTTGCGTAACCTCCGATTAAGGCGCTGGCCCTTCCACCGGGCCAATAGAGACTGTTTGGCCTCTAGTAGGTGGGCGAGACGACTGTCCATCCTTTCGGTTGGAAGGTCTGTGGTGATAGTTTTCGTTGCCTTGTTTACATCAGCTTTGAGCTGGGCCGTCCACGTCTCGAGGCTCGGTGGGGTATCGGGAGGAGGTCGTTCTGCGCGGGTCTTACGAAGGAGGTCCCAGTCGACCCACGTGTACGACTTGGTCTTCCTGCTTACTGTGGGGAGGTGTGCAGCCAATATGAAGTGGTCACTACCGAGATCTACCGCGAGGTTGGACCAGTGGGCGTCGGAGATATTCTTGACGAAGCATAGATCCGGCGTAGTATCTCTTTGCGTGGACGTACCAGTGCGAGTGGGGAAGGCCTTGTCCGTAATGAGAATAAGGCCCATGTCATTCGCACTTTTCCAAAGCTCGTTACCTTTGGGTGTGTCGTACGTGTAGCCCCAGGCGCTATGCGCAGCGTTAAAATCGCCTGCAATCACGCGGGCAATTTTTTTTTGTGCGACCCCTTGACAGGGAGCCAGTTTCCGTGTGATGCTTTCATCTCTGCTACTCTGTTGTTCCGACTCATAGACAGGAAAGGAATTTTGTTTTTTACATCGTACTATTTTGTCTAAAAATCTCTTTTTTTTATATGTACTGAAGATGGCCCGACCTCCGACCACTGCACGTGCCGTGGCGTCCCGCAAGGCGGTGTTTTAAGCCCCGTTCTATTCAACCTTGCTCTGCTTTGCCTTGCGGAAGCTCTCCCGGAAACAGCCAGCGTATTCCTGACGACATCTGCGTATGGTCATCAGAAGTGACATGTTTACAGGTTCCAGTAACGCTACAGAGGGCAGTGTCAAAGACATCGGACGATATTCGAACGCAAGACCTTACAATCTCAACAGACAAATGTGCGCTGCGGACCTTCACAAAAGACGTGGTGACCAGTTAGCCGATATACATTAATGGCCAACCCTTTTCTCACAAGCGAAGTCATCGTTTTGTAGGTGTCATTGCTGAACGAGACCTCTCCCGGAGCCCTCACGTACCTTACTTGAAAGCTAAACTCGTGTCTCTTGTTTACGTCCTCAGATTTATCACCGGAAAAAGGTCCATGCTATAGCTATACCAAGCACTTTTTATTGATGTAATATACTACATCTCACCTCTGTTTGCTAAAACTTGCATGTCAAATATTCGAGCAATTTAGAGCGTGCACTAGGCACAGGCACTACGTGTTTGCCTCGACGAACCGTGAAGCACGTCAACAGCCGGAACAATTACATTGGCTGGGGGCATCCGGTGACGACCTATAGGTCACAACCGACGCGCTGCGAACACATATCCAATATTTTTATTTTTATTTTTATTTTTATTCACAATTTCTTACAAGGCTCTTGGGCATTGTGTAAAGGGGGCTGTAAAATAAAATCAATGAGCGAAAAATAAATAGCCATGAAACATAAGAAAGAAACGACACAGAAAAAATTCATCACTTCATGCATAAAACGTACGTAATGCAATATACTCACTGAATCAATACATAATATATACAAATCGGGCTTTTTAATTAACTATGTGCGACCTCAGTGAAAATGTGCAGTTAGATGGTGGTGGAATTCGTCATGGTTGGGCAATGAAGCTATGTTGTCGGGAAGGTTATCCATTTATGTAATGACGCGTGCTGATGAGTTGAACGTTAATGTGTGGCCATATATACGTGTAAAACTAAAATTATACCGTCTTCTGGATGTTCGAGACGGGACGATGGCGAGCCATTTGCCGTACCTGCCGGAAGAACGACCGTAAGCGTCGTCTTCCAATGTCGTCAACTCTCAACGCGCTTTGCTGCCATCGGATTTCACACCCTAGGCGCGTTCACCATCCGCCTTGTGGTGCTTACGACAACCCGATGTGCGCCTTTCCGTCCCTAGAATTCGAAACAAAGAACACCTTTCTAGCTTGGCCTTGAAGCAAGCAGCTCTGGACTGTTCGCCCATTTACTATGGTGAGAGAATTCACCCATACGCGGATACTACTCATATACTACTCGGACTAGCTCCACCGGTGCCACCATAATTCCACCACGACGCATCGATCTCACCTACAAACTTTGTCGCGTTAGCACATCGACTGGTTCGGAGATCGTTGCCCTGTGAGGTGCCATCGATTATATCTAGCAACAACCGGCTAATCCATGGGCAGTATTCTGCGATGCAAATATGGCTTTACAATATATTTCGTCGGCCCTCCACCGTGGATCTTACTAACAACTTGTGTGAAAGATGAAGAAAAGGCTACACTATGCAATACAGAAACGACACGACCTTGTGTTCTAGTGGATACTAAGTCAATGCGGTATCTCTGGCAACGACCTCGCCGAGTGAGCTTCCAGAAAAGCTCACGTAGAAACAAACCTGGTTTCTATACCTTCATCCAGGATTGGCGCGGCTCGATACTTAAAGGGCCCGTAAACCACCTCCGATATTTTTTCAAGCATTTCAAGTAAACACGCACATTGTGTTCAGAATGCCGTCGCGATCAACGATTCTGCACGTGACAGTGCTACGAGCCGCCGGGGTGCCACAAACTCTAAGAAACCAGCCCTCCTTTTTTCCGGGCCTTTCGAGATTCCGCGTGACGCGCGAAGCCAAATATGCCAAATATGCTGTGATTGGTCGAGCAAGAGCCCACAACTTCCGGTCAGTCCACAAGCAGCTGTCCGCGCTGCTTGTTGTTGTTCGTCGTGTTGCCCGCGTGCGTGCAACACGTGCAGGGCACGGCGTGTCCCCGTACGGGTCCATCGCGTTGGCGATCCTTTGAAGGCGTGCGTGCAACGCAGGGTCCATACCGGCACGATTACGGCAGCCACGGTTCGCCAACAAGTATGCAACTGACGGAGTGGATGGCCGGAGTCGCGGCAAGCGGAAGTAGATTGTGTTTCAAGCAGCGCGTCAGCGATCACGTATGCCACGCGAGATTGGGAGGGGCGCTCAGCGAGAGGGCAAAGCGGCGTGGGAGAGGATGGCAGCGGAGGGAAGCGTCGGAGAGAGCAAAAGGTGTGGTCGTCCCGGTTTGGATAATCAAGCGCGTCTAACTACACTATTACGGCACCGTTTCGAAAAATTCTTACGGCTCCGTGTTCGTCGTACACTCATGAACAATTTCCCCTCCACAACTTAATTTGGACCTTGGAGTGGTTGGCCTTTTAAATAAGCTGGCACGGAACGTGACACTCAAGATGTGGCGATCATCACAGTTCACACTGTATTCTCTTGACCCATCTCTACGACTTTGGCTACTCGCTGGTCTATCCCGGGAGGAAGCCTTTTTACTGTCGGGAAGGTATTCGGACCATGGTGCTCGAGTACACCGGTCTGATTCGTCCTTTTAAATACGAAGCATTTCTTAGTGAACTTCGGTGACTTTAACCGCATCCATCCATCCATCCATCCATCCATCCATCCATCCATCCATCCATCCATCCATCCATCCATCCATCCATCCATCCATCCATCCGTCCGTCCGTCCGTCCGTCCGCCGTCCGTCCGTCCGTCCATCCATCCATCCATCCATCCATCCATCCATCCATCCATCCATCCATCCATCCATCCATCCGTCCGTCCAAACATTGGTGTGGTATAACATGACTGTATGGCGAGCATAAGTAACTAATCATAACATAAAAATCATGACATGTATGTCATGAATATAATGATTTACATGCCATGGTCTTCCGGCTCTTGCGGCGGTTTCGTTCACGTGACATATTGCAAAACTGGTATGATATGAAATAGCTCCATGCCGAACATCAGTGACAGGCCCCAACTTCAAAATCATGACATGCATGTCTTGTAAGTCATGACTACACGCCACGCTCATGGCGCGCTCGCAGTCATTTAACTAGCTTCACATATACCAAATTTGATATTACTGACGCGAATGGACGACTATGGTAAATAACGCGTCCAAACATGATAATCATGACATGCATGTCATGTGAAACATGACTACATGCTACGCTCATAACGCGCTCGTGACCGTTTCACTAGCTTCACACATACCAAGTTTGGTATAACGTGATGTGAACAGATGAAGGTAAATGACATGCCCAAACATGATAGTCATGACACGCTTGTCATGTAAAGCATGACTACATGCTACGCTCATAGCGTGCTCTGAGCCGTTTGGCTAGCTTCATATATACCAAGATTGTTTTTACGTGACGTGAATGGATGACGAGGGTAAATGACACGTCCAAACATGATAATCATGCCATGCGCGTCATGTAAAACATGATTACGTGCTACGCTCATAGCGTGCTCGTGACCGTTTCACTATAGCTTCACATTAAACGAGTTGGTATTATGTGGCGTGAATGGACGGCGAACCCAAAGCCAGGCGCAACATGATAATCATGACATCGATGCCATGTAAGGCATAATTTACACGCATACCACTGCTGGTGCTGGCAGCGCAAACGTTAGTGATGCCGTCGTTACGCGGCTATAAACAACGTACTTGCATCTTATTTAGATATGTGAGTGCGCATAACATTTCTACTTGTGTTTACTGTGAACTACGTCCGTCCACATCGTAACGTTGAGGTGATTTTAAAGTGACATGTCAACCTTCCTCATTCGTGCTTCGCATATCATCGATTCCCACTGCACGTGGGATCTGCCAATTTCTTTTTTTTTTTGGTGTCAAACGTGGAAGTGTTACGTTGGCTAAAACAGTGACTACTTTTTTCTCCTCTTTTATAACTTTTTTTTATTTCCAGGTACTGTTGGCCGATTGGGCCGTTACAGGGGGGGGGGGTAGAAAACTGACATAACAACCATCATGTCATGCGTAAAAAAGAAATGCATAGCCGATACAAAAGGAATACATCACTATACTACGTTCTACGACTTACATGCTACACCACATACATCACAAAATACACTTCCCAATATTACATCCTACAACGTACATGAGACAAGTTACAGCAAATAGATTCATAGTCAAAAGATGTCAGGCACACACACCAATAACAGCAATCACCGTTTAGGAAGATTCACTTAGAAAATATTTCGTAACATTGTCTTCGCCATCCCCCCCGTGCAGGGCAGCCTACTTGCTCAGCCTCGGCTAACCTCCCCGCCTTTCATGTATTGTTATTCTGCCTCTCTTCATTGCAAAGCCAGGCGGATCGAAATCGCTGACGTCAAAATTTGCGTCCTTGTATCTTTATGTCATAGGGTACCCTGCATAACGTCATAAAGTAGCCTTCGAATAATAATAACTGTTGTGGTCTTGTGTCCCAAAACTGCTGTACGATTACGAGAGAAGCCGCGCAGCTCCGGAGATTTTCACCACCTGGGGTTAATTAACGTGTACACGAATCTAAATTCTTGTTTTTCGTCGACAAAGAAATGTGGCCGCCGAGACTGCAATTCTATCCTGCGGCCTTCGGCCGAGCAGTCGGACAGTGTACAAGACCACTGCATCGTGTCGAAAATCTGCCTTTTCAATGACACCAGTTTGGCCCGGTGATTTTTTTTGTTTGCTTTGCTTTGGTTTATGGGGTTGAACGCCCCAAAGTGAAACAGGCGCCGTAGAACTGCTGGTAATTTCGGCCATCTGGGGTTCTCTACCGCGCACTCACTTCGCACAGTGCCTCCATCAGCATGCGGCCGTCGATCCCAGTGTATGGAGCACTTGCCATTGGATCTTCGCCTGCAGGCATCTTCGCCCAAGTTGTTCCTTTCGAATTTTTTTATATTTTTGCTTCAATATTCCTCATGGTGATTGCCGAGACAAAGTTAGGACGTAGACGATACTACATGATTCTACTTTGATGCATAGCACCCTCGCTGAAGTCGAGTGGTCTATCGCAATGCAGAAGCTGAATTACTTTCTCATCTGCATGTGACTGATATGCCTTCATTTTTTAGAATCGCGTACTGTACAGTCATATATGACGTGCGCAAAGCTGCTTCCTTCACATTCTAACAGTAGCGACGCAGGCAACGTCGGCAACATCGCCAGCAGCGATACGCGGGATCAGATTCAGAGAGCCTCGGAAAGGAAGCTCACGCCGCTATCAATCTTTATTCTTTCTTTGCTGTCTCTTGTCTGTCCTTGTCTATGGCGGCCAGTGGGTGATCGTGCCGCTTAAAGAGCACGAAGACTAAGACCCTCCGCGGAGCGCTGCCAAGGGACGGGACAGTGTGCATACGGCATCCGCCCTGCTACTATACCGTCCCCATTATATTATTCACAAACACGAGCCACAAGACACAAACATACACACACACATTAGTACAATACAAATGCAAGCCCCGCCGCGGTGGTCTAGTGGCTAAGGTACTCGGCTGCTGACCCGCAGGACGCGGGATCAAATCCTGCGGCGGCGGCTGCATTTCCGATGGAGGCGGAAATGTTGTAGGCCCGTGTGCTCAGATTTTGGTGCACGTTAAAAAACCCCAGGTGGTCTAAAATTTGCGCAGCCCTCCACTATGGCGTCTCTCATAATCATATGGTGGTATTGGAACGTTAAACCATACATATCAATCAACAATACAAATGCAACACTGATGTGTTTTAATATTCTTTTTTTTTCCGGTTGCCATTCGCGAATGGAACATGTTGGCCCCTCACATCACTAACACCGAGTCACTGTCTCAGTTTGGGTTAGAAATTGAAAACAATTCTTAGCTTCTTTAAATACCCATTGACAATGGTAATGAAACCAGCATGTTCTACTGGTATGTTCTGTAAACAGCCATGTAAGCGGCCTTATTGTTAAACTTGACATTTTGTATGCACTTGTATTTTGTTTATTATGTTGCGTAAATATTGCTAATGTACAAAGTGCCAGGTTGATGTTGCTTTTATGTTCTGCATTAGTTTTTTTGTATTATGATGAGCAATCATAGCATCTGTACAAAGTTTCCACCCGCTATGGTCTCAATAAAAACTGGCCGTAATTTATATATATATATATATATATATATATATATATATATATATATATATATATATATATATATATATATATATATATAGTCTAGTAGATCCTCCGTGAGCGGTCACAACGTGGTTTATTTCGACGTTTCGGCCTAGAGTCTGGCCTTCATCAGACTCTAGGCCTGATGAAGGCCAGACTCTAGGCCGAAACGTCGAAATAAACCACGTTGTGACCGCTCACGGAGGATATACTAGACTATATATATATATATATATATATATATATATATATATATATATATATATATATATATATATATATATATATATATTGTCAGAAACATAAGAGACGTGTGTAGAATCATGGGCCACAAATCCGTCCACTAACCTACGCCCCGGCGGGGCACAGACCACACACGTGCACGCCGCGTTGGTTCCTCCTCTTCTGAGCCGCGCGTGTCGCGCCAGCGGCGCGATGGGCGTGGCTGCCCACATTTCACCACACCTGTGAAGACGGGGTCCTCTGCACGTGGTTGGTTACCGTCGTGGCCTTTCACGGTGACATTCTCGACTTCGAGTACCACCGTCGCAGACTTCCCCGCTGACATCGGGGTCACTGATGATGTGGACGTCGCTGTCGTCGGGCTTGATTTTCCCGCGTGTTCCTTGTATTTCTTTCAAGCGGCCGCGGTCTTCGTAGCTGCAGCAATGGCGAATCCAGCGCTGTCTTCAGATTTGTGCAAGGCGTCACTGAGCTCGTGCTCGCAGAACGGTGCTTTGCGGTTGTCCGCTCTTGGAATGTTGGCCAGGCTGCCAACCAGGAAGATGCAGGTGGGTTCGTTGTCCATGGTTGCCGTTGCCGACGTTATTGCGGGCATACAGGCAGACTTTGTTTTAGGCGTAGGGGCCTTCTCGTGCCCGGTTTTTCAACCCTCAGGATAATCTTCCATCCGTGGCATCCGTCACTGCGGCAACAGTTTCCGCGGCCCGCTTTTGGGCGCCGACACCTGCGGTAGGTTTCGACGTGCGAGTAGCTCTACTGACTTTCATCGCACCGGCCTCGCGCTCCTTCTCATCGTCCAAGTCACGGTTGTCGGTGGCCTGCACGAGCAGCGACGCCTCGGTCTCGTAACTCTCGTCTTCAGCTTATCCAACCGTCGAAACTTTCCGTGGCGTTTACTTCGCAGTCCTCGGCGTCCCCGCCGGCTTCTTCGCGGGTCCTGCTGGGGTCAGCTTTAACCTCCGTTCAGATCCTTGCAATGTTCGGCCTCTTCCGGCTTCTCTTCGCCGTGCGCCTTGGCATCGACTTCTTCCTGGTTCTGTGCTGGTGTGACCGCTCGCCGAGTCAAATGCATCGCCCTTCGTTTTTCGGCCAGGGTCGAGACTAAATCTCCTTCAACATCGGAGCAAGCCACGGCCATCTTTTACATCTGTTATTGAGCGACTCACGAAGCCCTTGCATT
Organism: Rhipicephalus annulatus; assembly: GCA_013436015.1. NCBI lineage: Eukaryota > Metazoa > Arthropoda > Arachnida > Ixodida > Ixodidae > Rhipicephalus > Rhipicephalus annulatus. Next base: position 111,629 of record WOVY01001309.1, on the reverse strand, counting down.
GGTGTCTTCACCTTGATGGCAGAACACAGCCACATTCATGCACGTGAGCACTTAAGCAGGAAATAGACGGCACAAGCGCTGACTTTCAACTGAAAAGTTCATTGACAAGAGAGCTCTTATATATATACCCGAGTGAACAGTAAAAAACAGTGGGAAAAAATAGTGAAAATCAATGCAGAGATACGAAGCTACTAAAAGATCAACTATCACTGTGGATATTTAAAAGAGATTTCTTGTCAGTAAAATTTTCACTTGGAAGTCAGCGCTTGTCCCGTCTATTTTCTATCCGCCGTGTGTTATTTCTTCGCTATTAACCCTAAGTATGCGCAAGAACTAGCCCAGTCAGCCGCTTTATCAGGCATGGTATAGACGCCTAATGAAGGATTCAGGCCGTCTGCCTCGAAGAATCGCAGCAGCCGACGCAAAAACTCTGATTTATTGTAACAGAAACGCTTATGAAACGTCGAAAATCATGAGGCACGTATAAGCCCACTAACCTAAGTCCCGGTGTGGCACGCACAGCGCGTGTGCAGGCCCCGCCGCGGTGGTCTAGTGGTCAAGCTACTCGGCTGCTGACCCACAGGTAGCGGGATCAAATACCGGCTGCGGCGGCTGCATTTCCAATAGAGGCGGAAATGTTGTAGGCCCGTGTGCTCAGATTTGGGTGCACGTGCTTGCTGCACAAGGTCGAATAAGGCGTGGGGCTCTTTTCCTTTCGGAGTTTGAATATCCACTTCTTCCTCAGCTTTGGGTCCTTAGGATACTTTTGAAAGCTAACGCCTTTATAGAGGCACAGAGCCAAGTGCCGAGTGCTTGCCTTTACCATTGGGAAGCACTCTCTGCGGAGACAAGCGGCCGCAGTTTTAGGAAACGAAACGCTGTGCTTTTAAAATGAGCGTTAAATGTAGAGACACCCATGGTAGCCGGAACAGCGTCGATAGCTACTACACACAAGATAAGCAAGTGAACTGCGTCTTTGTCGAGTTTTACCACGACGCCTCGAAAGCGTGCGAATCCCCGAACTGACGTCATACAAGCGCAGTTTGCAGCGCCGCCATCGGTCGCACACCAAACCAATACTATACGGCGGGTGGTGACCACATAACTGCAACTAGCGCATTTTTCATCGCTGTGCAGCAGCCTCAAAAGGAGCGTAGCACATGCGCATTTCGATCGGGGTCAGTGCTGCGGTGTTTCGTTACATGTCAGCATTTCAGTTGGGGAGTCGTTGAGCAGCATAGAAACGCTCGAAAATGTATTGTAGTATTCTGCATGCTATTGCCATGTTTGTGTCGCCCTTATAAATGTAGAACTACAGTAATGTTTGGAGCGATAGCTCCGCTCCCCTGTGCATGAACACAGAAAACGCCTCGTTGCATGCTTCTGACAGTCAAGCTCAGCCAAGGTCAACGCCGGTGAGAGACGTTAAGCTGAACGCTATAGTGCGGCTTCTTTGTGAAAACGAACAGTGGCTCATCGTAAGTCTTTTGTGCAGTCATCGCCGGAGATGCTGGCGGCAGAAAATACTCAATGTCATCTAAACTAACTGTCTGGTCCTTTCCCAATGCTAGCAAAACTGAGCAATCGTTCGAGAAACATTACCTGCGTTTCTCCGCGGTAATTGTTTTTTGTTCCTTTATATATTATACGTTGATATAGCGCACCCTTACTTCAATTGCGCTAGTAGTAGATGGTCTAGGGCCTTGAATCATTTTATTCTTCTTAATATTGCCCGGAATTCGAGCCTATACCATCTCCACGGACCCTTTCTCTAGAGCAGAGCACGTTTGCATTGTCGTCCTTGCGGCCTTAACGACATCTCTATATACGGAGAGGCCCAGTGGCGACCCTCGCATATATCCGAATATTTGCGTCGTACCCGGAAGCAGTGCAGGGTCACTCGACACCTGGCACGGCGATATTAGGCCAGCGCTGCTCAGTGGCCGTTGTAATCGGCTCAGCCGACTCGTGCAGGCCGGCGCGCCGTCCACATCGCTCGTCGGCGGCCTCTGAGCAATGGGTGCGCTGCACTGTTCGCGACACGTGGTGACACGACGTTTATCCGTATAACGGGGAAAACGCCGATTTTACTTGTTGCGACGCTGACTCGTCCTTGAGGGATTAACGCTTAGTTTGTGTGCGTGAGTGTGCGTCTCTTTCGCAAGGCATGTGCTGTGTGTGAATCGGGGAGGAGGGGAGCAGTGTTTTTACGAATCGAGTGATAGGACACACGTATGCGCACTGTAACGAGTTAGCTCTACAGATATATCCGGCCAAAGATTATCTGACGCATAGCAAAGAAATCGATCAATATTTTGTGTTCAGCGTGTGTAGCGCTAGAATAGGCGCTGTCGCTAAATGCTCCGTATATATTGTGTATTCATCTGGGCCCAAAACTTTCGCGAAGTGCAAATGAGCAGAACATTTTTTTTTCTTAATATACGGGAGCGCGGTCACTCAACTGCGTGCACACTAAGAAACTTTCATGAGGATTCTTCACCGACCCGCTTGACTGAGCAGTGGCCGCAGAGGCTCGCATGTGCACTTCTCACGTAAGCACTCGTCCGCGCACTTAACCGCGTGGCTGCGGCGGGCCGGCTCGTTCTGCGCCTCGCGTACACATCGGCCGCGCGTATCACGATGCGGCGAGGCTATAATTAGCGGCCAGTCGCGTCGCGTATCTTGTACGGGCGGCTCGGTTGTTGCTTCCTCCTCGATTTCTTCTCGGCGACTTTATTGCGCCCGCGCCGTCTTCTTTTCGCTTCATTGTGGCTCGATGAGGGCCGTGTCGCGACCGGGGCGGCGTCTGCCTGCAGCAGCGCTTGTCTCGGGTGCGTTGCGCAACCAGACGACAGTTGGGCGCAGAGTAGACTCGTCGGGGAGTGTTGCATTTCTTGCGGCAGTGAGGCTTTTCTCCCCGCACGAATGAGTGCCTCAATCGATGTTCGCAGATGCTGGCGTACAACTTAATGCGAACTCGTTTGAAGCGCGAAGCCCCGAACGCTTTTCTTCAACCAGAATGTTTTCTTTCTGAGTAATTGACCAAATTTGGTATTGTGTGACGCGAACGCACGACGAAGCTAAATGGCATGTCAAACATTATAATAATGGCATGCGTGTCATGTAAGAACGTGACTACTTGATACGCTTATAGTGCGCTCCCGGCCGTTTCGCTATAGCTTCACATATACCAAATTTGGTAATACGTGACGTGAATGGACGACGAAGTTTGTCCACACGTCCAAACATGATAATCATGGCATGCGTGCCATGTAGAAAATGACTACATGCTCGCGGCCGTTTCGCTAGCTCCACATATACAAAATTTGGTATCACGCGACGTAAATAGATGATGAAGGTAAATGACTCGTTCAAACTTGCTAATCATGACATTGAAGTCATATGTATGGCATTATTTACGTCCGCGTCGTAAAGTTGTGCTGATTTTAAAGTGACATATCAACCTTCCTCATTCGTGCTTCGCATATCATTGATTTCCACGGTACGTGAAAAACAACGAAGTTTGAAGTCCAAGCGAAAAAAAAAGTGTACATATTTGACTACGGTACGTGGGATCTGCAAATTTTTCATTTCTCTTCTTTTTCTTTGTTTGTGCTTGTGTGGGAATAGATATAAATCTGTACTGACTATTTTTTTTTGCTTTCTTATATAAACTATTTAATTGCGTTGCACATCTGTAGTAGACTACTGCGAAGACACTCGATGGCGAAAAAGATTACATTGGTGTTGTTTATGTATGGCTTCGTTTCCGGTGCTGGCATGTGACAATGTTAATGTTCGATTGGCTGGCTTGTAACTGTAAGGTTCATTGCCCGTATTCACGAAGTGATTAGTACGACAGATTTCTAGGACCAGGCTGTCGGCCAAATATGTACACTTTTTTTTTTCGCTTGGACTTCTTCAAACTTCGTTGCTTTTCCGTTCGCTTCTCATGGTATAGTGTGGTGTTCATCTTTTCGCTCGCTCACTCACTTGCTCACTCACTCACTCACACGCACACACTCACACCCACACACACTCACACACTCACGCACACACTCACACCCACACACACTCACACACACACACAAACACACACACGCACACACACATAATGAGCGCGTGTGTGTATGAGTGTGTGTAGTCATTCAGATGTGAAAACATGCCAAGGTAGCTTGCGTTAAAGTCGTCTACTCCAACAACATGAAAACGATATTGACTTAAGAAGCAGGCTGCCCGTGTGCTCAAATATGGGCGCACGTTAAAGAACCCCAGGTGGTAGAAATTTCCGGAGCCCTCCACTACGGCGTCTCTCATAATCATATGGTGGTTTTGGGGCGTTAAACCACACATATCAATCAAAACAAGAAGCTGGCTGTCTTGCTTATTAACGACGGGGGTTTGTCAACACACGCAGGAAGATTTTTCGAGCAAGTGGGGCTGCGCAGATGCTATAGACAGATAACTAAACGATGAATGTCGGAATCCATCGAAATAGTTTTTTGCCATCGTTTCGCAAGAAAGTGCAACCATTGATAAGTATGACGGGTTTAACGTCCCAAAACGAACATATGATTATGAGAGACGCCGTAGTGGAGGGCTCCGGAAATTTCGACCACCTGAGGTTCTTTAACGTGCGCCCAAATGTCAGCACACGGGCCTACGACATTTCCGCCTCCATCGGAAATGCAGCCGCCGCAGCCGAGATTCAATCCCGCGACCTGCGGGTCAGCACCCGAGTATCTTAGCCACTATAGACCACCCCGGCGGGGCAAGGAAGTGCAAAGAACGAGGCAATATAATGCTGCTACTAGAATAACTTGCGAAACCTAAAGAAAAGACTTAAGTTTATTCGAGGCTTTGACCAGACTTTACAAAGTTCCAGCAGCAACTATAAGTGTTGTCTTTTTTTGAGTGTGTGTGTGGTCAGTATGGTCGGAACTGCTCGAGTTCACACCAGTTTTGACTTGAAGAGCACACCCGTTCTCTTGCATTTATACATTTTATCGCAGCGTCCCTATCAACCAACAGTACTTCGGCGCACTCGGAAATTAACTTTTTGAACGCTTTTTTTTTTTACTGTATAAACAGTGAGCTTCATCGATTTACCAAGTCCCGGATCACTCGCGGACGGCCCGCGGGCGCCTGGGCTCACAGGCGGCCATGTCACATGCACGTGATCTAAATGTCCCGAGCCAGCCCGGCGGCCCCGGGCGTGAGTTTACAAAGGCGAGCGGATAGAGCCCCCCCCCCCCCCCCCCACAATGCACCGCGGTTCTGCGCTCTTGGAGGCTATGCATTTCCGCCGGCCTAACTGTGTCATCGCGCTGTCGCTCCCCGCACTTTCGCATGGCGGCGCCGGAGGCTGCTGCTGCAGCTAAGACGCGGCCCTGCAGCTAGCGGGGGGTCGCGCTCGCGGAAGGAAGCCCTGCCAAGGCATATGGCCCTGCAATCGGATGCTCGCTAAGTAATCGTGTGCGGCTCGTCTGACCGAACGCGCTGAGTAGATACTCGTAAAGAAAGCGTGTGCCCCCACCTCTGACTGCCGAAAAGCCGCGCCATTCAGGACGCAATGAAGCCGAGTCGCCACTACGCCTGTTGCCAATGCTCGGAAGGAAGCCCTGCGCCGAGTAGGATACTCGCGAAAGAAGCGTGTGCGCCCACCTCGCATTGAACGAACGCCCTACGCCGAGTTGGATATCGCGCCCCGGGCCATCTGTGCGCTTGATGCTGACTGCATCCGTTGTGGCGTCTGCTACGCCTGCCTATGCCGTCTGCTCCCTCCATAGCCATGACATAGGCCACAACGCCGACCCGATTCCAACCTAAACAGCAGTTAGGTAGTGAAATATACCTATTTCTGTTGGGATGCAACTTACTGTAAATGAACTAACTACTCGAGCGCGTGCGTATCGTAGACCGGCGCGGTCGTTCCACCGCTGTTTCTCCCAGCGAGCATAACGCGTGTTCGCCCGACCTTCGGGAATACGCCCATGCTCGACGTGGCTCAGAACGCCGATGACGAAAGGTGGGTACGCTAACAATGAGAAATCCAGAAACATGCGAGAAGCGGACAGAAAAGCAAAGACAGAGCAAGAGCGCATCGAAAATTTCCCGTGTCTAACTTAAGATGGCCGCACAGCGTGCGCACAGCGCTGTCGTCTGCCAGCGGCCCGAAAGAAATTGTTCGGGCGGTCCCAGGCCGCCCGCAGGCCGCCAGGCACGCGAAAAACGAACATGCGTCCGAGTGATCCCGGACCAGTGGGCGGAGCTTCCAGTTGGTCCCCGAGAAAAACAAATGCGGCGCCGGCCTCCGGGGCCGTCCGGGACATGTAAATCGGTGAAGCTCAGTACATGCACGATCATCTTCAGCGCAGTGTAGCGAGTACGTGCATAGCTTTACGCCCAATCCAGTATATTCTCGTTTTTGCCTCGTTCTCAGTTTGCGCCGGAATTCTGCTTAAGCTACGCATTATTTTATTTTCCACAACTCTGCAGTGTGCTCGCACATGCAGAATTAACGACCCAGGCGATGGGCGTTTTACTGCCTTCTTCAAGTTCTATACTGGTGTCGTCAGCTTAATTTGATATTTGCTCACGTAAAAGTAACTTTCATGGCCTCTTTGCGCGAGTCAGCGGGCTAATGCGTTCATGAAGTTCGTGGCATTACAACGCGGACAGACAGGCTCAAAAAACGAAAGCTTTGGGGGCCTGATCGCGTTTAGAATTGGGCTTGCCCACCGCGATCGCTTGCACAACAAACTGCGAAGTGGTGCATATTTTCCTGTTTTCCTTTACTGCATGGCTGAGTGTATGCTGACGGCCGGGAACGCATTCCTTCCGTGCCGGTGCACGCGTCTGGGCGACGGCTGAGCACTGTTATGCCTGCGAGTCCACAGCGGACGTCCGTGCGTCTGAAAAAGGCAATCTGGGTCAAGGCCAGCCCGCCTAACGCGAACAACTCAACGGCGTAAACACGCGCGGCGCCTTTCTGTCGCCCACGTGCAGTGAGTCAGCGCAGCCAGCGAGCCCGTCGAGTAAACAACTGGCGTCTTCTTGTCTGGGGGGAGGGGGGGGCGGCTGACGCAATGCGCGGCGACGTAACTCGTCCTTGGGTGCAGCCACCTGCAGCGCAGCCTCTCCAGATTCGATGAGAAAGAAGGACGCGGCCCAGCGGCGACCTCATTGGAGGATTCTGACCTCGCGACCAGCAGCGCTTCTGGTTGGACATTCGGGTTGGAACCGGTGCATATAAAAGAAGCCCTGCGGCGCGTCGTAGAGACCACCTTTTTACAGCGGACCCATTTTAGAGCAGACCTTATGTGTTAGAGAGGAGAGCTCGGCTCTTCGAGTCTCTGTCGGCCCCAGTGCCGAATTTGTAATGCCTCTGTATATATGCTGTACATAAACCTTGTTTAACTCACCGTCGTCTCGTCCGCTCGTCCATCAGCTCTGCGCAGAAGCAGTCGCGAGCTGAAAAACCTACGCTACCAAACGGCTGGTGACCTTTCCGGCGGAGTTCGAAGCAGTGGCGCCTTCGGGACCAACGTTTTTGGCGTCGTCGTCTTTCGAAACAATGGTTGCAGCGGTGAGATTCGTAGCGCCCTTCGTAACGTCGTCGGAGGTGCGCGTCGCAACAGTGGTGGCATCGGCGGGATCAGCCCGCGTCGCAACAGCACTCAAGCTTTAGATTTTTCCACGCACATGTCTCGAGCCACAGCGTATAACTGTCTCTTAAGCCCAAACTCCATAAGCGCAAAAATGCACGCGACAGCGACGAGCGACGCTATGAGCGACAAAACAGGGCGTTCGTGCGACGTGTCGCGTGCTCGTTTTCGCGCGATCGCTCGGTTCTCCAGATTTGGAAACCGTCGCTCATCGCCCGGAAGTGCTGGGCTCAAGCAGCCAATAGCGAAAAACCGGAAAAGACAAACACTACATAGGTGCACGTGACCCTGCCCGAGTCACGTATGCGCAACAAGAAATACCGCAATGTTTATTACGCATGCGCATATGAAAAATGCTGCAAGGCAATAATAAACACTTTCCGTTCCATTACACAACAATATATCTTATTTTTAAATTGCATACTGCTCGCTACGCGGTTTTCTTGGTGCGAGTTGACGGCCTCATGCCAGCAACAGTGGAATTCGCTCGCCGAAGCCGTCGCGTGAATGAGGTTTGCCTGCGCTAGCGACTGATCGCGCGACGCCGATCTACGTCGCGTCGCTCGTCGCTGTCGCGTGCATTTTCGCGCTTATGGAGTTTGGGCTTTACAGCGGCATGGCTCGCCCGCTTCTGTTCAGGCGTAGCGCCATAACGTTCTCTGCGCCGACCCTTCTTTCATGTACGCTTTTCGCTAACCCCTTGTAGGGCAACGGGAAATATATGTCCCATTTTTTGTTCCCCACAGAATTGCTCGTGAAAAACAATGGGACGCATCAAGCTTATTTTTTTTGTGCTGCCATCTACATTGAGGTTTTTACACTTCTGTTGAATCTTGTTTGGAAGCTGTACAGTAGGTAGCGTTAGGTGTACATTATTTTCAAAATTGTGTTTTTTTGTTTCACCGGCGGCACAAATTTCCGCATTGTGAGTCTCCGGAAAAGAATAATTCAAGATGACAAGTGAGTGTACCCTTTTCTGTGCTTCGAAAGAAATAGTTCCAGCATGTAATAATCGGGTGTTTTCAACAATAGAAGCAATACTTACTCCTAAAAGCTTTTTCGAATGGTGCCAGGGCAAAAACTGCATGACGATGGGATAAGCCTACTGCCACCGCTGCCTGCATTCGATGTGTAGTGAAACATTTCACCGACTCTTTTGTTTTCTGTTTGCTTGTAAAAACGCAGGTAAACGATTGCTGACGCGAGAGGAAGCGCTGTAATTATATTTTAGCCTTCCTGACGACCCTACGTCGAGTGATTCCGACAGAGATGCGGATGAAGACTTCGCACCCGAGCTCGCTCCGCCCGATTCAGATGAGCAAAGCAGTGAAGCCGAAGCGGCGGAATCAACAAGGAAACCGCAAAAGCGAAAGGCTACCTATTCAAGAAAGAAAAGGAGGCAGAAGAAAGTGCCTAGAATTTGCGACGAAGCAGAAGTCGAAGAGGAGGAGGTTGGGGCATGGAATAGCAGCGAACAGGATGCCGTCATTCGTGTTCCAAAAATTTGGGACCCACAATACAGTGCAAATCTCCCGACGACACCTTGTGAAGCTTTTGCTCTTTATTTTGACGAAGGTATCATGAACACACTGGTGACTGAGACAAACCGCTTTGCCAAACAGAAAGGCCGACAGCTTTGGAAAGAGCTTACAATTGATGAACTCCGTGCATACTTTGGCATACTTCTGCTGATGAGCATAAACCCCAGACATCAAATGTACCTGTACTGGAGCAGTGACAGTTTTTTCAATTGTCCTGCAATATCAAAGGTTATGTCAATCCGTCGTTTTCAAGCCATTATGAACTGTTTGCACCTCACCGACCTAACCAAGGAAAAAAAGAAAGGTGAAGAAGGGTACGACAGATTGGCAAGAGTGCGTCCTCTCATTCTTGCACTGAATGAAAGTTTCAAGAGACAATACACTCCATCAGCGCACCAAGCCATTGTTGAGAGTATGATACGAGTCAAAGGCCGGTCCTCACTGAAGCAGTTCCTTCCAATGAAACCTATCAAGCGGGGATACAAGGTGTGGTGCAGAGCCGACTCTCAGACAGGTTACCTGATTGAATTTCAGGTCTACGAAGGTAAAGGTGCAGACCGACCTGCGAACGTAGGTCTCGGTGAGCATGTTGTGCTCTCCCTCATTGACCGAGTATTGACTCGGTCAATTGACTGGCACGCAGCTATATTTCGATAACTTTTTCACGTCCACACGCCTAATGGAGGCCTTGAAAGAAAAGAACATTTTGGCCGCAGGAACGGTTCGCCCAAACCGCAAGGACTTACCTGACGAAATCAAACGGGATAACAAGCTACAGAAGGGACAGTATATCTGGCGTGCGAAAGGGAGCATCACAGCTTATCAGTGGCGGGACACGAAAAACGTACACGTGCTGTCCAACTTTCATCACCCCAGCGACACTGAGGACGTTGTTCGAAAGCTTTCTAATGGCTCATCTATACCCGTGCAGTGCCCAAAAGCAGTCTCCGACTACAATACCTGGATGGGCGGAGTCGACAAGTTTGACCAAAGAAGGAACGCATACCCGGTGGATCGACGATCGAACAAGTCGTGGTACCGAATTTTTTACTTTCTGCTGGACGCAGCAATAGTAAAGGCTTTTCTTCAAATGAAAGCAGACAGTGAAATGAGCTACCTTTGGTTCCGGCTCGTCCTTGGTCGCCAGCTGATAGACGGGCAAACATTCAAAGGGTCCAGCAATCGCCCGTATCGAGTCAACAAAAAAGGTGCCAAACATGGCCAGAAAATGGTAGGCGTTGCTGATGAAGTCCGATTTCTGGGAGCTGGACATCACCCTCAGAAGATTGCAAAAAGGAGGCGGTGTCGTTGGTGCTCGACTGCCAAGAAAGAAGCGCGCACCAACCTTCTGTGTTCTGTGTGCAATGTGCCCCTTTGTTCAACGTGTTTTGGACCTTTTCATGCCGGCCGAATGTAACCAAGGAGCCCTCAAGGAGCATTGGTTCAACGTGTTTTGGACTTTTTCACGCCGCCCGAATGTAACCCCGGAGCCCTCAAAGAGCATTGGGACAAATGCGTCCCATTTTTTGAATTTTAATTTAGCGCCAGTGGGACAAATGTGTCCCAGTTTTTTTTAATAAAGCACTTGTCGTACATCCTTGAAATTTCTTTCAAACTACTTATGTTGGCTTGGTTAGTAAAATAAGACAACCTTTTTCTGGTTTTTAAAAAAAAAACATATCCTGCCCTACAAAGGGTCAATACACGATGGGCCCTCCTCATCGTTGCATTTCTAGCAGCAACCGAATACGTCGCCGCCGTATATATAGGTGCATTTCCTCGTTTTCCGTCTGCCTGACGGCAACCTCGTTCCTTGGGCACCGCTATCACCGCTTCTCTTGACACGAAATATGGATGGTGGCGATTAGCATCGATATGGTGTGCAGAATCACTTTATTCGTGTTTAACTTCGCTTAATTAGTACGACAGTCACTCAAAAAGCGATGTCGAAGAAAGAACAAGAAGTGGGTGTATATGGCGCAACATCGTACATATAGAAGGGGCCGCATAAGCAATGATTTCTGCAGAAACGTGTGGTTTGGAGCTTCGCTTATTTAATTACTGCTGACTAGTCAGCTGCAAGAGAACTTACTCCGATTTTTGTCTTATGTATTCCCTTCGTGTCTCTATGCAGCAACCGCTGTGTAAATTTACCAAACCAAACGAGTGTTCAATCGACCTTCCTGTTATCGTTTCATCGATCTCTGTGTGTGTTTTAGGTTTAGCACAAAACAAAGCAAATACGATCTTGAATGTACATATCGTTCATAATGAGCCCTATGGAACATGGTAGTAGTAAGAATAAGAGCCGGAGCAAGAGACTTCTAAAATATCCCCATAGTACGGACAGGCCGCTTCCCCGGCTCGCACGCCTTAATCGGCAATCTGTACACATCGCACAGAAATAAAAAAATGACTCTAATGCTTGTCAAAATGCGAACACTTTCAATTGGTCACTTATACGGACGCGGACGCGCACAGCTTTATATATATATATATATATATATATATGAGATCTAACAGACAGTAATGGAAGGAATGTACAGGGGAAGTTATTAAAACCAATAGAATGTAAATAAGAAGAAAGAAAAGTGGATGAAAAAATTACCAACTGTGAGCAGGAATCGAACCTACGACCTTCGAATTACGCGTTCGATGCTCCAACCACTGAGCTATCACAGCGGCCCGCCCTCCATCCACTTTTTTGGGTTTATCTGTGAATTTAGAAGTTGGAGTGACAGTCAGCGCCATCTATAAGCCAAACGACGAGTGTGAGAACACTCTTATGCGCATGTTTGGCGTCACGTAGCACGCGAACTTATTATGAGCGGGCAGCTGATTAATTGTCCCTCTTATACAACCTAAACACACAAAGTCTGCCAGTACGAGACCCTCGTTCATTGAAATAAGGGAAAGAAGTGTATACCTAAGGGCTCGTTCTTCCGTGTTTTAACACAATATTAATGAGATCTAACAGACAGTAATGGAAGGAATGTACAGGGGAAGTTATTAAAACCAATAGAATGTAAATAAGAAGAAAGAAAAGTGGATGAAAAAATTACCAACTGTGAGCAGGAATCGAACCTACGACCTTCGAATTACGCGTTCGATGCTCTAACCACTGAGCTATCACAGCGGCCCTCCCTCCATCCACTTTTTTGGGTTTATCTGTGAATTTAGAAGTTGGAGTGACAGTCAGCGCCATCTATAAGCCAAACGACGAGTGTGAGAACACTCTTATGCGCATGTTTGGCGTCACGTAGCACGCGAACTTATTATGAGCGGGCAGCTGATTAATTGTCCCTCTTATACAACCTAAACACACAAAGTCTGCCAGTACGAGACCCTCGTTCATTGAAATAAGGGAAAGAAGTGTATACCTAAGGGCTCGTTCTTCCGTGTTTTAACACAATATTAATGAGATCTAACAGACAGTAATGGAAGGAATGTACAGGGGAAGTTATTAAAACCAGATAAACCCAAAAAAGTGGATGGAGGGAGGGCCGCTGTGATACTCAGTGGTTAGAGCATCGAACGCGTAATTCGAAGGTCGTAGGTTCGATTCCTGCTCACAGTTGGTAATTTTTTCATCCACTTTTCTTTCTTCTTATTTACATTCTATTGGTTTTAATAACTTCCCCTGTACATTCCTTCCATTACTGTCTGTTAGATCTCATTAATATTGTGTTAAAACACGGAAGAACGAGCCCTTAGGTATACACTTCTTTCCCTTATTTCAATGAACGAGGGTCTCGTACTGGCAGACTTTGTGTGTTTAGGTTGTATAAGAGGGACAATTAATCAGCTGCCCGCTCATAATAAGTTCGCGTGCTACGTGACGCCAAACATGCGCATAAGAGTGTTCTCACACTTGTCGTTTGGCTTATAGATGGCGCTGACTGTCACTCCAACTTCTAAATTCACAGATAAACCCAAAAAAGTGGATGGAGGGAGGACCGCTGTGATAGCTCAGTGGTTAGAGCATCGAACGCGTAATTCGAAGGTCGTAGGTTCGATTCCTGCTCACAGTAGGTAATTTTTTCATCCACTTTTCTTTCTTCTTATTTACATTCTATTGGTTTTAATAACTTCCCCTGTACATTCCTTCCATTACTGTCTGTTAGATCTCATTAATATTGTGTTAAAACACGGAAGAACGAGCCCTTAGGTATACACTTCTTTCCCTTATTTCAATGAACGAGGGTCTCGTACTGGCAGACTTTGTGTGTTTAGGTTGTATAAGAGGGACAATTATTCAGCTGCCCGCTCATAATAAGTTCGCGTGCTACGTGACGCCAAACATGCGCATAAGAGTGTTCTCACACTCGTCGTTTGGCTTATAGATGGCGCTGACTGTCACTCCAACTTCTAAATTCACAGATAAACCCAAAAAAGTGGATGGAGGGAGTGCCGCTGTGATAGCTCAGTGGATAGAGCATCGAACGCGTAATTCGAAGGTCGTAAGTTCGATTCCTGCTCACAGTTGGTAATTTTTTCATCCAGTTTTCTTTCTTCTTATTTACATTCTATTGGTTTTAATAACTTCCCCTGTACATTCCTTCCATTACTGTCTGTTAGATCTCATTAATATTGTGTTAAAACACGGAAGAACGAGCCCTTAGGTATACACTTCTTTCCCTTATTTCAATGAACGAGGGTCTCGTACTGGCAGACTTTGTGTGTTTAGGTTGTTTAAGAGGGACAATTAATCAGCTGCCCGCTCATAATAAGTTCGCGTGCTACGTGACGCCAAACATGCGCATAAGAGTGTTCTCACACTCGTCGTTTGGCTTATAGATGGCGCTGACTGTCACTCCAACTTCTAAATTCACAGATAAACCCAAAAAAGTGGATGGAGGGAGGGCCGCTGTGATAGCTCAGTGGTTAGAGCATCGAACGCGTAATTCGAAGGTCGTAGGTTCGATTCTTGCTCACAGTTGGTAATTTTTTCATCCACTTTTCTTTCTTCTTATTTACATTCTATTGGTTTTAATAACTTCCCCTGTACATTCCTTCCATTACTGTCTGTTATATCTCATTAATATTGTGTTAAAACACGGAAGAACGAGCCCTTAGGTATACACTTCTTTCCCTTATATATATATATATATATATATATATATATATATATATATATATATATATATATATATATATATATATAAAGCTGAATGAAAGAAAAGAACTATGTCTGCTGATTGCACCATGCCAACAAAATTTTGCGCTGCTAATTTTCTCTTAATTATGAATCAACTCGCCCAAGAAGCAGCTTGAGTAAACAAAATAGGAATGTTCCAATTGAAGAGCGACATAGAAAAAACGTGAGCGCACGGCTGCTACAGCTCTTACGTTGCTACGACAGAATGCAGCAGATCCGTATCACACCACCATCTCTCTTGAAGGAAAAAATAATTCCGCTTTGCGGACTGTGCAACGCCGCGGTTTCGGCCGCTGTACAGCATCGCCTATGGTTGCCTCCGAAATACGTGCACCTATTTATATGTGCCGCCGCTTTCAGGGCCTGCGTGGCGCGCTGAAACTCCGCGGAGCGAATGCGGCCGAGTGATGGTCGTCCGAGACGCATGTACATCGCTTCAGTGGCATGAGCTTGTCTGTTGGCTCGGCTGGCGAGTGGTTTTCTTTTTTGCGTAATGTAAGGGTGGGGAGGTTTTCCAACGATTGTGATATGGTAACGACGTCTTGAGGATGACTACGTAAAGGACATATACTGACTGGTACTGCAAACCTACAGCTTCAGGGCCTTTAAAAAGTTCTCTTTAGGTGTATTGCCAGGAACAAATAAAAAAATCAATCAATAGAACCGTCAAGCAAAGTGAACATCAGTATAATAGCAAACTCCTAACTGCTGCGCCTGGGTGATTCCTGCACAAGCTACACAAACGCATGACTCGAGTTAACAGGTCCGAAGGTGTGAAGACTACGATAGGGATCTCTTTGCTCGTCCGGCTACCCGTCAAGCTTCTTGATACAGGTGGGGCTATAGTCTTCCGCTCATACTACTCGCATTCCCTCCCCCTGAAACATCATTTCCATCTCCGAAATGATATATAGTAAGCTCTGTGGCACTGCAGTACTGGCATAATCATGTTTATACTTGCCATGCAGTTCATGCGATATAGTACTATAGGTATCTGTAGAGTGGAGTGGGCGTAAACCCGGTTCAGTAATAGACAATGAGGACCCACCGTCCGAATTGAGTGAAACCGTGACACTTTTGTACCTGCTTTGCGACCAATCACTCATGTGAAGGTGACCGAATATATTGGATGTAAACGATATTACAAATAATTTAAATGCGGAAAAAATAAACAGAAGCCGCGTTATAGCCGGCTGCCGTATTCGATATTAGGGCGAAAATTTGCAAAACTTATCGTTCGAATGGCTCATTCTGCTGGCCAGTTAGCATTGGTGGTGATGTTTCTAGCTACAGGATTGACTTAGGTTTTCTTTTACGAACAATTATACCGTAAAACACTTTGTCTTATGTGCAATGCCAGCGTAAGATGTTTGCGTGAGCATGGGCGTAGCACCGAAACAAGGAAAATTTAAGGAGAATGCGTATATCGACTATAGCAGCATACACAAGTACGCGAATGAAAGCACATAAAGATGGTTTTTATAGGGGCACCCGGCACGGATAGCATGATGCAGTCTCACATCAGTGAGACTGCCCGCACGCCATGTCATTTCATACACGCATATAAGTGCATGTTTTGTCTATTCAACAACAACAACAACATATGCCATTTTACGATAACACGCCACAGTGTATAAGGGTTATGGTATTGGACTGCTGATTGGAAGGTTCGGGTTTGGTTTGGTTTGGAAAAACTTTATTGACAAGTCCGAAGGCGTGCGCCCTAGCACACGGCGGGCCGCTCCCACGATGGGACAGTAAGGCCGAGCCCTAGCGCCGCATCGTGGGCCCTCTGGACAGCCCAAAGTTGCGATGTTATGTCTGGACTCCGGAGAGCGGAGTCCCACTTTCTGGACGATGCTGTATCGGTGCCACGTACCGAAGGGCACTCCCAGAGCATGTGGTGTAAGGTGGCTAAACCGCCACATTTTGTACACGAGTTGGTTAAATAAACATCAGGATAAAGCTTGTGAAGAAAGGCAGGGTTAGGGTACGTTTCTGTTTGAAGTAATCGCAATGTAAGCGCCTGCGCTCTATTTAGCTTCGCATGTGGTGGTGGAAAGATTCTCCTATCCATAGCGAAATGTTGGGTTATTTCATTATATGTAGTTGGCGGATCCCTGTTTACGAAATCTCCAGTTCGACCCAAAGGTCCTCCATGGCCGCGGACAGCTAACCCTCGCGCCCTGGAGTGGGCCAACTCATTGAGATTTATGATCCCTCCGTCCATGTTTCCCATATGAGCTGGGAACCATGTAATGGTATGGGTTGTAAGCAACTTATCACCGAGTATGTTTTTGGCCTCTTTGCACACAGCTCCAACACTGAAGGCACGAATGGCAGCTCTAGAATCGCTAAATATGTGTTCATTACGCTGATCTAAAAGAGCCAAGGCGATGGCAACCTGCTCAGCTGCATTGGCAGTTCTGGCGCATACCGACGCCGCATTAATTGTAATTCCTTTGTGGTTGATTGCCACTACCGTGAATCGGTCTCTCTGGCCATCATATTGCGCCGCGTCTACGAAACAGGCACCCCCGTCAAGATCCGCAACTTGGCGAAGAAGGGCCCGAGCGCGCGCTCTCCTCCTTCCAACATTACGTTGTGGATGCATGTTCCGCGGGGCAGGCGAGACAATGATGTTTTCCTTCTGATCCCTCGTCAACCCTTGGTACAGAGCCTCAATCTGAGCTGGTGGAATACCCATTTCTGCGAGAATCATCCTCCCCGCTTTTGAGCCAGACAGCCTAATTACCTGTGTTCTTTCTTGTGCTTCCGCAATTTCCTCCAATGTATTATGAATTCCCAACTGCAGGAGACGATTGGTGTGGGTGTAGTTGGGGAGCCCAAGGGCATTCTTTACAGCTCTCCTGATCATTGCATTAAGCTTGTCCCTTTCCATTCTCTTCCAGACATGCATTGCCGCCACATATGCAAAATGACACAGCAGAAAAGCATGTATAAGCCTGACCAAGTTGTCCTCTGATAGTCCTGTCCTTCGGTTAGCCACCCGTCTTATGAGCCTAATAACACTGTCTGTCTTTTTTTCCAACCTTTTAATCGTGATGGTGTTGGTGCCCGTTGCTTCTAGCGTCATACCTAAGATCCGAATGGAAGCGACTTTGGGGATTGATCGTCCACTTTTGGTACGTAAGTGGATGTCATTCTCTAGGGGCGGCACCCAGCCTCGCGGTCGACGGCCCCTCCTGACCGGTTTATAGAGGAGAAGCTCAGACTTTTCCGGAGAGCAAGAAAGGCCTGTGTCTTCCAGAAAACTCTCGGTAGTGTCGATGGCCTCTTGCAGGGCCGCCTCTACAGTGCCATCACTTCCTCCTCTACACCAAATGGTGATATCATCGGCATAAATTGTATGACCAACATCTGAAATTCCAGAAAGCTGCCTCGAGAGACCAGCCATGACGATGTTAAAAAGTAAGGGTGATAGAACAGATCCCTGCGGGGTGCCCCTATTTCCCAGCGCTTGCACATCCGATTCTAGATCTCCAACTTTAAGTATGGCTTTTCGACCACACAGGAAGGATCTGACAAACGCATGAAATGAGGAACCTAGGTTGAGACTTGAGATCGCATCTAAAATAGAATCATGGCGGACATTATCAAACGCTTTTTTTAAATCCAAGCCTAGGATCGCCCTGGTGTCTCTGGTATGATTATCTAAAATTTGACACTTAATGAGTTTCATAGCATCCTGCGTACAGAGGCCTGGCCTAAAGCCAATAAGGTAGTGAGGGAAGAGATCATTGTGCTCTATGTAGTCCGCGATTCGGTTCTGGACAACGTGTTCCACCACCTTTCCCACGCATGACGTGAGAGAGATGGGGCGCAGATTGTCCAAACTTGGTGCTTTACCGGGCTTGGGAATGAGGATCACCTTGGCCAACTTCCATTGTTCCGGGATGTCACCTCCCTTCCAAATCCTATTAATCTCATCAGTAAGAAATTCAACAGAGTCATCTTCCAAATTCCGAAGCGCTTTGTTGGTGACCCTATCTGGACCCGGTGCCGATCGGCCATTGAGTTCGTGCAGGGCACGTCGCACATCGCTGATGGTGAAGGGTTCATCCAAATGGGCACAAGGTGTTCCCATATACCCCGGATAGGCTTGCATGGAATCAACTGCTAGCGGTAGATACTTCTCAGCAAGCTGCCCCAATAGCTCCGCGCCCGAGGAGGATTTTTGAGCAAGATGAAGTATTCTAGCAAGGACCCCCCTCTGATTAGATTTAGTGCCCGACTCGTCAAGCAAGTGTTTTAAAAGATTCCATTTACCTCTGGTTCGCATTTGTCCATCGACTGAATTACAAATTTCATCCCACTGCTGCCTCGACAAGTTTTTGCAATGTTCTTCAATTTGTGTATTTAACTCTGCTATCTTTTTCCGAAGCCTACGATTAAGTCTCTGACCCTTCCATCTGGCCAATAGCGACTGCTTTGCCTCCAGTAAATGCGCAAGCCGACTGTCCATTTTGTCTGTCTGTACCTCTGTCTCAATGGTTCTGGTAACCGCCCTAACGTCCTGCAGCAGCATCTCTGTCCATTGCCCCAGAGAGTCCGGGATTTCCCCTTGTTCCGCTCGAGCGCTGCGTGACTCCCGAAATTTATCCCAATCCACGTAAGTAAACTTTCTTTTAGATTTTGCCTCCATCTGTAATTTAGTAACTGTAATATAATGATCACTTCCTAAATCCGTCAGAAGATTTTCCCAACCTACCGAGCCAGCATTTTTCACGAAAGCTAGGTCCGGGGTGGAGTGTTGTTTCCTACCGCCTAGTAGGAAACATCGGGTCCGTAATTAACGAGAGATCCGCATCTCCCGTCTCCTGCCACAAGCTCCTGCCTTTAGCTGAATCATACGGGTAGTTCCACGCCCGGAAAGGCGAGTTAAAATCCCCCGCCACAACCAGAGGAGAGAGCCCAGCCAATCTGGTTGCCTTAGCTATGATCGTCCTAAAACGCTGCCTATGATCACTAGGGCTACTATATATGTTCAGTATAAAAATGCTGGAAAGGTTGGAAGAACTCGGAATGACCTCAACTAAGGAGAGCTCCGTTTTATTAGGTCTTACCCCTAGATCATGTGTCACAAAGGTGAACTTGTTGCTGACTAACGTGGCAATCCCTCTGCCTTCCCCTTTAACTGCATGTGCCTTGTACCCCGGGAGGGTTACACTATCAGACAGCGTCTCCTGCAGTAGGATCACTTGCGGCTTCTCGCTGTGAGAGCGGACAAATTGCTGCAGGGTGCCCCTTTTGCTAAGGATCCCCCTGCAGTTCCATTGCCATATACGAAATTCAGCGTGCGAGGCCATCTTGATCATTGGAGGTGCTCCCTGACCCTGCCGTCAGGTTCTGTACAGAAGCAGCTGTACTATTCGAACTGGGGATACTCATGGGAATGGGCGCCGATAAAGGCGTTCCCTCTGGAAAGAAATCCGGGTGAATCCTAGCTGCTCCCCTGATATTGGGGCTCTGCACCATAAGGCCGGCGTTCTGTAATTGATTCTCCACACATTGAATTCTGGCATGTTGAATATCTATTTTCTGATCCATAACTGTGAGACGTTGATCGACCGCCGAGAAACGCTCATTAAGTTTGTGAATCTCAAGGCAAATTGAATTTAGAGTCTCCTTAATTTCAGATTTAGCTTTAGCCTGCACATTCTCGGCTGAAGTCGCAGCCTTACGCTTGGCTGGGTTACCCGAGGGGCCCGCTTCCACGACCATGGGAACCTCTATGGGTTGAGGAGAGGGAGAACCTACACACGGAGAAGCAGATGCCAGAGTAGCTTGAGATGTACTGACACGTCTAAGCTCAGCCATTTCGGCTCTCAGCGACTCAATAATGCTGCGCATTTCGGCATTCTCCTTCCTAAGCTGATTTAGCTCCGCTAGACCATGCTCTGGCGCAGTGCCCCCCGTTACCTTTTCACCTCCTCCGCTGCGCACCCGGTCAGCCCAGGAGCCACCCTGCATCTCCGGTTGGGGTGGGCTTTGGAAACGGACTGTGCCATGCGGGTCCCTGGACTGGCTCCTCGAGTGCGATGGGCCTCTGGATTGGGACCGACGACGATCTCTGGACCGGGACTTGGCTCGGCCTTTAGACGAAGTTCCCTTTCGCTGGCCTTGGGAGCGACTTCTGGACCGAGATCTGGATCTGGACCGACTGCTTGCCTGTTGCGATGAGTCACGGCTGTCCACCCCAGTTGCAGCAGAACGACTGTTTGAACTGGAGTTGCGGTGTGCAGGCTGGCTCACACCCTCGTCGGCGTTAGCAGGTACCGTTTGCTGACTACGACGCTCTGATTCCGCACGGCGCTCTCTTCGCCGCCTTCGCACAATAAATGGAAGCTGAAACCTTTGCTGGCAACTTTTATCCGTCGTGGCGTGTGGGCCACCACAGAATCCACAGGTCGGGGAACATTGATGGTTCTCATCAGGGTTGTTGATTCCGCACCTCTTGCACACAGCTTCGTCCGGTGTCGGACAGACGTCCGCCCTGTGCCCGAGTCTGCCACAGGCATAGCAGCAGTCATGCTGCCGATGGTAAAGCGAGCATCTGACCAGCGCTGTGCCGAAATAAATGAAGTTGGGAACTTTGTAGCCATCGAAGACAATAACCACCGTCTCAGTGTTCTTAATACGTCTGACTCCCAGAGCCGTGGGGTTTCTTTCAGTAAGGATGCTCCTCTCCAGCTCCGTCTGGCTCTCCGATGCGTCAATCTTACGGATGACCCCCTTGCAGGTTTCATGCGGGGCAGCCTCGTAAGTGTTGATGTCATACTTCTTCATTCCCAATGTAAGGCAGCTCATCCTGAGGTAAGAGTCAGCGTTCGCACGGGACGCCGTGCTAATAACTATGATATTTTGCGTTGCATTCGGGCAGACAATGTCCTGACTGATGAGCGTGGGTACAATTCCAGCCGCCTCTGCGATTGCCCGGCCAAGTCTAGCTGAGCCCGCCTTCTCAACATCCAAGCCACCCCTTGGACGGACGATAATCTTCCAGTGCTCGCTAGGCAGTCGAGGTAGAGTGTACTAGAATGGGGGAGTGGGTCCACTGTGGCCGGCGGCAAGCGGTGCGGGTGAAGCAAAAACGGCGGAAAATTTGGTGGCGCTGCAGTAGCCTTCTCCTGAAGTGACGTCAGTTTCGGCGGGAGCGTGCGAGTCGTGCGGCGGTTCGGGCCGCACGACGCGCTGGCGGGGACGCTGAGCGCTCGATGTTGTCGTCTGCTCGACGCGCCGTCGTCTGTTCGATGCACCGTCGTTCGTGCGCTGTTTTCACAATTTGTCTCCTGGTTCTTTTTTTACACATTATTAGAGACAAAAACAAGTGACATGAAATAAAATGTATGCTTTTTTTCGTGAACGCGTAGGTTTGTATTTCCCTTTGAGCAAAGCCGTCTGGACAAAGAATACGCGGCAGACGGCACGTTTGCGTGCGCAGATATGTGTCTGCTGGTTGCATAACGGAGCGTTCCAAGCTGCTTCAAAAGATTAGAGGATGAGCACGTCTAGGCGTAGAAATTACTGTTGTGTCGTAGGCTGCCAAACCGGATACAGCAGAGTTAAAAACCAGCCCAAGCTCTCACTCTTTGGAGTACCTCAAGACGAAGAAAGACGCCGGCTATGGGACCAGAATCTCAACCGCGCTGATCGGCCCTTGCAAGTCACCGATGCCATTTGCGAGCTGCACTTCGAGCTGCACTTTAGTCTTGCATCATATTCAATTTGCTGCCGTGAGTCTAAATTTGCACCAAACGCAAACTTACTTATATATCCCAGTTATATTGACATTTTTAAAAGCATCGCAGTTAATGCTCATATTACACTTTCGATGCGTACGTTTTCGCAAAAGCCAAATTCAACTTACGCTCTTGATTGTAAACAATTACCGTGGAAATCACGGTACTTGCGTGCGTGACTACCTATACGAGCAGGGCGTTTCGCAATATAAACATTTAGATTTTGTTGAACTGGCGCGGAAGCACGGTGCGACGCCGTTCACGGCCACGCACGCACGAACGAAGCAACAACGCTGCGAGACTGCGCCAGACGCGCGAGCAGCACGCGAACCGCGCGAACTATCAGACTACCCACCCGTCGCGAACCGCGTGGCAAAGGGGACTTGTAACCATGGCAACCACGGCTAAGTCTTCAGGTGAAGGCGATGGTAGCGCCACCTGGATTTTCCGAAAAAAACGCCTCAGCGTGGAGCCTTCAGTGGACCCACTCCCCCATTCTAGTACACTCTAGTCGAGGCATTCTCGATGATTTGATAACTTGATTCTTCAAGTGTAGAGCTTTTCTTGTAGCACTGAAATTGCCCCTGGCATTCTCGCCGCACGCCGTGGCACGCTCTGTAGCACTGGCGTTCGTGCGCCTCGAGCTTTTCTTCACCGCGGCGGAACGCCAGCCGTGTTCCTCTCCAAACTCTTCCGGAGGGAGTTCATCACCGTCCATAATAACAGCCGCACCGTCCAGCATATTGGCTCAGCAGGTGGAACGAAGGGCGCGTCCAAGGAAGGGCGCGTCCTGCCCGGCAGACGCCAACTCGGCGTTTGGTAAGCACGCGAGGCGTAGTCGGTGGCGTAAAAGTCCGAAAAATGCTCAAAAATGAACCTACCGGTGAAAGTCCGCTACCGACGTGAACCTTGGCAGCTTATGAGTCGACTCGTAGCAAGATCTTGAGGCACAGCACACGAAAAACCACAAAAATCATTTGCTGAAGCGGGAGCCCAAAGACCCCGGACTGCTCCGTTCTGCGCCACCTGGCGTTTTTTCGAGGTTCGGGGTTGAATACCAATTACGGTGGTGGCGTTTCGATGAAAGCGAAATGTTCGAGGCCCGTGTACCTATAGATTTAGGTATACATGTAAGAGAACACCGTTGGTCAAAATTTCCGTAGCTCTCCACAATGGCGTCCCTCACGATCATTTCCTAGTTTTGGAACTTGAAATGCCAACATCTATTAAATATACTACCTTAGAAGGGATGGTATAATGGCATAAAGGGACAAGTTTTTTAAATTGCTGAAAAAAAAACGCTTTGTGACTTCTTGAATGCTGCGAGTTTAATTTTTAGGAGGAACGAATTATTCGTTAATGAATATTTGTTTTGCTTAAACTGATGACATAAGCCTGACGTCTGTATTGAAAAATACAGCAATATCAGAAGCGAATGCTTGGCGGTTCGACTCTGGCTTTGCCAGTAATGCGAAATTTACATTTCTAGCAACGATAGTGACATGTGTTATATGACGGAACTTATAGCGTCTATAGCTTCGGCCAAGCTTGGATTAGATCTAGCTGAGAAATACATTAAACGCGGGAAGCATTCTCGGCTTGTTAGATCGTATGAACCGTTTATACGCACTACGATGTATCTCCATCGAAGCATGGCTGACGTCGCCTGCTTAAACTCGCCTCTCTTGAGCACACTGGCCGTTATAATTGGATTTGTACCAGTTTCGTATTGCGGCCATTGACCGCTCTCGTCCAATGCGCGTTACACGATACAACGAGTCGCTTCGAGAGGTCGGTGCTGTTACATAAAAGGGCAGCGGGTCGCCAGCGACTGAGCAACCGTTGTTTGGAACAAAGTTGCGTGCAGCCGCCGTTTCATAACTCTCTGGCACCGGCAACATTCCTTCGACGTAAAAATTCTTGAAATCGAGGTGCCCATTAAAGCACTTTATGATATCGTACGAACTTTTCCAAACTGCTTTATAAACTGTGTTATGGGCAAAATGCACCATTTGCAATCGTATTCACGGCAGTAACGACAATGGCACATCGTACGTGGGTCGTATTTTTGTGAAAATTCTAGCCATTTCATTATTTATTGCTTTGCCCGTGCATTGCTTTCGAGCGCGTAGCATGTACAATTGTTCGAATAGAGTATTACGCTCACTGTTTGCTGTATGCGCTTGTAACGCCATGGTGGCCCGGAAGGCAAGCTACGACGATTAGTAATTAGAAGTTGTCACGAGAATTCGTCTGCGCCACACCTATTTAAAAATATTACAACATATAGTGGTAATGATTTCTATGGCAATCACCGTCAATTCTGTGAGTGCGAGTTGCTTGTCGCCATCAGCCAAGACTATCCAACTCTGAATCACCAGCTTCGTTAAGGTTATGAGCTCTCGGTTCAACAGCTGATTGCAAAAGCAGGGGCTACTTTTCTGCCAATCATTGGTGTCTGAGTGGGAGGGGAGAAAGCCAACGTTTATCAGTTCTTTACGCCATTAGTTGCTTTGAAATTGGTTCAGCGCCATCTTGTAGAGCTCTGTGCCATAAAAGAGGCGTGTAAAGCCGTAGATTTGATTGGTGCCACCAATCAAAGCTTTCGGGAGAGCTATTGAGCTACTCGCTACATTCGAGAAGTAGCGTGTCCGGTGTAAAATCCAAATGTACTTTGGGTTTCGCGCATGTATACAGTGACTTCGACGCTATATACTTGGGGTCCCTATACGAAAACTCCCTATAGTTCAATAGCTGCGATAGCGTGTGCATAGTGTTGTGAGGTCCGATTACAAGTGGGAAAAAAAGACGATGTGTAATCGTGACATACTGCATGCCATTGCCTTAACGCTCTGCTGTATATATACCGACAATTAAAGATGCGTAACTGATGACACTGTGTGCAATATGCTTAAAGCGGGTGTACAGACACCTTGCGGGCGTGAAAACCAATGCGCGTCGTAAGAACCGAGGCATATTTTAATTCTTTTCTCTTTTGCTACGCATAACAGCTTCGGCTCCGTTATTTCTAACGGTGTAGTTCCAATAACGTCTCTCGTAGTAGATTAAAACAGGAAGCTTAGGCGGTAAATAATTCTTTCTAAGTAATTAAAATTAGCAATTAATCAATAGTTTGACATCTAAATAACTAAACAACTGACAGACTAGTCATTTAATTAACTAGACAATTAGCTAACTAGTTAGTAATAAATTAGCTAACGCACTAGCTAACAAACTCGCTAACTAACTAAACAGGAAGAAAGAGAGCACCGCTTGGAGTGGTGTCGGACAATGTTGTAAGTTTGACGCTATTGATTTTTGTCAAAAAGCCGTGCACTTTGAATAAAAGTAGGTGCAAATTTAGGGCTAGGTAGGTATTATAGTCGAAGAAAATATTCGCACATGCAAAAAAATAATTTACCGCTCGGAAATGTTCATTTTTCATCGCTATAAAGGTCAGCGAAGTCACTGTGCGGCTCACTCAGGCCACCCCGTCAATTTTAGTCTGAGCTATATATATAGAGACTTACTTTTTTTTCTTTTATTGTTGTCTTGGCTCCATGCCACCGTGAGATATCGATACATTGACGGCAGTCTCTCGATGTCACTGCTACGCAGCTACAACCTTCTTCCACTATACGTACGAAAGCGTCTTTCTGATAAGAGATCTCTTCTCCACATTCGAGTGGCTGTCGTCCGTAATCTTCGGTTGCGTTCGGAGGATGTTCGCATTTATTTTTTCTTGTATGGTTCGTTCTGTTCAAACTCATCCCCACTCTTATCTATCAAAGAAATGTCCTCGACCCTCAAGTTCTTCGCTGAGATGAGCTCGCCCCAGCGGACGATATCGAGCGCCAACGGAAAGCGAGAACGGCGCATATACACAAACCAAGCGCAGCTTTCTGGCTTAGCGGCAGCAATCTGGAGCAAAATGTACAGACCGGCGTGCTGATGGATGTCCAGGGATAGTGAGTGAGGATCACGTTCTGTTTAATGAAGGCGTCTTAGACCCAACTCCCGTCACATGTCGCTTGCGTGAGCCATGCTCATAAATTGCCAGCCATTGCCTCCTACATGGATGTCGTATATCGGTCTCCACAGAGGAGCCCCCCGGGCACTGTTTGGTAATTGTGGCATAGCCTCGGGTTTTTAGTCACTCACCTCCTTGTCTTACTGTCCCAAAGCCACTGTACACCTAACGTTAACTAACCGGAAAGCTTAATGACGAGTCCGACAGCCTGCAGCTTGTATGTACGCATGCAGCGGTGAAAGAATAACCGAAATTGTTTTATCAGAGTCGTGTGTCTTCGAATCTGTAGTTTCGGCTGCGCTTTCTGCCGTTACTTACTTATTGGTCAATTAGCTATAGCTTCTTCTTCGTTACATGCATTTACAGCTAGAAGTGATTCGTAATATACTCTTGTATGTTAAGGGTCCTCCAGCAATTTGTTATGTTGCTTGGGCGAACTGAAGCACTTATAAGCTTCGTCTCTCAAGTGCGATCTAGCCCCGCCGTGGTGGTCTAGTGGCTATAGGACTCTATACTGCTCACCCGCAGGTCCTGAGATCGAATCCCGGCCGTGGTGGTCGCATTTTAGATTGAGGCGCGAATGCTCGAGGCCTCTGTCTTTATATTTAGGTGCCTGTAAAAAAAAGGTGGTCAAAATTTCCCGCACCCTCCCCTATGGCGTCTCTCATAATCGTGTCTTGGTTCTGACACGTTAAAGGGACACTAAAGTCAAATAACAAATTACGTCAGAGTGAAAGCTCAATGTATGACAACATATAAAACGATAATATTTTCAACAACAGTGCCCTATTTACCGAGAAATAAAGGTAAATACACAAGGACACAAGCGCCGTATAGGACATTTTCAAAGTCATCATAATCACGTCATACGTACCGCCAACAATTAATCACTAGTAAATGATTTAACTGCACTAAATAAAGAGCCTTCTGTGCATCACGAGACGCAATAAAATTCTGCTTGTTTATTTTTGTTTGATTCATGGAAAAAGAACTGCCGGACGTTACTAGGGAGAATGGCGCGAGTGGTTCGAAATTTCAATTTTCGCGTGGTTACACGGGAGAGGTTGTGCCATCTAGCGGCACGCAGTTAAAAAAAAAACACGTCTGCGATCTTGAGTCAATGGCGGGAAATCAATGATGTTGTTGGTGATGTGGCTCCCGCTGCTTTCGTACTGCTGCTATACTAGCGCAGTAAAGCCGGGCAACATTGTGCACGACAACAATGACGCGAGTCGGTCCAGTCGGTCCGCTTGTTGCAGCGGGTAATTGGAAGTGCGGACCACTAAAACGTGATTTCATTACAGAATAGGCCCTTCCTTGGCACAAAAGTAACACTATGAGGTTACTCAACCTCGTAGTGTTACTTCGACCTCGACCTAATAGTTGCATTTAGTGTCCCTTCAAACCACAACAAATATCATTATCACGTGCGTTTTAGGAAGGACGTGTGCTGGTCCAGCTGCGTCCGCCGCTGATTCTCGCGCGTGCCTTCGTGAAAGCGCTCTCAGTGTAGTTCTGTGGGGTTATACTCTTCGCCCCGTGCAAAGCGTTAGAGAGCTCATGTCGCTGAAATTTCGCCATAGGCGTCGCACCCGTTTGTTGTGAGCGAAAAATCGTGCGTGAGCGAAAAATCGAGAAAGAAGCAAATAAAATAGAGAAAAAAAATCAGTCCCATTGAAGATTGAACCCGGGCCGTTCGCGTGGCAAGCAGGTGTCCTACCACGAAGCCACGATGTTACAGCTGCTTCGGGAAAAAATCAGTACATAAATTTCATGTAGTGTAAGAAGTCTCGTTAACGCATTTTGTTCGAAAGGTGTCACGACGGAAACGAGCCCACTCGGCAATTTGTAGGCGCATTTGGGTTGCCATAAAGCTACGTCGAAAAAGGCCGGGATAGTGCAGCCACCGCCGCTTAAAACACACAGGAACTTCCAAACAGCTCTAAAAATAGACAACTATGTCCATCTAGCGGTAACTTATCATGCTTTTCAGAAGCGTTGATTGATTTGTGATGTTTAATGACCCAAAACCACGATATGATTATGAGAGACGCCGTTGTGGAGGGCTCCGAGAATTTCGACCACCTGGGATTCTATAACGTGCACCCAAATCTGAGCACACGGGGCTACAACATTTCCGCCTCCATCGGCAATGCAGCCGCCGCAGCCGGGATTCGATCCCGCGATCTGCGGGTCAGCAACCGAATATCTTTGCCAGTAGACCACCGCGGCGGGGCATCAGAGGCGGTGATCAAGCAAACAGCAAACGCTAGATTACGTGCTGCCATCTGTGAGGCATTGTGAGACTCTTTATGACCTTCGAGATGGCGAGCGTTCGGCGTGTATCTGGAGACCATGCGACTCTTGCTTTTGACCAAAACCTGTATCTACCATTCGCGCGCGCGCTGTTAAAATCTACTGTGCGTGTGTGTGTGTGTGTGCGTGTACGTGTGCGTGTGCGTGTGTGTGTGTGTGTGTGCGTGTACGTGTGCGTGTGTGTGTGCGTGTGCGTGTGCGTGTGTGTGTGTGTGCGTGTGTGTGTGTGCGTGTGCGTATGCGTGTGTGCGTGTGCGTGTGCGTGCGTGTGCGCGTGCGTGTGTGTGCGTGTGCGTGTGCGTGTGCGTGTGCGTGCGTGTGCGTGTGCGTGTGCGTGCGTGTGCGTGTGTGTGTGTGTGTGTGTGTGTGTGTAACAAAACATATGAAAAAGTATGCACTTAGCGGTTGAAAGGCGCACTAGGGACCGGATTTCGCTATCGCGTTGAACTCTTAAAGGCGAAGCTTAAGGGTCCCCCAATTTTTTCAGCACAAGCGGGCCATGATCGTTCACCGAAGTCGGCGACTGCGTGCGAACGCATCACCGTGGAGCGAGCGACGTGGCATCTTTTTGCCGAGGGGCGAAGATGATCGCTTGTGTGACCTCGTCGGTGGCACCGAAGCACGCGAAGCACTTGCTTCCTCTTGCGACACTACTCGCGCGTGGGCGTTGTGGCACGAAGGTGGGCATAAATAATATTTACGACCGCGTAATGTAGACAAGTGCAGCGCCACCGCTTCTGCAGTGTGCGTGTATGAGGCCGATTAGTCAAGTACCGCGCACGAACGACGTGGAATCTGGTTGGTTATTTATCAGCGGGATGTGCGTTTCGCAAATGCGTGTTTCATGCTCCCTTGCTATTTTGTCGGCGTACACATATCGAATAATAATATTAATAATAATAATAATAATAATAATAATAATAATAATGATTCGCGAAACCTGCCTGACACTTCGCTTGGTAATCTCGGATTGCGTTTTCAAAAAACAACGATCAAGCACTTCAACGTGGTATTCGACCTCGTTCATAGGCTTATCTCGTTTTTAGAAAGAAAATCGCCGGAAAAGGGCTCTGAATATCGCTGCGGTGGCCGAAACTTAGGTTGCACAGAAAAAGGCAAAATTACCGTAATATACTGACCCCATCATTTTTTAAAGATTTTTTTTGTTGCGAGGCAAGGGACCGCATTTCTTCATTACATCCCACTGATTGACGCTGGTTTGTCTGACGATGTTTTTTTTGTGAAACAATGCCCGGGTTCTGGGCCATTATAAACGCTTCTTTTACATCTATTATGCAAGTTTTACGCAACAAAGCCTCGCTTTTTATTTTTGCGGCTGGCGATAAGGGAAGGAAAAAGCGGTGAAGTTTATAAGCGAGCATGACGATAGTTATAGCGCCAGAACAAAACGACGACACAGAGACAAGGACACACGGACACCGCGTTGTCTCTGTGTCGTCGTTTTGTTCTCGCGCTAAAACTATTGTCATGCCATACCAACCAGCCCAAGCTGCCACACTTCTAAGTTATAAGCGAGCAATTTTAGAGGGGGTAAAAACGATCATTGACAGTGGTGAAATGAACTAGCAAAGCCAACTTTGCCGGGGCTGTTACCGTTCCGAAAAAGTATGAAAAATGCTCGAAATTCCCCATGTTAAAGTACTTCTACTTTGATGATGAAATGTTAAAAAAAAGAGCTTTACGCTTCCTTTTCTTTAGGAATGTCTTATACACTGTAAGAGATGGGAAGGAAGAAGTTGCAGGTGATGGCATCCCACCGCTGCCACCAGTTGTTATGGGTCAGAGGAAGAAGTTGCAGGTGCAACCGGGTGGAGGAACTGAAAGCTTTCAAGAATAGGATACGGAAAACAAAACAGGAAAACAGGTTTATGGCACTATTTGCACATATTTAGAGCAAAGAAAGGTTAGTGGTTTCACAAACCACGAGCGTGGTGGTTGAACCGTTACATGGTTCAGAGCGACGTCCAGCAGTCTGCGGCGTCGTTTTAAGCCCTGTTGGGCTCCTCCTCTCCGAGTGGAACACCAATCACACACACACAGGTGAGGGGGACGAGCATGCACGGTCCGCGTGAACACTGCACTGCAAGGTGGCGCCAGCAGGGCTCTTCCTCGTCTTGTGTGTGCCGCTAGTCGAGAGTTCCCACGATCCCGACAACGTACATCAAAGGGTCTGCCGCACAGCTCGCCTAATTGGCGGAGTGATTTGCGGTGGCCGCCGCGGTCTCTTCCAGGAAGATGCCGCCCCTGTTGTCCTCTTTCGCGACGCCACGACGACTCATCCTCCGGCCAGCAGGGACAATGCCTGGCGGGCATAGGCAGTCGGCCGGTGGCTACTTGACTGAGGACTAAAGAAGCGCCGCTCCGCCGTCAGCTCTGGCTCCGGTCACGCCAGCTTCCCCGTCGCCCGATGAGTCGCTGAGGCCATCAGTCACCGCTTTTGCTCGAAGAGACGACAAAAGGGTCCGCATTTGAAAGACGGGAACTTGCCTTTGCTTGCCGCATTGTCTGGGTAATTGTTCAAATCTGGGACAACGGCCCCGCCGCGCTGGTCTAGTGGCTAAGGTACTCGGCTGCTGACCCGCAGGTCGCGGGTTCGAATCCCGGCTGCGGCGGCTGCATTTCCGATGGAGGCGGAAATGTTGTAGGCCCGTGTGCTCAGATTTGAGTGCACGTTAAAGAACCCCAGGTGGTCTAAATTTCCGGAGCCCTCCACTACGGCGTCTCTCATAATCATATAGTGGTTTTGGGACGTTAAACCCCACATATCAAATCTGGGACAGCGTCTGGCAGACTGGGCGCTGAAGGGATTGAAAGACGAATCTCCAGGCCAAACCTAACAACACAAAGAATATTTTTTTTATTTTAATTGTAGTATTCCTTAAAACGTTTTGTTTTGTATATTTATTGAGCGACTGCTACATAATTTGGCGCCAAGCCTTGTAAGTCCGCTTCACGGCGTCGACCGCGTTTCTATACGTAAGCCAAAGAGGTAAGGCGACAGCGTATTAAAACATGCATGTTACGTTTGGTTCTCATTCTGTTGGCTGCTTGGTAACATCGGTGAAAGTACCACACCAATACAGCACGCATAACCTTTTTTGTATGTATTTGCTAAGGTAAGCTAACCCCTTACAACGTGGTGCCGCATACGAGATGCGTACACGAACAACCGGAAGTGATAAAGATCTTGAAGAGCAGTACCGTCTGTCGGTGCGCTTACGGTATCGGTGCAGCACTGGACGGGGAGAAAGCACACGCTTGCTCAGCTGTATGCGTTCAGCTTCAGAAAGAGATAAGGCGCTCGTACAGCAGACCGTCCCCGATAGCGGGGGACGCGATTGAACAGAGACGTCCGGGTCGACATGATATCGCGGTGTTTTTGAGCACATTTATTTAGGAAAGATAAAATGGCGCAAACACGACAGACCACACGGAAACACGCACAGCTGTAGCGCTGCATTCACGCGTCGTTCTGCGACTTCGGTCCCTTTTTATATGCGAGGCATTTCTTAACGAACTTCACCGACTTTGAGCGTATCTATCTATCTATCTATCTATCTATCTATCTATCTATCTATCTATCTATCTATCTATCTATCTGTCTGTCTGTCTGTCTGTCTGTCTGTCTGTCTGTCTGTCTGTCTGTCTGTCTGTCTGTCTGTCTGTGACTTTCGCTCTCCTGATCATTTCGATAAAGGTGTCCATACCAAAATTGGTATGACATAACATGACTGTTTGGCGGACATAAGTGACTAGTCTTAACATGAAAATCATCTCATGTATGTCATGAATATCACGATTTTCATTTCATGGTCTTGCTGCTCTTCCGTTTGTTTTGTTCTCATGACATATTGCAAAACTGGTATGGTATGACATGACTGCATGGTGAACGTGACAGACCATATCGTGGAAATTATGAAGTGCATGTGATGTGAGTCATAACTACACGGCACGCTCATGATGCGTCGTGGTTGTTTCGCTATCCGCATATACCAAATTTGGTATTATGAGATGTGAATGAATGACGAAGGTGTATGATTGTCTTTATCTTATTCGTTTGGGCGAAGTTGTCTCCTTAAATAGATATTTGATTAAGTAAAAAAAACACTGGTTGCTTTCTGCTGAACAACCTTCACACAGACGCTACAATGCGGTTGGGGTATTAAGTTTCATCTCTATTTTTTTCTCCTTTAGCTATGTAGGAAGCGTCCGGTTTCTAAGTTTTAAAGAGGGCATTGCGGAATGACGCAAAATTGGTAAATCATGTATCCTTGCAGGCTTGCCGTAATTATATTCTACTATACTCGGTCAGCTCCAAAAGGCGTTATGGTGCTCAAAAAATCAGAGAAGTAAAGAGAGCGTATATTTATAAATATTCACATTATAGTGAAAACAGGCTCCAAGAACGTTAGCTATAAGCAGAGCACCACAAAAGTTTAACAAACCTTGAAAAAAGGCGAGCGAAATCTCATACAATAAGCGGTTATTATACCTATACACACAGTGTCGGCTCGTCATTCCACTTTCCGCTACGATTTTATGCTTGTGCATCGGCAACCTATAGTTAATTAAAAATAACTAGAGAAAGTGAAAAATGCCTTGGCTATTTTTAGCTGAAACGCCCACGTGAAAGATAAGCCGATAGCGCGATTTCGTCACCGTCACGCAAAGACATTATCAACGCGCGGGAGGTTCATCGTATCACGCAAACGATGCGCAGTGCATTAGGCCACAGAAAGACGAAATCGAAGTAAACGCGTTTTTCGCTCAATGGCGATCTGCAGAAAAGACGTGGCAGTGTACCGCTATCAACTGATTGATTGATGACTGATTGATATGTGGGGTTTAACGTCCTAAAACCACCATATGATTATGAGAGACGCCGTACTGGAAGGCTCCGGAAATTTCGACCACCCGGGGTTCTTTAACGTGCTCCCAAATCTGAGCACACGGGCCTACAACATTTCCGCCTCCATCGGAAATGCAGCCGCCGCAGCCGGGATTTGATCCCGCAACCTGCGGGTCAGCAGCCGAGTACCTTAGCCACTAGACCACCGCGGCGGGGTCCGCTTGCAACTGCTGCCATATGATTGTTGTGCGCATGAACACTGCTGCAGCTAAGTATACTACACGCACTATACACCGTGGCGCTCAGCTGTACACTTTGTGCTATAACTGTGGATGTTTTCCCTTCGGTCTATAATACATCACCTTGGAAACTGTTTAGGTGTGACGCCGCAACGCTGGTTCCGGGGCTTCTCATCACGTCAGCGCTTGTGAAGCGCCTAAACATAACCGCCAGGAGGCTGCTTATGCTATGGATAAGTGTGCCTGCCGTCTGGCGTCAATCTGTTGCTCTCACGTATGTTTAAACAACTTCGGCAAGGGAGTTAGATCAGCGCATTACTAACCGTGCGATGAATCTCACTGCTTCGCTCTAATTGGTTAAAACTGCCAAATTTTTTACCACCATCATAAGTGTGCAAGTATCCTTAGCATCTCGCTTTCTTTGCATGCGCATCGCATATATGTGGTGCACATGAGGAATTTTGTGGAGAGAGAAGACGACGTCGTGGATTTTATACAGACGAAAATTTATTTCGACACCGCAATAAATTGTCTTTATTGTCACTATTCCAGACCACTCTGTTCATAAATATTAGGTAAACTTTTTTTCTACTGATAACCACTCACTTAATTGGACAGTTATGCTATGTACTGGAGAAGCCACTATAGAGCGTTAAATTATTATTCAATGTCATGCTAATGTTCATGTGATACGGGATTTCATTGGCGCAAGTCGCGTTCATCAAATTATAACTGCTTGGAATTGTTTATTCGACACCATAAAACACGAACCGTACCGTGCATAACCCACAAACATCCTCGTGATGTCTCTTATGATACAGCTGCTCTAGCGCATAATTTCTTCATGTGAAATCAAACTGGCCGCAAAAGGCCAACTATACGCACATTTCTGAAAAAAACGTTTTAATCTTGAACACTGTGCTCCTCATTCGACTTTTCTTGGTGGGATGAAGGAGTGGACAAGGCAAGAGAGTCTAATGGAGACTATGGACGCGGCAAGTGGCGCGCTCAACAGCGGATGGGTACTCTCTTCTCGGTGTAAGACGTCAACACAGATGGTGATGTGGTGGCTGGGTCAGTCGGATGCAGTGGCTTCTTAGTGAGCGAGTGTGGCTGCACGAGCGACCTGCACGCCCCAAAAAGGAGCCGTCTTTTCCGCTGCCTTCGAAATGCCCATCCTCTACACCGACGGCAATAGCACAGAAGCTGGAGCATCAACGTCGCAGCAGAGAGATGACAGATCAGACAAGATGAAGCACAGCAAAAAAGAGCGCCATCGGCCACTCCGGCAGAGCCGTTGTGAAGTTCTTCAAGAGCAGCGGCAAGAACTGTCAGCGCCATAAAGACATCTAACTTGCCAACGAGAAGCTCTGGCAGATCAGCAGTGCCGATCAGCTCTGGAAGTCAACGAGGAACACCTTCGCCTACACGATATGGTCCGCACTGACACTTGGCGGGCAGAGTCACCACGATCTCGCAGGCAGGCTGGGAGATGGGATGAAAACCAATTCAGAGACTTCCAAAGACGTCTTGAGGTACCATGACGTGTCACCGGTGGCTACAAGACACTTGCATGGCATCACTGTGGTGCCTGGCGCCCGAAAAAGAACGTGTACCGAGGCCAAGAGTACTCTACCGGAGAAGGCGGGCACCCCCGGCACGCGTGCGGAGCACATCAAAACAACGATAAGCATCAACGTGGCCGTGCTCTGGTGAGAAGTGCAAGAGTCGTTTGCCGTCATCGAAGCCGAGAGCCCCATGCCGTCATCATCATTGTCCACGGCTAACCTGTGTCTCTGCAGAGGACGTGGCATCGTTGAACACTCAGTCATTCCCGCCATCGACCTGGCCTGCGTTGCTGGAGTGCGGCCAGATGCAAGAAATCAGGATTGGCAAGAAGTCAGTCAGCAAGAATACCACGTTGTCTGAGCTCAGGACGTCAAGTGTGGTGGCTGCTCCCAATGCAGAGCAGAAGGAGCTGGAGGCGCGGCAGCTGAAGGATGGCTCGGTGCAGATGGACACGTCACTGATGTCCGATGTTCCGCCCGAGCAGCAGCAGCAAAAGAGCTCGCGCATCTGGGAGGCGCTGCGAAATTTTTTTCAGCTCGCTCCACGCTGTCTTCTTCTTCTTCACCTCTTCTCATCACTCATATCCTATGCAGGAGATTGTCCGAGTGTTGGGTGATTTTTTTTCAGTGTTTCTTCGCAATACTTCTCGTATAAGCTAGGAATATACTTAATACAAGAACCTAATTAGGGAATATTAGTATTGAAATATTTGGACAGAAACTGACGCCCGAGCGTATCTTATTTTTCCTCTTTACTACAATAGCAATATATGCGGCCAAGAAGTCTGTAGAAGAAAATTTCAAGGGCTCATTTCTTTTGTTTGACACAATCATCATGAAAACCAGCAGATAATGAAGCTAAGGAATTCATCGGGGACGTTATAAAACGTGCTGTCCTAATTGCATGGTGGAGATTGTGGTATAAATGTGCAACAAGTGAACGAAAGGCAGTTTGCCCCGGATAGGACCGAACCTAAACCTTATCGTCAGCTTGCATGTTTGGTCATTGCCGGCGACTAATTGTCTTTTCGTCCACTTCACATTCATAATATTATTACCACTATACAGTGCATATAATGTTCCGTACGCACTTATTGACTTTATTATCAGCTGGTATTCATTAAGTCAATAAAACTGCGAACTTACTAACAGTTCCTGCCCTCGGCGTATATTGTCATGTTGCTTGTACGTACCTACTCATCAATATTTCTCTTACTTCAGTGAATGTTTCCCGTCAAGCGCATCGACTAAACTTTATGTGATCATTAAAGCCATTATTTTCATACTGGCGTAACTACATAGACAATGAGTCGTCTTCAGGGGCTCAGAAGTGGCTTATATAGCGTGCATAACGTTAACA
The DNA here is from genome assembly GCA_013436015.1 of Rhipicephalus annulatus. NCBI lineage: Eukaryota > Metazoa > Arthropoda > Arachnida > Ixodida > Ixodidae > Rhipicephalus > Rhipicephalus annulatus. Next base: position 75,117 of record WOVY01001309.1, on the reverse strand, counting down.
CCGCTCGTATCCAACATCCAGCGGCCTGAAACGTTAGATATATGCATCACATTGTCACGGGGATTATGAGTACAGGGGAAACACAGAGGCTTGTAAATTACAGTATCCACAAGTGGCAATTACCCCAGAATGACAGCATCCCGCGTGGTATGTAATCTTCGTCTTTCTCTCTGCTTTACAAGGAACACCTTTAACGGCGTGCTGAATGACAATGCTTTGTGATAGTACGTTCAAAGCTTCCAACCGCGCAATCGTGCTCCAGTAGATTCATCAGGAGTGTTGCGTATACAGGAACGAAAAAAGTCGGGCACATTCGCACTAGTGGTTCGAAGACGGGCAGCAGCGGAGCTGTTATCCTTCCCCACTTCTTCGCATTCACCTCCATATTTCTCCGTTCATGTTTATTTCTCTATCTCTGTATTTCCCGCTTTCTCGTTCTATATGTTCCAGTCGCTCTTTATATGTCTCTCTCTTTCTCTCCGTACTTTACTTCCTGCCCTTTGCTCTCTCTCTCTCTTGTCTCTCTCTTTTCTATGCCGTTTCAGTCTATCCTCTTTTTCTTTCTTTCCTCCTAATGTGGACGTTTGTTCTCCTCTCCATCTTCCGCTTACCATCCCCTTGCTATACAGGATTATACCTGCCTATGCTGTGATCTGCTACAGCAGTTCGCCTCCGCACGGTGTACACACGGGATCGAAAAGTTCGAATGGTGTGTACGCGAAAAATTTCTGCGCTGCGCGAAGAAAATTTTTGCCCCTATAGACTTTCTTCTTTTTATTTATCTCTTTTTTCATTCGTCGTCTCGCGCAAAAGAGCAATTGAATCCCACTGCTGAGAAATCGGCGCTTGTGTTTTGGGGCGCGAAGCAAAAGATGAAGGCGGCGACAATGAAGAAGAGGATCTGCCGCCTGGTTCTTGGCCCATTCCCCTTTGGGGGTGAGCGCTATCTAAAAGAGATCTTGGTTGTCGTCACAACAACAACAACAATGAGAATAATAATAACAATCGCAATCATGAAGGGAGTGCGTGCCGCATGCCATATTTTTTTTTGGTGACGCCGCACAAACCAAACGCCAACTACAAGAGTTTCGAGGTTGAAAAGCGCTTCTAGTTGGCCGTGGACAAATTGTGCGAGTGGGTGATTACACGAGAGATCGACACGGGTCCAAAAGTTGACATTTTAGATTTCATTGAGTATTTTATATTTCGTGCACCTCTCACCAGGTAGCCCGAAAGTGAGCTTCGTTTTATGATTAATGGCATAACTTACAAGAAAAAACAAATATCAAACTTCACCAACACGGAGGCACCAATTTCGTCACCTGTCATTTTCGAAAATTGCAGATGCTATAAAAAGACAAATTTTTTTTTTCAAGGAAGATATTTTTTACCTGAAATGCATGTCTAATGAAGAATGAATTCATACGGTTTCAAGTTTGTCGACCTAAAGAAATAGCTTTTAAAAATGTCTAATTTTGCGACAGTTTAAAATAAGTTACGTATTCCTCTTTTTTTTTCTCCGAAAGTAATGCAAGCAGCTTTTTCAAACTTGACACGTTTTAAGGATATAGTGTGTTCATTAGGTACATAAATTATTGCTGCCGTAGGGCAATTGTAAATTTTTATATATTGCCTCAAAGTTCTCATATTGGCACAAATGTACTCCACTGAAATTGGAATAATAAAAAACCATCTTCGATTTTTCTTACTCTCGTAAATAGACAACCGAAGGCCATCATACAGTAATAAAAAAAACGTGTTGCATTATTTTGTTTTTAGTGACAATATTCGTGGTACAAATAGGAGCTTTTCGAGAATGCGCTGATAAGTTGAGAAATCTAGAAATCAGAGCGGAAAAGTGGCAATAAGCTTCAAACGCGAGTAAACGTGACCGCTTTTGGTGAAGAAATGCTGTTTTGGCAGATAGGAGTAACTATTTTGAACGCGGTATTCTACAGTATCTGAATTTACTCTTTTACGTAGAGCACTGAGACTTCTAATATGTGGTGCCTCTCCTTACTGACACACAGATGGAGCTGTTGTGACTGCCATGTGTTTGCAACACGTTGGGTAAGAGAATTGAATGTTGAATGAGTTCATAAACGATTCATAACAAATTTTTATCATTAGGGGCACGAAGACTGCTGCATTATACTGAAGAACACGCTTTAGGGCAAGTTGTCATCCGTCGTCTGCTCAACACATGAATTGCTGTGCGCCGCATCTCGGAGGCAATGCTTTATATCATATGGCTCAAAGTAGGAACAAAGATTACGCCTCCCGTAATTTTATGGACAAAAACATTGTGAAATTCATTTTAACGTACTATACTTCAGTTTTGCATTCGCACTGCGGATACTTGTGCGCAAGTATTCACGCAAGTATCCACGGAAGTATTCAAGGAAGCAACGAATACCTCGTTGCTTCCTTTCGAAATGATCGTAAGCTGTATATGATTGGGGTAAGCAGTCTTTCTAATGCACACAGCGCCAGCTTGTTACGCGAGGCAACGAATGACGTGAAAGTGATACATAGCGTAAATACCACTTATGCACGACCACGTAAAAAATAAATGAATAAGCTATTTTCGATACGACATATTGTTTGCCATCCGTTCTTCGGCATTTAAAATTTTCTGTCTGCTACAAAATCGCCTGCTTGTTAGTCGGATAGCATCTCCTTCTAAGTGTAATTCAAGTAAGCTAGCTGGATTATGAATGTAATATATAAAATTTCCCCTTGCAGCATAACGGTGTTCAGTAGTTGGTGAGCGTATACATCTCTGTGTGCTCATACCTGCTGAGAGAAAGAGCTTAGTAAGCAGCGCTGCACGTGCGTGCTTTTTTGATATCTCGGATGAATTTTGAGCTGTAAAGGACAATTCAAGTTGAGTGAAAACCAACTACCCCGATTTTTAACTAAGCCACCATTGTGCTAAAACCACGGTCTTTGACCTTCTCCCTGGCCCAGTGGTCAAGTTGTGGGGCAAGCTTAAAAGCGGAGCTTCCTACTGAGGTCGAGTCCACTGCTTTATTCGTGGCCTTTTTGCAAGATCCTGCTATGGCTCCAAGCTACCATAAGCAAGGCTAATCAGGCTTATCAAAGACTAAATCGGGAACAATTTTTGGCGTTTCTGTACGGAAAAGCTTAAACATCAACAACGACTCGTCACACTGATCGGCTCGCAACAGCGTCGACAGTGCAAGGTTGTTGATATATTATTTTCTGAAAATTTATTTTCCAGAAGGAGCAAATGCTTTGACCCGTCCATAAAAAGTTTGATCAATCCCATCTGTAACTGAATCGACAAGTCAAAGCAGAATAAAAGCATTAGCAAGTGATGTAATATTATGGGGCCCCTGTTCAGCGCTTGCCTGCTCTGCAATACTACAGCACAAGACGCGAAAGCGTCGCACTGGGGACCCGCACCGCAAGGAGCCTACAAAGAAAATCGTCACAATGAAAATGTTGGCGAAATTTCGCTATGTTGCGACATTGCCTCTTGACATTTTCATTCTTCCGTAAGAGCATAATTAAGGGATTATTGTTGTGACGGAAAACTTCGCCTTACTTGTTGGTTTCCCAAGCGTGCATCTAAGAGTGACCACTGTCGAAAGTGGAAGGGGGGGGGGGGGGCTTGCCCCCCGGACTTTTCTCAGTGGAGGGGGGGGGCTCGTGCGCCTTTCGCCCCCCCCCCGGCTGATAAGCCTATGGCTTTATATACAAAACTTCCGTTCATTGTTCTCATCACGGCAAAGAAAGAATGCTAAGAGGGCCGCGTGCTGGCGCGCAGTATCGTTTCGCTCTTCGCTGGCCGACGCTTTCGAAAATCACGTCTGGAAGCTGCTTGATGCGCGAGGCAAGAAAAACTAAAAAAGCTAGCCTCTTTTATCGCAATTGTAGGTGCTGAAAAATCGAATGAGCCACAATACGTATACGGACGTCATTGAGTACGCGTAGAAACTGGATCATTACGAAAATAATAATTTTTTGGCTGGTGAAGGGTCACTGCATGAAACGTTGGAATTGTTATGACTCCAATATTCTGCTTTACCTCTTATTCCGCTATTTCATTCTTGAAAAGCAAGCAATCAATATAGCTTGCTCATGCGGCTGCATATTGAGCACCGTTGTGGTACAAAAACATTGTATCCTATATTGAAGCAGGTTGGTGTGTCAGAGCAAGCGATGACCAAGTAAGCGGCGTTGCAATGCAAGGCCTAATATGTTATAATACAGAAATTCTGCCTGACTAGCACAACACAACCTTATACGTGCACTGTAACAAAACTCTGACTATTCTAAACAGTGCCAAATCTTGTACGAAATATTTAACCGACTTAAATTGAGTCGATATTATACATCTTACACAGCCCGAGCATTGCGAAATAAAAAAAAACGCAGAAATAAAGTGGGGGTAGAGAAGGAATAAGCTTGCGCAATGCCGCAAATTAGAAGGCGGGGTGGGGGGGGGGAGAGTATAACAACCGAACCACATAGTCCATGAGTATGGGATGTGTTTTATTTCAATGCGATTTTGTTATTGCGTTGTGTGTGTGTGTGTGTGTGTGTGTGTGTGTGTGTGTGTGTGTGTGTGTGTGTGTGTGTGTGTGTGTGTGTTTGCACCATACGCACAGCCGTCTTATATATGCTGCGGCCTGTTACTGAGGTCACTAACAAGAAGTGGTTTACGAAATCGTTCTATGATGCTATGTTGTAGATGGGGACAGCCTTGAAAGTCTCTGCTTCTGGCGTTTTTCGTTGGTAGACTCTCGCAAAAAAAAAAGAAAGAAATAGCGCAGCGCCGCGCCAGTGACGAAAAGACTGAGGTAACAGCAGAGCTGTTATCGTTTCCACTCGCGGATAACCTCACCTTCCTAGTTCCTGCTATGTTTTTTTATCTATCTTCAATTCCTTTCTCTCTCTCTGTATTTCTCACTCCTTTTTTTCTCGCTTTCTATTTATTCCTCTTCTTTCATTCTCTCTTTTCTTGGCACCCTTTTTTTATGCCTTTCGTTCTTTCTCTTTCTCTTTTTTTCTATGGTATGCTTTCCTCTCTTCTCCCCCTAATTCTTACTATTCCCATCACGCTAATGTATGCTCCCCCTTTCTCTCTTCTTTCCCACACTCTTGCTGTACCGCACTTTACAAGGCTGCTCAGATAGCCGCTTGCCTTCGGATGGTGTGCACGCACGTGAGAATCCTTCCCCGCAAAGAAAAGATTTCTTCTTCAATTTCTCTCTCTCTATACCTTTACTAAAGTAGCCCTGCAACACTTTTTAAGTAGCTATGAAATAGATTAACTAAAAAAGCTTATTGCCCCAACAATTCGTCGACACAAACATTTTTAGAATCCGTCAAGTGCGAGCAGAGTTAAAAAGGTTTGTAACTATATAGCTATAACTATATAGCTGTAAATATATAGCTGTCACTGCTTTCTCCCTTCTCTCGTCCCGGCGAAAGCACTGGAAGCTACGCTTGATGATGAGAATTATTATTATTATTATTATTATTATTATTATTATTATTACGACAACAACGACCTCGTGTCGATAGCGCTCATCCACAAAGGGGAATTTGCAGAGAACTGGGTGGCAGGTTCCCTTCTTCATCGTCGCCGCCTTCATCATTGGCTTCGCTCCCAAAACACAAGCACCGATTTCTCAGGAGTGCGATGCAATCGCTCTCTTGCGCGAGACGACAAATAAGGAAAGAGAGAAAAGAAAAGGAGTCATTCTGTAGAGCGAAAAATTTCTTCGCACGGCGAAGAAATTTTCTGCCCCGCGTACACACCATGCGAATTTTTCGATCCCGCGTAAACACCGTGCGGAGACGAACCGCTATAGCAGAACTGCATAGGCAGGTATACTGCTGTATAGCAAGGGGGTGGTAAGCGGAAGATAGAAAACAGGACAGACGTCAGAGTGAGGAGGAAAGAAAGAAAAAGAATATAGCCTGAAACAGCGTAGAAAGAGGAAGAGAGACTGAGTACGAAAGGCAGGAACTAAAATGTGGAGAGGAAAAGAGCGACATATAAACAGCGACTGAAAGATATAGAACGAGGAAGCGGCAATACAGAGATAGAGAATTAAGCATAGAAAGGGAAATAAATATGGAGGTGAAGGCGAAGAGGTGGGGAAGGATAACAGCTCCGCTGCTACCTGTCTTCGAACCTCTAGTGCGAATGTGCCCGACTCTTTTCATTGCTGTGTATACGCAACACTCCTAATGAATCTATTGGAGCGCGATAGCGCGGTTGGAAGCTGTGAACGTACTATTATGAAGCATTGTGCTTCAGTACGCCGTCAAAGATCCTCCTTGCAAAGCAGAGAGAAAGTCGAATATGACATGCCGCGCTATGTGCTGTCATTCTGTGGTAATGTCCGCTTGTGGATACCGTATTTTACAAGCCTCTGTCTCTCCCCTGTACTCGTAATCTGCGTGACAATGTGATGCATGTAACTAACGTTTCAGGCCGCTGGATGTTGGATACGAGCGGTGTTAACGTTATGCACACTATATAGGCCACTTCTGAGCCCCTGAAGGCGACACATTGTCTATGTAGTTGCGGCAGTATGTAAATAATGGCTTTAATGATCACGTAAAGTTTAGTCGATGTGCTTGACGTGAAACATTCAATTAAGTAAAAGAAATATTGATCAGTGGGTACGTACTAACAACATGACAATATACGCCGAGGGTAAGAACTGTTCATAAGTTCGTAGTTTTATTGACTTAATGAATACCAGCTGATAATGAAGTCAATGAATGCGTAGGGAACAATAATTGCACTGCATAGGGGTAATATTAATATGAATGTGAAGTGGACAAAAACACTTTGTCGCTGGCAATGAGCTAACATGCAAGCTGACGATAAGGTTTAGGTTCGGTCCTTTCCGGCGGCAAGCTGCCTTATCGTTCACTTGTTGCACATTTATATCACAATCTGCACCATGCAATTAAAACAGCACGTTTTACTACGTCCACGATGAATTCCTTAGCTTCATTATCAGCTAGTTTTCATGAAGGTTGTGTCAAACAAAAGAAATGAGCCCTTGAAATTTCCTTCTTCAGAGTTCTTGGCCGCATATATTGCTATTCAGTGAAGAGGAGAAAGAAGATACCCTCGGGTGCAGTTTTTGTCCAATTATTTCAATACGAATATTCTCTAATTACGTTTGTTGTAATAAATATATTCCTAGGGTATATATACGAAAAGTATTGCGAAGAAACACTGAAAAAAAATTAACCCAACCCTCCGCCGATCTCCTGCATAGGATTTGAGCTATGAGAAGAGGTGAAGAAGAAGGAGAAGACGGCACGGAGCGAGCTGAAGAAGTTTCGCAGCGCCTCCCAGATGCGCGAGCTCTTTTGCTGGTGCTGCTCGGGCGGAACATCGGACATCAGTGACGTGTCCGTCTGCACCGAGCCATTCTTCAGCTGCCACGCCTGCAGCTCCTTCAGCTCTGCACTGGGAGCAGCCGCCACACTTGACGTCCTGAGGTCAGACGATGTGGTATTCTTGCTGAGTGAGCACTCATGACTGCAGTGATCCCCACCCTACGACTTGTCAATCTTGATTTCCTGCATCTGGCCGCACTCTAACACCGCAGGCCTGGTTGATGGCGGCAGTGACTGAGTGTTCAACGATGACACGTCCTCTGCAGAGACACAGGTTAGCCACACTTGCCGTTATGAGGTCAGACAATGTGGTATTTTTGCTGACCGACCTCTTGCCAATCTTGATTTCCTGCATCTGGCCGCACTCCAGCACCGCAGGCCTGGTCATTGGCGGAAATGACTGAGTGTTCAACGATGCCACGTCCTCTGCAGAGACACAGGTTAGCCACACTTGCCGTCCTGAGGTCAGACAATGTGATATTTTTGCTGACCGACGTCTTGCCAATCTTGATTTCCTGCATCTGGCCGCACTCCAGCACCGCAGGCCTGGTCGATGGCGGAAATGACTGAGTGTTAAACGATGCCACGTCCTCTGCAGAGACACAGGTTAGCCGTGGACAATGATGATGACGGGACGGGGCTTACGGCTTAGATGACGGGAAACTACTCTTGCACTTCTCACCAGAGCACGGCCACGTTGATGCTTATCGTTGTCTCGATGTGCTCCGCACGCGTGCCGGGGCTGCCAGCCTTCTCCGGTAGACTACTCTTGGCCTCGGTACACGTTCTTTTTCGAACGCCAGACACCGCAGGGATGCCATGCAAGCGTCTTGTAGCCACTGGTGACACGTCATGGTACTTCAAGACGTCTTTCGAAGTCTCTGAATTCGTTTTCATCCCATCTCCCAGCCTGCCTGCGAGATCGTGGTGACTCTGCCCGCCAAGTGTCGGTGCGGACCATTTCGTGTAAGCGAAGGTGTTCCTCGTTGACTTCCAGAGCTGATCGGCACTGCTGATCTGCCAGAGCTTCTCGTTGGCAAGTTAGACGTCTTTATGGCGCTGACAGTTCTTGCCGCTGTTCTTGAAGAACTTCACAACGGCTCTGCCGGAGTGGCCGACGGCGCTCTTTTTTGCTGGGCTTCATCTTGTCCGATCTGTCATCTTTCTGCTGCGACGTTGATGCTCCAGCGTCTGTGCTATTGCCGTCGGTGTGGAGGATGGGCCTTTCGAAGGCAGCGGAAAAGACGGCAATTTTCGGGGGGCATGCATGTCGCGAATAGCACATCTTGTGCAGCCACACACGCTGACTATGAAGCCGCTGCATCCGACTGACCCAGCCACCACATCACCGTCTGTGTTGACGTCTTACACCGAGAAGAGAATACCCGTCCGCTGTTGAGCGCGCCACTTGCCGCGTGGTCTCCATCAGACTCTCTCGCCTTGTCCACTCCTTCATCCCACCAAGGAAAGTCGAATGAGGAGCACAGTGTTCAAGATTAAAACGGGTTTTCAGAAGTTTGCGTATAGATGGTATATTGCGGCCAGTTTCATTTCACATTAAGAGATTATGCGCTAGAGCAGCTTTATTATAAGAGACATCACAAGGATTTTTGTGGTTTATGCACGGTACGCTCCGTGTTTTATGGTGTCGATTAAACGATTCCAAGCAGCCTAGTTTGATGAACGCGACTTGTACCAATGAAATCCCGTATCACATGATACGGGATTTCGTATTAAATTATTGAATAATAATTGAACGCTCTATAGTGGCTTCTCCAGTACATAGCATAACTGTCGAATTAAGTGAGTGGTTATCAGTAAAAAACGTTTTACCTATTTATGGACAGAGTGCCCTGGAATAGTGACAATAAAGAGAATTTATTGCGGCGTCTAAATAAATTTGCGTCTGCATAAAATCCACGACGTCTTCTTCTTCTCTTTGCACAAAATTTACCTCAGGTGCACCACATATATATGCGATGCGCATGCAAAGAAAGCGAAATGCTAAGAATTCTTTCACACTAATGATTGTGGTCGAAAATTTGGCAGTTTTAACCAATTAGAGCGAATCAGTGAGATTCGTCGCACGGTTTAGTATTGCGCTGATCTAGCTTCCTTGCCGAAGTTTCTAAGCATACGTGAGAGCAACGATTGACGCGAGGCGGCAGGCACACGTATCCATAGCATAAACAGCCTCCTGAAGGTTATATTTAGGCGTTTCACAAACGTTGACGTAATGAGAAGCGCTGACCGGCGTAGCGGCGTCACACGTAAACAGTTTCCGAGATGATGTATATTAGACTGAAGGGAAAACACCCTCATTTATAGCACAATGCGTACAGCTCAGATGCCTCTGAGCGCTATGATGTTGTGCATGTAGTACAGAGCTGCAGGCAGCAGTCTTCATGCGCACAACGATCATGGCAGCAATTGACAGCGGTATACACTGCCACGGACACGGCGCTGGCGGTCGTTTCGCTAGCTTCACTCGTACCAAATTTGGTATTATGTTACGTAAATGGATGACGAAGGTATGATACTGGTACAAACATGATAAACATGAGATGCGTGTCATGAAACAACATGACTACATGCTACGCTCATGATGCGCTCACGGCCGTTTCGCTAGCTTAACATGTACCAAACTCGGTACTACGCGACGCCAATGGACGACATAAGTAAATGACACATCCAAACATGATAATTACGACATGCGTGTCATGTAACAACATGATTACATGCCACTCTGATGATGCGCTCGCGGCTGTTTTTCTAGCTTCAGATATGTCAAATCTGGTATTACGTGACGCCAATGAATCACGAAGGTATGTGACTGGTGCAAATGTGATAATCATGAGATGCGTGTCGTGTGAGAACATGAGTACATGCCACAGTCAAGGCGCCAATACATTGCGACGTGACGCGGTGCGCGTGCTCGCCGGTGATCATTTCGTCGCGTCTCGCCGGCGTTGTCACGCCAGGCGCCGGTCCTGCCATATACTCGCAGGCGCGCGCCGCGCTGCGTTGCATTGACGCATTGCTGTTTCAGCACGTCCAGCGTCCCTCCGTCACGAAAAGAGGGAGACGCAGTGTTGTCTGGGTAACGCATCAGCATAGAGAAAGAAGAAGACAAGAGCGGACACTCCGCAAAACCTGGCCTCAGGAAGTGCGTCACGACTACGTAACGAACTAGTGCTCCCACCAAACTTCAGAGGGCGCAAGCGCAAAAAAAAACGCACTTATAATCAATGCAACAGAATTGTTTTCACAAATTAATAATTACACGCCCAAACTTGGTATGTTTTTTATACATAAAAACGATTTATTCAACACACCTTACGCGATTATTTTTCTTCAGCCGTACTGTCATAAACACCATCTACCCAGCGACAAGCCCATGCATGACTGACGGCGAGAAGCTTTCGTCGCTTTCGTCAACGTCGGCTGCGTCGGCGTTTTCGTGCGTGAGTTAACAGGTGAGGCACGTTTTCAAGCGAAGCTTGTTGAATGACATGTTGTTGGTCTTGTTGGGTCATTTTTTCAGAAAACGGTTACGCCTGCGCGAAAAAGACACCATGCAACAAACATAGAAAGATGCACACACACACGTTGCGCTTCGTGTGTGCGAGTTTGTTTCTTACGTGGCGTCTCATTCACGCAGTTGTAACCTTTTTCTGAAGCTTGTTAAGGACTGGGAGGTTCGCTAAAAAGAAAGTTTGTGGCTCTATGCGGCGGTTAGACGGGAACATCATAGAGAAAGAAGAAGACAAGAGCGGACACTCGGCAAAACCTGGCCTCAGGAAGTGCGTCACGACTACGTAACGAACTAGTGCTCCCACCAAACTTCAGAGGGCGCAAGCGCAAAAAAAAACACAGTTATAATCAATGCAACAAAATTGTTTTCACAAATTAATAATTACACGCCCAAATTTGGTATTTTTTTATACATAAAACGATTTATTCAACACACCTTACGCGATTATTTTTCTTCAGCCGTACTGTCATAAACACCATCTACCCAGCGACAAGCTCATGCATGACTGACGGCGAGAAGCATTCGTCGCTTTCGTCAACGTCGGCTGCGTCGGCGTTTTCGTGCGTGAGATAACAGGTGAGGCACGTTTTCAAGCGAAGCTTGTTGAATGACATGTTGTTGGTCTTGTTGGGTCATTTTTTTCAGAAAACGGTTACGCCTGCGCGAAAAAGACACCATGCAACAAACATAGAAAGATGCACACACACACGTTGCGCTTCGTGTGTGCGAGTTTGTTTCTTACGTGGCGTCTCATTCACGCAGTTGTAACCTTTTTCTGACGCTTGTAAGGACTGGGAGGTTCGCTAAAAAGAAAGTTTGTGGCTCTATGCGGCGGTTAGACGGGAACATTGTGCAACGTATGCAGTATAGCAAAGGCGGCACGGCGTCAAGCCGAAGCGACGCGTGCTGCGTCTGCCACGGACGCGAGCGTCTGTGCGCTGAGCATAGCTGGGCAGCTAGGTCATAGGCTCGGTGGCTCGGTGCAAAATATTGAGAATAGTTCGCTGGGCCTCGCATGCTTCACGACGCGTTTCCCGAAGCCTCGGAACACGAATAATTCTTGGTGTGCCGGAGGCAAATCTGGACTAGCCAAGTGGCCATCATCTTCGTTTCTTCGCTAGCCTTGTGCCACTAGTGCAAGCTGCCCACAAATTTTTTTTACGTTTCCAATATCATTTTACCGCACAAATTTCAACTACGATTTTTCTTCCCAATGTACTGCTGATACTGCGTACGCACGAAGGTGTTCTAAAGTTTCCAGGCCGCGATACCATTGCATTACAAGGGATAGCGGCCTGGAAACTTCTGATCTTTGTTCGTGGTCTTGACGTATATCTTTGTAAGTCAGAGTTTTATGGGTCAGAGATGTATCACTGGTTTTGTATTGTGCATCGGTTAGCTAATCATTCAAAGGGGTTTGCTGGTACACTTATGACGTGCACATATCTTTTTCGTAATTTGACAGCGAAGCATCCACTTACTAACATTTTCAGACCGCGCTGAATCCATGCCGTCCGGCGGTCCAAGCTACGGCAGCTACTGCTGTGTATCGTGGTGCTTCAACAATGGCAGAACCCACAAGAAGCCTGGGACGAGTTTCTTCCGCGTACCACGGGACGGCAGGTGTGTTAAAGCTTTTGTATGGTTTGCATGTCTGTAGGCTTACTGTTCGTACTTGCTAAGTGAGGGTAACAATAAAAAATCACTATTCAAGCACTTCCCCTTTCAGCTGATAGTTCATTGCCAATGCAGGATGAAAGCATGGATGCAGTATGCTGGACGCGATGATCTCCTGAGTAAGCCGGCCAGCCTATTGTACGCAACGTACAGGGTTTGTAGCGACCATTTTACTGCTCAAAGTTTCATGGACCCTGGGCACACAAGGCTTACAAGAATGGCTGTTCCCAGTGTGCAACCAGCTGCACCATGTAAGTGATTGACTGAAACTCAAATATGTGCAATAGCAGCCACTTGTATTGAATCAGTGGCGACAGTTAACTGTGAAGATCTTTGTAGCCGATGGAGAAACCTCACTACAGAAGTAACACTTGGAAAGTCTTAAACTCTGTGAATTGTGGGCTATTACCTTCCTAACAGCAGCTTTACATTTCTGTCATGTTTTGATGCTCTGGACCTGCGCAACTTGTTTTGAAAGACTTTAAAGGGCTATTTCACGTTATCTTCAAGCCTGAGTGCACATGTACGTATACCTTTCATCAGTGAAAGCTGCCACTGTTGATAATTCCAAAAATCACAAATTACTTGTTTCCTAGTTGGTGCCGTCTCTTTTCTTCCACGTTCGACCAATTTATGCGTTTGAAAGAGCTGTTTAAGCTTCCCCATGCTACAAGCTTTGTAACTTGTACCAACTGCACATATATGCAGGTTCTCTGAGCGTCGCTTCATGTAGTGACTGTGACATGGCTGCAGAAGCTGCACTGCAAGGTGCGGATGAGCTTCAGTTTGTGTTATTTTAAGCCTCTTACTGACACATTGTCGTAATTTCATTTCTTCAGGACCTGCGGTAGAGGCTTCAAAAAGCGGCTCCCACACATTGAGGTGCCCCGATGAACAGGGTGCGTTCAGTGTCGCGATTTCTTTTTTTTTTTTACCCAAATTGACTGTTGACCAAACCTCTGCAGGTGGCAGCTCCCTTGTAGCTGGTGAAAGAATTTCTGCTGATTTCGTCTTGCCGGAGAAAACCTTAACCAGTCGTTCAGCTGTCACAAAAGGAACCTGTGTGGCCGGTAAGTTGTATGTTCACTTCAATACCAGAGTGGATTGATACAGAGACTTCCGCAGGCCGCTCGCAAGATTGTTCCGACAGCACTGTCCGAGGCACTGAACAAGCTTCACAAGACCCTCCAGAAGACGTCTCCGCCAACAGCTCCACGCCTGAGTGCCTTAGAGATAATGGTGACTATGCTTTTATTGCAGCAGTTTTTAATGTGCTATTTTATGTTTAGGACATTCTGAGGAAACTATCCTCAAAAGGACAATACGTGTGCACTTACAAAATGTAAGGGTGGGCTCTGAGTGATTTTCATTTTTTTGTGCATTGTCAACATTGTGAATGGTTTGTTTTTAGGTAGTGGAATCGAATACTTTGTACCACAGAAAGTTGTGCACCTTGGGTCTGAAAGAGCGAGGAAAGTGCTCGTATGGGATTAGTTGTTCTCTGCTTTTACATCAATTTTTTTGTTTATTGCAGTGCGTTCCTGTGTGCCAGTGACAATGTCTCCATCAATGAAGTACAAGCAAACCATTAAACATCTGCAAGCCAAAGTAGCAGCACAGCGGAAAACTATCAAAAGACTGCAGAGACAGCCTCACCGAGCACCGTCATCGACTTCGAAGGCCCTTGAAGTTATCCGACCGCACGTCACCGAGGACGGTTTTTAAACTTCTTTCTGCACATGTTCGCTTGAGGCCCAAACGCAAGGGCAAGCGGTTTCCCGTGTGGTTCAAGAAATTCGCTCTTCACTTAAACTTCCGAGGTCCGCGAGCATACCGATTTCTGGCTCCATATTTTTCTTTGCCCTCCCGGCGTTCATTAAGGAGGTGGCTAGCTAATGTAAAGATGACTCCAGGCATAATTCCAGGAATCCTTTCTTCCATTGCAACAAATACCCAAGCTTGGAATCAACGGGACCGAGTGTGCGCTTTAGTTTTCGACGAAATAGCACTCAAAAAGAATTTGTACTATGATGCTTCAAGAGACGTTGTCCAGGGTTTTACAGATGATGGCACTCATCGCACTTCAACCATCGCTGATCGAGCACTGGTTTTTCTGCTTGTTGGTGTTTCGAGAAAGTGGGTTCAACCGGTTGCTTTTACTATAGGGCACACATCAACACCATCATCTGTTATGCATAACTTGCTGGTGTCACTCATTTTGGAGCTTAGGAGCATTAATATTGCAGTGAAAGCAGTCATTTGTGACCAGGGCAGTTCAAATGTAAGTCTCGCTAACCAACTAAGAGTGACTGTAGCAAAGCCTTTTTTTTGAAGTTAATGGTGAGCGGGTATATTACATTTTTGATGTTCCGCATTTAATTAAAACAACGCGCAATAATGTCCAAGCACACAAGTTATACATTGGGGATGACATCGTTAACTGGTCGCACATTGTAAGCCTTTACCAATCCTCACATGAGTTGCGGTTGCGATTGGCTCCAAAGTTGACTGAACGGCACGTTCATCAGAAACCTTTTTCTAATATGAAGGTCAGCAGAGCAACTCAGGTCCTCAGTGCATCAGTTTCGATTGCTATCACGGCAATGGTGTATGCGAAGGTGCTGCCTGCCTCGGCCATCACTACAGCTCAATTTTGTGATCGTATGGACAGGATTTTCGATGCCTTGAACAGCTCGAGTAAAAAAAGAACTTCGCAAAAGCTGCGGCATGCAATCATGAAAAATGATTCAGAGCTGATTGACTTCCTCCGAGGCCAGCTTCCCTGGATTGCATCATGGCAGTTTGTTGGCAGACGTCAACCACAAACCATCGTAGGTTCGCAAATTACAATTCAGGCAATTTGTCAACTATGGGACGACCTCTCCAAAAATTACAATTTTGAATACCTGTTAACACGCAGGCTTCAACAGGATCCTCTGGAGAACATATTTGGCCACATTAGGCAAAAACAGGGTTGCAACACCAACCCCAATGTAGCACAATTTATTTGTGGCCTGAAGCACATCTGCATAAGAAAACTCTTCAAGCTGTCAGAATACGGAAATGTCGAGGATGATGAATGTGACCTCCTCCAAGAGCAGCTCTCGCCATTCTCCCTCACCAGTGCGTCTCTTGTGGATAATGAGGAGTGTGCACAGCCACAGCCTGACGACTTTCCCGCTCTAGACGATCTCTCTGAACTTGCGACAAACATTCACTCCCATATTATCGATGACTCCGCTGCATATTATGTAGCTGGTTTTCTCATCAAACACTTCCTTCGGAATGCATGTGACGGTTGTAGTTGCCCACAGTTACTGAAAGACGACAGTGAGACGCTTAAGGGTACCCACCAGTATTTCACAATGCTCAAAGCATACCACGTCCCCAGCAAACTTTTTGGGAATCTCACTGTGCCATCAGAAGCAGCTTTTGCATACGTACAACAACTTGAATCTCACTTTCTTGCCATGATTGAGGCCACTGCACATCACCTGAAAGTGTGCGATGTTTTGTATCACCATCTGTCAAGTGTTGGCGATTTTCATTTCTGCTCTGCTGGTTGTCGCGCGAAGTTTCTGAAAATGTTTTACCGGGTTCGTTTATGTTGGCATGTGCGTTTTGTGAACCGAAACTTGGATAGGGTTAGGTACCAGTCTTCATTCTCAGGCATACAGCTTGACAAGTTCAAAGGTTAGCAATTAGCGGAGGGTTTACACTAAAGTATTCGAGTTGAGCCGAATCCCGCAATAGCTTTGTTATGTTATTACTTCGTTACAGCAGACTTCATTATGGTCTTATATGCTTATATTCAGTTCAACTGGACTAACCACTCCTTCGTTGCATTCATTGTTTTGGTTACCCGCTATGAGGAGTACGAACACTGTGTATTTGCTCGAAGTGATTTGCATAACCTTAAAAAGAATGTTGGGTATCCTGTCTGTATTTTTTGTAGCAAATACGGGCGAACTGTACACTTTACTGTGGGTCGCTTGGTCACTGTGTATGCTTTATCTCTCCAGCTCAAGTAATATATCGATAACAAAACCGCTTGTTGAAATGTCTTCGAGCGGGTAAGGAACACAGTATGAAGTGGGCACGGTTCATGTTATCACGCTTTTCCTATTTTAGCTTCTCATCAACCTCATCTCGCCCATCAAAATTTTCAAAAGAATACCCAAACTTGTAGCGTTTGATGGGACTGCGGACGCTGCCATTTTATTTTTATATAGCTTGTGAGTGATAACGTACGATGTAGAGCCTTTGTGAAAAATAATGAGCCAAAGTGGTTCCCTTCTGCTATTTATTAGCCCTGTAATACCGCTCTCGTAGCACCAATTAAGGTCCACAATTCTGGATAAGTGATGACTACAATCTATTTTAGCTCGCAAGCGTCACAGCAACACCAACACGCAAATCACTTGGGATCTTAAGTTTTTGATGAAGGCGACGCATAACAAAAGCCACAAGACCTGCCAGTGTTGTAGCATAAAGTTTGTCTTTCACGTAGTGAGCAAGCTGCAAAGCCCTACCTTTCTGAGGACAAGCAGGCATCAAGTCTGCTTTTTTTCATTTTGGACTAGCTGTTCTTAAGCACAGCCAGCACACTGCACCTTTGCCTTTCTGCTATATTGTGTCGTGTGGTTTCTGTGCGCTCTTTTTTTCTATGCATTATTTCGGTTAACCCCAGGCGTGATTCGCGACTTCATTGCTGTGTATACGTCACTTCTTCCTTCTTCATCAGCATTGTGCGCTGTGTTTTTGCCATAGATCCTTACTTACCTACTGGCCCGGTGTGTCATACTTGACCAGCTTCTCGGCTTCTGCCAACTCTAGCGATGTGTGCGTTGTCTGTGTTCTCTATGTATTTGTTACAATATTTGTTACAATTTATTTGTAAGGCGAGATGCATTTGTTGTCTACCTTTGTCATATTGTGCTTTTTATATTCTCATACTCTAGCTTGCCTTTGAATAAAACATTGCGGATGCTCTGTTTCTTTGACTGATATATACATTGATCACTTGTTCCAAAAGAAAAACACAAGCGCGATGAATAAAACCGTAGTGAATTATCATTACCTGCATCTCTTTTTATTATAACTTAATCGAAATAAAAATTACGTCACGACTGATTCGCACGAACCACTGAACAAAACAAAGCAGGGAATCGCTAAATCAAAACGACCTACAAAAACTATCCATTTGGGCGATGAATAGTGGTCTGAAATCATGAACTTTCGTCATAGCCAAACGTCGGTTATGCAAAGTAATTCAAAATTTGCGCCAGTGAAACCGAAACCGGAAGCGCACGCCACTTGCTCTCATCAACCACTAGGTGTGCAAGAGTCGATTGGGCCGCTGGGGTCTATGGGAGTGTCCACTCTTCACCTTTTTTTATTTCTCTATGGGAACATTGTGCAACGTATGCAGTATAGCAAAGGCGGCACGGCGTCAAGCCGAGGCGACGCGTGCTGCGTCTGCCACGGACGCGAGCGTCTGTGCGCTGAGCATAGCTGGGCAGCTAGGTCATAGGCTCGGTGCAAAATATTGAGAATAGTTCGCTGGGCCTCGCATGCTTCACGACGCGTTTCCCGAAGGCTCGGAACACGAATAATTCTTGGTGTGTCGGAGGCAAATCTGGACTAGCCAAGTGGCCATCATCTTCGTTTCTTCGCTAGCCTTGTGCCACTAGTGCAAGCTGCCCACAAATTTTTTTTACGTTTCCAATATGATTTTACCGCACAAATTTCAACTACGATTTTTCTTCCCAATGTACTGCTGATACTGCGTACGCACGAAGGTGTTCTAAAGTTTCCAGGCCGCGATACCATTGCATTACAAGGGATAGCGGCCTGGAAACTTCTGATCTTTGTTCGTGGTCTTGACGTATATCTTTGTAAGTCAGAGTTTTATGGCTCAGAGATGTATCACTGGTTTTGTATTGTGCATCGATTAGCTAATCATTCAAAGGGGTTTGCTGGTACACTTATGAAGTGCACATATCTTTTTCGTAATTTGACAGCGAAGCATCCACTTACTAACATTTTCAGACCGCGCTGACGCCATGCCGTCCGGCGGTCCAAGCTACGGCAGCTACTGCTGTGTATCGTGGTGCTTCAACAATGGCAGAACCCACAAGAAGCCTGGGACGAGTTTCTTCCGCGTACCACGGGACGGCAGGTGTGTTAAAGCTTTTGTATGGTTTGCATGTCTGTAGGCTTACTGTTCGTACTTGCTAAGTGAGGGTAACAATAAAAAATCACTATTCAAGCACTTCCCCTTTCAGCTGATAGTTCATTGCCAATGCAGGATGAAAGCATGGATGCAGTATGCTGGACGCGATGATCTCCTGAGTAAGCCGGCCAGCCTATTGTACGCAACATACAGGGTTTGTAGCGACCATTTTACTGCTCAAAGTTTCATGGACCCTGGGCACACAAGGCTTACAAGAATGGCTGTTCCCAGTGTGCAACCAGCTGCACCATGTAAGTGATTGACTGAAACTCAAATATGTGCAATAGTAGCCACTTGTATTGAATCAGTGGCGACAGTTAACCGTGAAGATCTTTGTAGCCGATGGAGAAACCTCACTACAGAAGTAACACTTGGAAAGTCTTAAATTCTGTGAATTGTGGGCTATTACCTTCCTAACAGCAGCTTTACATTTCTGTCATGTTTTGATGCTCTGGACCTGCGCAACTTGTTTTGAAAGACTTTAAAGGGCCATTTCACGTTATCTTCAAGCCTGAGTGCACATGTACGTATACCTTTCATTAGTGAAAGCTGCCACTGTTGATAATTCCAAAAATCACAAATTACTTGTTTCCTAGTTGGTGCCGTCTCTTTTCTTCCACGTTCGACCAATTTATGCGTTTGAAAGAGCTGTTTAAGTTTCCCCATGCTACAAGCTTTGTAACTTGTACCAACTGCACATATATGCAGGTTCTCTGAGCGTCGCTTCAAGTAGTGACTGTGACATGGCTGCAAAAACTGCACTGCAAGGTGCGGATGAGCTTCAGTTTGTGTTATTTTAAGCCTCTTACTGACACATTGTCGTAATTTAATTTCTTCAGGACCTGCGGTAGAGGCTTCAAAAAGCGGCTCCCACACATTGAGGTGCCCCGATGAACAGGGTGCGTTCAGTGTCGCGATTTCTTTTTTTTTTTACCCAAATTGACTGTTGACCAAACCTCTGCAGGTGGCAGCTCCCTTGTAGCTGGTGAAAGAATTTTTGCTGACTTCGTCTTGCCGGAGAAAACCTTAACCAGCCGTTCAGCTGTCACAAAAGGAACTTGTGTGACCGGTAAGTTTTATGTTCACTTCAACACCAGAGTGGATTGATATTGAGACTTCCGCAGGCCGCTCGCAAGATTGTTCCGACAGCACTGTCCGAGGCGCTGAACAAGCTTCACAAGACCCTCCAGAAGATGTCTCCGCCAACAGCTCCACGTCTGAGTGCCCTAGAGAAAATGGTGACTATGCTTTTATTGCAGCTGTTTTTAATGTGCTATTTTATGTTTAGGACATTCTGAGGAAACTATCCTCAAAAGGACAATACGTGTGCACTTACAAAATGTAGGGGTGGGCTCTCAGTGATTTTCATTTTTTTGTGCATTGTCAACATTGTGAATGGTTTGTTTTTAGGTAGTGGAATCGAAAACTTTGTATCACAGAAAGTTGTGCACCTTGGGTCTGAAAGAGCGAGGAAAGTGCTCGTATGGGATTAGTTGTTCCTCGCTTTTACATCAATTTTTTTGTTTATTGCAGTGCGTTCCTGTGTGCCAGCGACAATGTCTCCATCAATGAAGTACAAGCAAACCATTAAACATCTGCAAGCCAAAGTAGCAGCACAGCGGAAAACTATCAAAAGACTGCAGAGACAGCCTCACCAAGCACCGTCATCGACTTCGAAGGCCCTTGAAGTTATCCGACCGCACGTCACCGAGGAGGTTTTTAAACTTCTTTCTGCACATGTTCGCTTGAGGCCCAAACGCAAGGGCAAGCGGTTTCCCGTGTGGTTCAAGAAATTCGCTCTTCACTTAAACTTCCGAGGTCCGCGAGCATACCGATTTCTGGCTCCATATTTTTCTTTGCCCTCCCGGCGTTCATTAAGGAGGTGGCTAGCTAATGTAAAGATGACTCCAGGCATAATTCCAGGAATCCTTACTTCCATTGCAACAAATACTCATGCTTGGAATGAACGGGACCGAGTGTGCGCTTTAGTTTTCGACGAAATAGCACTCAAAAAGAATTTGTACTATGATGCTTCAAGAGACGTTGTCCAGGGTTTTACAGATGATGGCACTCATCGCACTTCAACCATCGCTGATCGAGCACTGGTTTTTCTGCTTGTTGGTGTTTCGAGAAAGTGGGTTCAACCGGTTGCTTTTACTATAGGGCACACATCAACACCATCATCTGTTATGCATAACTTGCTGGTGTCACTCATTTTGGAGCTTAGGAGCATTAATATTGCAGTGAAAGCAGTCATTTGTGACCAGGGCAGTTCAAATGTAAGTCTCGCTAACCAACTAAGAGTGACTGTAGCAAAGCCTTTTTTTTGAAGTTAATGGTGAGCGGGTATATTACATTTTTGATGTTCCGCATTTAATTAAAACAACGCGGAATAATGTCCAAGCACACAAGTTATACATTGGGGATGACATCGTTAACTGGTCGCACATTGTAAGCCTTTACCAATCTTCACATGAGTTGCGGTTGCGATTGGCTCCAAAGTTGACTGAACGGCACGTTCATCAGAAACCTTTTTCTAATATGAAGGTCAGCAGAGCAACTCAGGTCCTCAGTGCATCAGTTTCGATTGCTATCACGGCAATGGTGTATGCGAAGGTGCTGCCTGCCTCGGCCATCACTACAGCTCAATTTTGTGATCGTATGGACAGGATTTTCGATGCCTTGAACAGCTCGAGTAAAAAAAGAACTTCGCAAAAGCTGCGGCATGCAATCATGAAAAATGATTCAGAGCTTATTGACTTCCTCCGAGGCCAGCTTCCCTGGATTGCATCATGGCAGTTTGTTGGCAGACGTCAACCACAAACCATCGTAGGTTGGCAAATTACAATTCAGGCAATTTGTCAACTATGGGACGACCTCTCCAAAAATTACAATTTTGAATACCTGTTAACACGCAGGCTTCAACAGGATCCTCTGGAGAACATATTTGGCCACATTAGGCAAAAACAGGGTTGCAACACCAACCCCAATGTAGCACAATTTATTTGTGGCCTGAAGCACATCTGCATAAGAAAACTCTTCAAGCTGTCAGAATACGGAAATGTCGAGGATGATGAATGTGACCTCCTCCAGGAGCAGCTCTCGCCATTCTCCCTCACCTGTGCGTCTCTTGTGGATAATGTGGAGTGTGCACAGCCATAGCCTGACGACTTTCCCGCTCTAGACGATCTCTCTGAACTTGCGACAAACATTCACTCCCATATTATCGATGACTCCGCTGCATATTATGGAGCTGGTTTTCTCATCAAACACTTCCTTCGGAATGCATGTGACGGTTGCAGTTGCCCACAGTTACTGAAAGACGACAGTGAGACGCTTAAGGGTACCCACCAGTATTTCACAATGCTCAAAGCATACCACGTCCCCAGCAAACTGTGCCATCAGAAGCAGCTTTTGCATACGTACAACAACTTGAATCTCACTTTCTTGCCATAATTGAGGCCACTGCACATCACCTGAAAGTGTACGATGTTTTGTATCACCATCTGTCAAGTGTTGGCGATTTTCATTTCTGCTCTGCTGGGTGTCGCGCTAAGTTTCTGAAAATGTCTTGCCGGGTTCGTTTATGTGGGCATGTGCGTTTTGTGAACCGAAACTTAGACAGGGTTAGGTTACAGTCTTCAATCTCAGGCATACACCTTGACAAGTTCAAAGGTTAGCAATTAGCGGCGGGTTTACACTAAAGTATTCGAGTTGAGCCGAATCCTGCAATAGCTTTGTTATGTTATTACTTCGTTACAGCAGACTTCATTATGGTATTATATGCTTATATTCAGTTCAACTGGACTAACCACTCCTTCGTTGCATTCATTGTTTTGGTTACCCGCTATGAGGAGTACGAACACTGTGTATTCGCTCGAAGTGATTTGCATAACCTTAAAAAGAATGTTGGGTATTTTTTGTAGCAAATACGGGCGAACTGTACACTTTACTGTGGGTCGCTTGGTCACTGTGTATGCTTTATCTCTCCAGCTCAAGTAATATATCGATAACAAAACCGCTTGTTGAAATGTCTTCGAGCGGGTAAGGAACACAGTATGAAGTGGGCACGGTTCATGCTATCACGCTCTTCGTATTTTAGCTTCTCATCAACCTCCTCATCTTGCCCATCAAAATTTTCAAAAGAATACCCAAACTTGTAGCGTTTGATGGGGCTGCGGACGCTGCCATTTTATTTTTATATAGCTTGTGAGTGATAACGTACGATGTAGAGCCTTTGTGAAAAATAATGAGCCAAAGTGGTTTCCTTCTGCTATTTATTAGCCCTGTAATACCGCTCTCGTAGCACCAATTAAAGTCCACAATTCTGGATAAAGTGATGACTACAATCTATTTTAGCTCGCAAGCGTCACAGCAACACCCAGACGCAAATCACTTGGGATCTTAAGTTTTTGATGAAGGCGACGCATAACAAAAGCCACAAGACCTGCCAGTGTTGTAGCATAAAGTTTGTCTTTCACGTAGTGAGCAAACTGCAAAGTACCTTTCTGAGGACAAGCAGGCATCAAGTCTGCTTTTTTTCATTTTGGACTAGCTGTTCTTAAGCACAGCCAGCATACTGCACCTTTGCCTTTCTGCTATATTGTGTCGTGTGGTTTCTGTGCACTCTTTTTTTCTATGCATTATTACGGTTAAGCCAAGGCGTGATTCGCTACTTCATTGCTGTGTATATGTCACTTCTTCCTTCTTCATCAGCATTGTGCGCTGTGTTTTTGCCATAGATCCTTACTTACCCACTGGCCCGGTGTGTCATTGTCACACCTGTCCCGTTTATTAGGGAGGCGATCGCCGGGCTAATTCCAAGAGCCGAAGTATCGGCCCCCCGAACCGCACCACGAAAGCGTGGACAATTTTGAAGTGGTCCTTTTTGGCGCGCCAGCGGACGCCGGCTGTGGCCCAAAGAACAAGTCAGAGCCGAGAGTTGATAAACAAACAAATTATATTCTCAATAATCGCAGATCGAAAACAAAACACAGAAATGCACACTCCACAATAGTTGCATACAATATGTCACCAATCAAACCAATCAATCAACGTACTACACAACACAATCGGCCACACTCAAAACAACGGACACAGACAACGATACGCACTATAATGCAGTCGCATGCATTGAACAACCAAGACACTTAAGGACTAAAGAGATAGAAAACCTATTCAGTCCAAAGTCCTTGGAACAAAAGTCCGAATGATACTCTTCCGAGAATCACTCACTCAAAGTCCAGCGTTGTTGTCGTTCCGCAGCTCTCGAAGTTTCTCTTCCAGGAAACCTCGCCGGAGTTTCTCTTCCAGGAAAACTCCCGTCTTCAATAGGCCACTCTCCAAGCTTCAAACTTCTTCGCCGGAAATCCGTCGGCTTCACACACGCAGCTGTTGCCCGCGTCTTCGCTCGATAGCGGTAAACCCACGCTCTTGCCTGTAGCTCGAGCCGTCCCTACGGACAAAAAACTTTGCCGACTACACGGCGGAATCTCTACGCGCTCCGGCGCTAACTTTCCGTCTACTCCTGTCACTACGGGCAGAACCTTCGCCGACTCCACGGCGGAATTCCTACGCGCTCCGGCGTTAACTTCCGTCACCTCCTGCATTCTCGTCTCGGCTGCTCGATTAAATACGTTCCGCGCCGCCTTCCAGAATTTTCTCGTCCTTTCGTCGGCGCGATACGCAGCGAAGGCTGGGAAGAGGGCGAGACTTTTGGAATGCCCTCTCCGGCGGGTGAGTCAACTCGGTATGACCACGCCTCCTTTGTTCTAGAAAGGTCGAGCGTTTGCCCGGCCGCCGCTGTGGGGTGAGGAGGTTCGTCTGCGAAGCCGTGCTTCTGCGGGGAGAGCGCGCGCCCGGGAGTCTTGGATGTTTGCTTTCTTTTTTTTTCTTTTTACCTCGCGGCGTTTCCACCGCCCGTTGTCGCAAGGATTTGGCGGCGCGCTCTTTTTTAGCGCTCGTTTTGTGACACTGCCCCCCACTTTAAGAATATTATCTCATAATATTCAAACCACACAAACGAGCGCGAACAGTCACCACACACTCTCACAGGCTGTAACACCATCAGTCGCTCATAACACTTCACATTCACAATAGATCACGCAATACAATCTTACATGGTAGTTCAATTCCACAACGCATGAAATATAGCCACAGGTACCTGCCTACAACACTTCATCACACATTCCAAACAATACAAACGTACAAAGTTCTGTCTATACAACAATTATACAACACTTTACATCACATCATCGCACAGAACACTGACTCGCTCGACATCCACTTGAGACACAGGATAACAAGAACATTAACACAACATATGGCACTCAACACTGCCAAACACATTCTGATTCGACCTCAGCACTTATCCTGAATACTTCGAACAGCGCTTGCGCCCCTTTTTGCGGTGCTCGCTCGATCTCTTCTTGTGCTTCCACGTTCTTTTTCGGCGAGCCCTTTCCAACGACGATATCTGAGGCGTCGTCTCAGCCATCGTTGTCTCTTCCGACACCGTTAATGCTTCATTACATTCGACGGGTCCTGTCTGTTTAATGCCTCTACATTTTGCCCGGCTGGCCAACTCCGTCTCCTTTACACTGTCAGTCGGTTGAGGTCGTGCCGACGTACGTCCAGTTGCTCGGCCCGTGAACTTATTCGACCCGATCGTCTTCTCCTTCGCTGTCTCTTGCGCCGCAGCTTCACCTTGGGCTCTAGTGAGATCCGTTACGGGATGCTCCTCCCCTGTATCTCGCGGCCGCTGTGTTGGCGAGCACTCTATCTTCGGGTCTTCTCCCAAACATTCTGGATCACTTGGCCCTCGCGCCCCGTCGATGTTTCCGATGACAAGGTCATACAGGGGGGTCGTCATACATAAAGCAGTAACCTTCCCGCTGAAGTACGGGGTTTCAACCTCAATTTCTGCTTCGGGAAGCATCCGAACTGTACGGTCAATTAAGCAAACCGGTTTCGTTTTGCCTGTTAACTCCTTTTCCCGTACCAAATCTCTCCGCACGATAACGGTGGAACTGCCGGTATCTCTTAACACCGTAACCTTTTTGCCCGCAACTTTTCCAGGCAGCGCTGGCATTCCCTTCGTGACACCGGTTGGCTGTTTTGACATTACAGCACCCACAATAGGAATTTTCTCCCCATTTTTCAATTCTACGAATCCATCGGTAACGGCATTATTATCAGATTTCGGTGCCGCTTGCACACAGGATACCTGGTGAGTTTGACTCACTCCGTTCCGACACGCATCTGCTTTGTGCCCAGTCTGACCACATTTGAAACATTTTACTGCCGTAGGGCTCGTAAAGATTGTTCGACAGTTTTTCGCGCGATGACCCACTCGGTTGCATAGAAAACATCGCGGAATGCTCTCTGGTGCACGCTTCTTTTCTTCGGGAGCCAATTTCTTCGAATCGTCGGGACACTCCTTCTTTACCTTGGCCAAATTAGTGCCACCTTGCGCCTCCAAGAATTGATCAGCCAATTCAAGCATGTCTTCAAGTGAGTTAGCTCTCCTCTCTTTCAAATACAGCGACAGGCCTGGGTGGCAACTAGTTAGAAATTGTTCTCTAATTAGGAGCTCTCTAAGCTCATCGTACTCCTGTGCTGTCCCTGAAAGTTCAATCCATCTGTCGAAATAATGGCAAAGTCGGGCGGCATACTGCGTAGCCGTCTCACCATCAGCTGGCTTTCCTGTCCGAAATCTGTCCCGGAAACCTTCCACGGTAAATCTAAATCGCTTCAACAGAGCCGCTTTCACCTTTGCGTAGTTGGCTGCATCGGTCGGCGTTAGCCTGCCGTACACACTGAGCGCTTCGCCACTCAAGCAAGTACTCAAAGCAGTTGCCCATTGCTGTTCCGGCCAATTCTGGCTCTTCGCAATCGTCTCAAATCTGTGGAGGTACGCGTCTAGGTCGTCCTTCCTTTCATCAAATGCTACGAGCAACTTGCTTGGGTTCAAGCGGAAGCCATGATCCTCTCGTTCGCTGCTTTCAACTCTAGCTTGGACGGGAGTTTCACTTCGCTGTTGCAAACGGAGCCGCTCGAGTTCCATCTCGTGCTGCCGCTGCCGCTCCCTTTCAGCCATCTCTGCTTCTCTTTCTTCTCTCGCCCTCTCAGCCGCCAGCTTTTCTCTCTCCAGCTCCAACTTCAATTGCTGCTCTCTTTCTTCTTTCGCCCTTTCAGCTGCAAGCTTTTCTCTCTCCAACTTCAACTGCTGCTCTCTTTCTTCCTTCGCCCTTTCAGCTGCAAGCTTTTCTCTCTCCAACTCCAACTGCTGCTCTCTTTCTTCCTTCGCCCTCTCTGCCGCCAACCTCTCTCTCTCCAGCTCGGCTGCTTTTTCTTCTTTGGCTCTCTCTTTTTCTTCTTTTTCCTTCTGGGTGACCCACTTCCGTAGTTCGGCGCCAGAAAGACCCATCTTTTCACCAAGAGCAACTAACTTTTCGAGATCCATGGTGTCTCGCAACTCGCAAATACAACCTTGCCGCGTGCAAAAAGTATCTGCCTAAATCGATCTATCGGAACACTCCCCTGCACTCGTTAACGAGAACACTGCACAACACACAAAATCGTTCCGATAGCACTATCAACAACTCGAGGCTCTTTCTCACTACTTTGGACACACTGTGCACCAAAAGGTCCTGTCTCGCGGACGCCAGATTAATTGTCACACCTGTCCCGTTTATTAGGGAGGCGATCGCCGGGCTAATTCCAAGAGCCGAAGTATCGGCCCCCCGAACCGCACCACGAAAGCGTGGACAATTTTGAAGTGGTCCTTTTTGGCGCGCCAGCGGACGCCGGCTGTGGCCCAAAGAACAAGTCAGAGCCGAGAGTTGATAAACAAACAAATTATATTCTCAATAATCGCAGATCGAAAACAAAACACAGAAATGCACACTCCACAATAGTTGCATACAATATGTCACCAATCAAACCAATCAATCAACGTACTACACAACACAATCGGCCACACTCAAAACAACGGACACAGACAACGATACGCACTATAATGCAGTCGCATGCATTGAACAACCAAGACACTTAAGGACTAAAGAGATAGAAAACCTATTCAGTCCAAAGTCCTTGGAACAAAAGTCCGAATGATACTCTTCCGAGAATCACTCACTCAAAGTCCAGCGTTGTTGTCGTTCCGCAGCTCTCGAAGTTTCTCTTCCAGGAAACCTCGCCGGAGTTTCTCTTCCAGGAAAACTCCCGTCTTCAATAGGCCACTCTCCAAGCTTCAAACTTCTTTGCCGGAAATCCGTCGGCTTCACACACGCAGCAGTTGCCCGCGTCTTCGCTCGATAGCGGTAAACCCACGCTCTTGCCTGTAGCTCGAGCCGTCCCTACGGACCAAAAACTTTGCCGACTACACGGCGGAATCTCTACGCGCTCCGGCGCTAACTTTCCGTCTACTCCTGTCACTACGGGCAGAACCTTCGCCGACTCCACGGCGGAATTCCTACGCGCTCCGGCGTTAACTTCCGTCACCTCCTGCATTCTCGTCTCGGCTGCTCGATTAAATACGTTCCGCGCCGCCTTCCAGAATTTTCTCGTCCTTTCGTCGGCGCGATACGCAGCGAAGGCTGGGAAGAGGGCGAGACGGTTGGAATGCCCTCTCCGGCGGGTGAGTCAACTCGGTATGACCACGCCTCCTTTGTTCTAGAAAGGTCGAGCGTTTGCCCGGCCGCCGCTGTGGGGTGAGGAGGTTCGTCTGCGAAGCCGTGCTTCTGCGGGGAAAGCGCGCGCCCGGGAGTCTTGGATGTTTGCTTTCTTTTTTTTCTTTTTACCTCGCGGCGTTTCCACCGCCCGTTGTCGCAAGGATTTGGCGGCGCGCTCTTTTTTAGCGCTCGTTTTGTGACAGTCATACTTCACCAGCTTCTCGGCTTCTGCCAACTCTAGCGATGTGTGCGTTGTCTGTGTTCTCTATGTATTTGTTACAATATTTGTTACAATTTATTTGTAAGGCGAGATGCATTTGTTGTCTACCTTTGTCATATTGTGCTTTTTATATTCTCATACTCTACCTTGCCTTTGAATAAAACATTGCGGATGCTCTGTTTCTTTGACTGATATATCAATTGATCACTTGTTCCAAAAGAAAAACACAAGCGCGATGAATACGACCGTAGTGAATTATAATTACCTGCATCTCTTTTTATTATAACTTAATCGAAATAAAAATTACGTCACGACCGATTCGCATGAACCACTGAACAAAACAAAACAGGGAATCACTGAATCAAAACGACCTACAAAAACTATCCATTTGGGCGATGAATAGTGGTCTGAAATCATGAACTTTCGTCATAGCCAAACGTCGGTTATGCAAAGTAATTCAAAATTTGCGCCAGTGAACCCGAAACCGGAAGCGCACGCCACTTGCTCTCATCAACCACTAGGTGTGCTAGAGTCGATTGGGCCGCTGGGGTCTATGGGAGTGTCCACTCTTCACCTTTTTTTATTTCTCTATGGCATCAGCGCGAAATGCAGCATGTCGCATTTCGCGCCGGTTGACGACGATATATATGACTGGTGCAAACATGATAATCCTGACACGCGTGTCATGTAAGAACATGACAACATACCACGCTCATTGCGTGGTCGCGATCGTTTCGCTACACTGTAAACAGAAATAAGCCGGAATGGGAGTAAATGACCTTGTCCTCTAGCGCACACCCAGATGGGAGTTTTAAAAAACCCGTCTCTCTGGGAGTAAAAAATTTACTCCCCATCAGAAGGGGGTTTTCGCATGTTGTCAGGGGGGTTTTTATTTACATCCATAGGGGAACTTTTTCAGGTCAGTATGGGAGTAAATTTTTTGCATAGACCGAGAAAAAAAATGACGTCAGCAGCCGTACCATGCGCAAGCGTAACTTTAATTACATTACATTTAATACGCACAACAATGATTACAGTACACAAACATTATCACAACGTTCACGTAATATCACAACACTCGCACTCACCACAGCTTGCCACACGCAGCACACACATACCATATAGTCACCGAGTATATATAGGCACCACATTCTGACCTCCTGTAGCCCAGGTGAAAGCCTTTTTTTCTAATAATTAAGCAATAAATACGCACGGCGTAAGTATGAACTTGCGGCGGTCTGATGTAAGCACTTCAACACACATGCCTTTTATCCTAATCCTGCCTAATATTTAATATTGTTTCACTATAACGAAAAAGTTTTATCAGTTGACGCTCTGTCGTACAGGCTGAATTCGCATCAGCAGTGCTGTTTGTGGACCCGTAAAATGCACTGAATCACACACAAAGTGCGCGCGACCTTGAATGAACACATTAACGAGGCACATTCAGCAGCTCCAGCGATGAACCGAGGTAGACCGCCGCTACCGCGTTCGACGACTAGGCCTCACTCACGAGTACGGCACGGTGATTCGATGAATGACAGCTGGCGATCACAAAATGCTTGCTGATGTGCAGTTTACGTCTCGTTTTCCCCATGCACAGAAATAGGTGTCCGCTATCCACGCAGTTTAAGCTACGGAGCGATAGACTTAAACGAATGAGACGGTTCGCAGTCGCTGTTCCCGTTGCTCGCATGCATTGCATGTATAGCTCGCAGAGCTCGCCACGGCGGCCGGTGCGCAGTGCGAGCTCGATACGATGCCGGCTTGATACCGACGCCATAGCGAGGCCTTCCTACCGCTTAGATGTTGCAGCCGGTGAAATACCGGTGACACTCCGAGAAGCCACTATCGGAGGAGACGGGGCGAGCGCGTCGCCGGCGCAACTCTCAGACCGGTTGCCGGCCAGCCTGCCGTAGTCGAGCGAAGCCTACTTCGAACCGCTTCGAAGTTTTACGGTGCAATCGCTGACGATCGTACTCCGCCTCGTTCGGCGCTCGCCTTGTAGTTAGTCATTGACAGCTGCGGTGGCAAGGCGCAGAAGACTGTTATACATCCCAGCAGCCTTCATTTTTTGTGAAACACATTCTTTGCATCGCCGGTGGTCGGTGCTAGCTCGTGGCGCTTGCCGTGGTGGCCAGCGCACAGTGCGAGTTCGATACGATGCCGGCTTGATACCGACGGCATAGCGAGGCCTTCTTACCACTTAGATGTTGCAGCCGGTGAAATACCGGTGACACTCCGAGAAGCCACTATCGGCGGAGACGGGGTGAGCGCGTCGCCGGCGCAACTCTCAGACCGGTTGCCGGCCAGCCTGCCGTAGTCGAGCGAAGCCTACTTCGAACCGCTTCGAAGTTTTACGGTGCAATCGCTGACGATCGTACTCCGCCTCGTTCGGCGCTCGCCTTGTAGTTAGTGCAAGGCGCAGAAGACTGTTATACATCCCAGCAGCCTTCATTTTTTGTGAAACACATTCTTTGCATCGCCGGTGGTCGGTGCTAGCTCGTGGCGCTTGCCGCGGTGGCCAGCGCACAGTGCGAGTTCGATACGATGCCGGCTTGATACCGACGGCATAGCGAGGCCTTCTTACCACTTAGATGTTACAGCCGGTGAAATACCGGTGACACTCCGAGAAGCCACTATTGGCAGAGACGGGGTGAGCGCGTCGCCGGCGCAATTCTCAGACCGGTTGCCGGCCAGCCTGCCGTAGTCGAGCGAAGCCTACTTCAGACCACTTCGAAGTTTCTGATGGTGAAACTCCAGGAGCAGCCGCTGACGATCGTAACAGCTTACTTTTGCTACCATTAATTTATTCTTCGAAGTTTTTTGTTACTCGGCGCTTTGAAGCGTGGCATTCAGGACGTTTCGTTGAGGAATCGGACCGATGTGCAGCGTGGTTTAAGGTGCGAAATATATTGAAATGTTCCCAGTAAATACCAACCGGTCGTTGCTATTCTTCGCTGCACTTATAATTTCGTTGCCTGTGGACAGATGCTTACACGGTTAGCCACACAAATCACATGTGTTTCACACCGACGTGCAAACATATGCCCGTACAGACACGTACACACACACACACACACACACACACACACACACACACACACACACACACACACACACACACACACACACACACACACACACACACACACACACACACACACACACACACACATGTACACACACACGTCACGGCCAAAGAGGGTTTTTAAAGCTCCTATAGGGAGATTGTAACCACGTGACCTGAAACTCCCTGGGGAGTTTAACAAGGTCATGTCGTTCATAAACTCTGTGATTAAGGAGGGGGCGTTTTACGATGACATGTGCCGAGTTCACTCCCTACCAGGGAGTAAATAATTGGGGCAGGGGAGTTTTGTGGGCTCATGTGCTGGAGAAACTCCCATCTCGGCTAACTTTTGTTCACAGTGAAGCTTCACATATACTAAATTTGGTATCACGTGACATGAATAGATGACGAAGGTAAACGACACATCCAAATATGAGAATCGTGACACACAAGTCAAGTACGGCATCATTCACCTCCACCTCGTAACGTTAACCCGGCTGCGGCAGCTGCATTTCCGATGGAGGCGGAAACGTTGTAGGCCCGTGTGCTCAGATTTGGGTGCACGTTAAAGAACCCCAGGTGGTCAAAAAATTCGGAGTCCTCCACTACGGCGTCTCTCATAATCATATGAAGGTTTTGGGACGTTAAACCCCCATTTATTAATCAATCAATCAATCAATCACCTCGTAACGTTGTGCTGATTTCAAAGTGACCTATCAACATTTCTCATTGGTGCTTTGTATATCATCGATTCCCACTTTACTAGGGATCTGCCAATTTTTTTTAGAGCTCGTAGCGTCATTTGACGAAAGCAGAAAACATTTTTTTACCTCACTTTGAGAATTTATTCTGAATTCCAGACCGCGTGGTGGCACTATAATATTTGGCTCGCGTGTTCTCGGGAGCCTGGAATTCCGATCGGCACCGTTTTCTGACCAGGCTTCTTGGTGACGCTGGACCTGTCCCCCCCCCCTCCACCCCTCCTTCCAATGAGAATATAGTGTAACGGCTCTTCTACTTCGACCGCTTCGTGTATAAACAAGCGAAACTGCGCCGCGCGTCACAAGCGCACTGCTGGAAAGCGGGATTGTCAGGACAGTGTTTTGGGTGGAGGCGGAAAAGGGAGAACTGGCGGAAGCTGTCCGCGATAACCCGGTCGGACGGAGCCGACGGGACGACGCCAGTCCTGGCTTCATTCAGCGTCCCGTCGCCTTCGCGCTAACGCGAGGTGACATATCCGGGTTACTGAGCCATGCACCCTAATCCGCAAGGGACCCTCCTGTCGACGGGAGGAGCCCTTCCGGCAAATGCGTGTGTTCTTAGCTAACTCCAGTTTTTACCCTCACACAAGCACACGTAAACACGCACACACGCAGACTCCCCGCTCCCACCAAATACGCACAACAAATGCACGCACCATCAAGCTTTATCTCAACATGCAATCTCCCAAAAGGAAAAAAAATGTTGTCATCTTGTAATTTCAGCAGAGGACTCCGCGAATTCCTATGCGCAATTCTCGGCATGAAAAGCTTCTTACTTGATGAAAAATGAGTTGTGAATTCCTGAGCAAGTCAATCAAAAATGTGTACTTCGTGGTCCATGGTTATAGTAACTATATATAGTGTAAGCAAAAACTATCCGAGTTTGGGGTTTTTCCGGCTCATGACCTCTGAAAACTCTCTCGCGTTCAAAATTACTACCTCGCGTAGGAGTAAAAGATGGTACATGACATAGTTTTACCACCACCTCTCAGGCAAGTAGTAAAAGGATGTCAAAATCCAGTTTTACCACTTAGGGAGTTTTCTATCACGTGATTTTTAACCTGCGTTTCAGAGTTTATTACCACGTGACTGCAAGGTGCAGCTGCTTCGGCGGCTTTTGTCCCATACCCCCCTTGTGACGCTCTTAGTGAATACTGAAGGTACGCGAAGCCCACAGATGTTTTTTTTGTTTTTTTTTTCATCGCCCTGCCTCTGGACTGACCTCGAGTCAGCGCACTTTTACTAGAACTGGGGGCAGCATAAGCACTACAAGCGAGAACAGCATTCTTTGAACGAAAAAAAAATAAAAATACGGGGGGGGGGGCTCTCAAAACAGAAAAAAAAGCAAGAAAACCTGCGGTGGAAAGTTGTCCTGCATATTTTCGCAAATTGTTGCTTTTGCTCGGCGGTGGCATTGGAGACAGACAGTGCAAGAAGCTCGGTATTTGTGTGTCTGGTTGGGCTGATGGATCTCGCGTGTTTCCTACATCATCGAGCGACCGTGCTCTTCTGAGCGCCTCCGAACCTGCACGTCGCGGATATCTCCAGTTCGCGGATATCTCCAGATCTGCCAGCGGTAACAAAATCAATCTGGTGTCATCGTCCGTGCTTGCCTGCTGGAGAAGCAATAAGCAAAATGCTTCACTCTGTCGTCAGCACCGAGCCGCGGCCACCAGTGACCAGTGGAAGTGTGTCGCCGGGGCAGGTGAAAGAAGCATCCCATATATTTTGTTCCACAGTAGGCGATGTCTGCACGAGTAAAGTGCTGCCCGAATTGCCCACCTCATACACCAACCGTTCTCAAACATGTAGCACGAAGCCGATAAGAGGCAGACGGAACCAACAAGCGGCGGCCGGTGAGCACGAAGAAAACCCGGGCCTGCCCGGATGGTGGTCTTTCGTTGGAAGTATGCATACACCGCCCCGTCTCCGCAAGATAGCGGTCACGTGTTCATTTGTGTCTAAAATGATGACGAAATTCGCACAGGCTATGTGTTCTGCGATCGCCAGCTGTGTTTCATCGGATAGCCGTGCTCCTCGAAAAGGCCTAGAACGCCGTCGGTAAGAAGCTTGTGTCCAGGCACCGCTCCTCTACGCCCGTTGTGATGAATACGTGCTGCTACCGTGTTTGTGCACCGTCGCCGAATGAAAATCATTGAGCTACCATGCTTTGTGCGTACTTAGGTATATTTTATGGACTTGTGCATCAGCAGTGCTAACACGCGTGGGGCAAAGAGTCCGGTGTGCCAAGCAATTATTGGATAATCAAAAAGGTGAGATCGTGTAGATTTATAATAAAAGGTCGGTGTGACATTTAGTGCCTTACAGCCCACCTGAAGCTTACGCTTGCACCTTCAAGCATTGTTGGTAATCGATGCAAAAAAAGAGCTCTCCTACCGGTACTA
This sequence comes from Rhipicephalus annulatus, assembly GCA_013436015.1. NCBI lineage: Eukaryota > Metazoa > Arthropoda > Arachnida > Ixodida > Ixodidae > Rhipicephalus > Rhipicephalus annulatus. The sequence continues at coordinate 40,142 of WOVY01001309.1, read as the reverse complement.
CACGGCCGGTCAAAAAGTCGTGCCAATATATATACCGGATTGTCGAAGTGTAGTTGTCACAGAACGAGCGCTAAAAAAGAGCGCGCCGCCAAATCCTTGCGACAACGGGCGGGAGAAACGCCGCGAGGTAAAAAGAAAAAAAAAGAAAGCAAACATCCAAGGCTCCCGGGCGCGCGCTCTCCCCGCAGAAGCGTGGCTTCACGACGAACCTCCTCCCCCCACAACGGCGGCCGAGCAAGCACTCGATTTTTCCAGAACGAAAGGGGCGTGGTCATACCGAGTTGACTCATACCGAGTCATACCGTGGTCATACCGAGTCATACCGTGGCGTGGTCATACCGAGTCATACCGAGAAGTTTGAAGCTTGGAGAGAGGCCTATTGTAGACGGGAGTTTTCCTGGAAGAGAAACTCCAGGGAGGTTTCCTGGAAGAGAAACTTCGAGGGCCGCGGAACGACAACAACGCTGGACTTTGAGTGAGTGATTCTCGGAAGAGTATCATCTCGACTTTGGTTCCAAGAACTTTGGACTGAATAGGTTTTCTATCTCTTTAGTCTTTAAGTGTCTTGGTTGTTCAATGCATGCGACTGCATTGTAGTGCGTATTGTTGTCCGTGTCCGTTGTTTCTTGTGTGGCTGATTGTATTGTGTAGTACGTTGATTGATTGGTTTGATTGGTGACATATTGTATGCAACTATTGTGGAGTGTGCATTTTTGTGTATTGTTTTCGATCTGCCATTATTGAGAATATAATTTGTTTGTTTATCAACTCTCGGCTCTGACTTGTTCTTTGGGCCACAGCCGGCACCGCTGGTGCGCCAAAAAGGACCACTTCTAAATTGTCCACGCTTTCGTGGTGCGGTTCGGGGGCCGATACTTCGGCTCTTGGAATTAGCCCGGCGATTGCCTCCCTAATAAACGGCACATGTGTGACAATTAATCTGGCGTCCGCGATACAGGACCTTTTGGTGCACAGTGTGTCCAAAGTAGTGAGAAAGAGCCTCGAGTTGTTGATAGTGCTATCGGAACGATTTTGTGTGTTGTTCAGTGTTCTCGTGAACGAGTGCAGGAGAGTGTTTCGATAGACTGATTTAGGCAGATACTTTTTGCACGCGGCAAGGTTTTATTTGAGAGTTGCGAGACACAATGGATCTCGAAAAGTTAGTTGCTCTTGGTGAAAAGATGGGTCTTTCTGGCGCTGAACTACGGAAGTGGGTCACCCAGAAGGAAAAAGAAGAAAAAGAGAGAGCCAAAGAAGAAAAAGCAGCCGAGCTGGAAAAAGAGAGGATGGCGGTCGAAAGAACCAAAGCGGAAAAAGAAGCTGAGTTGGAGAGAGAAAAGCTGGCGGCTGAGAGGGCGAGAGAAGAAAGAGAAGCGGAGATGGCTGAAAGGGAGCGGCAGCGGCAGCACGAGATGGAACTCGAGCGGCTCCGTTTGCAACAGCGAAGTGAAACTCCCGTCCAAGCTAGAGTTGAAAGCAGCGAACGGGAAGATCACGGCTTCCGCTTGAACCCAAGCAAGCTGCTCGTAGCGTTTGATGAAAGGAAGGACGACCTTGACGCGTACCTCCACAGATTTGAGACGATTGCGAGGAGCCAGAATTGGCCGGAACAGCAATGGGCAACTGCTTTGAGTACCTGCTTGAGTGGTGAAGCGCTCAGTGTGTACGGTAGGCTGACGCCGACCGATGCAGCCAACTACGCAAAGGTGAAAGCGGCTTTGTTGAAGCGATTTAAATTCACTGTGGAAGGATTCCGGGACAGATTTCGGACAGGAAAGCCAGCTGACGGTGAGACGGCTACGCAGTATGCCGCCCGACTTTGCCATTATTTCGACAGATGGATTGAACTTTCAGGGACAGCACAGGAGTACGATGAGCTTAGAGAGCTGCTAATTAGAGAACAATTTCTTACTAGTTGCCACCCAAGCCTGTCACTGTACTTAAAAGAGAGGAAGGCTGGCTCACTTGAAGACATGCTTGAATTGGCTGATCAATTCTTGGAAGCGCAAGGTGGCACTAATTTGGCCAAGGTAAAGAAGGAGTGTCCCGATGATTCGAAGAAATTGGCTCCCGAAGAAAAGAAGCGTGCACCAGAGAGCATTCCGCGATGTTTTCTCTGCAACCGAGTGGGTCATCGCGCGAAAAACTGTCGAACGATCTTTACGAGCCCTACGACAGTAAAATGTTTTAAGTGTGGTCAGACTGGGCACAAAGCAGATGCTTGTCGGAACGGAGTGAGTCAAACTCACCAGGTGTCCTGTGTTCAAGCGGCACCGAAATCTGATAATAATGCCGTCACCGATGGATTCGTAGAGTTGAAGAATGGGGAGAAAATTCCTATTGTGGGTGCTGTAATGTCAGAACAGCCAACCGGTGTTACAAAAGGAATGCCAGCGCTGCCTGGAAAAGTTGCGGACAAAAAGATTACGGTGTTAAGAGATACCGGCAGCTCCACTGTTATCGTGAGGAGAGATTTGGTACGGGAAAGTGAGTTAACAGGCAAAACGAAACCGGTTTGCTTAATTGACCGTACAGTTCGGATGCTTCCCGAAGCAGAAATTGAGGTTGAAACCCCGTACTTCAGCGGGAAGGTTACTGCTTTATGCATGACGACCCCCCTGTATGACCTTGTCATCGGAAACATCGACGGGGCGCGAGGGCCAAGTGATCCAGAATGTTTGGGAGAAGACCCGAAGATAGAGCCCTCGCCAACACAGCGGCCGCGAGATACAGTGGAGGAGCATCCCGTGACGGATCTCACTAGAGCCCAAGGTGAAACCGCGGCGCAAGAGACAGCGAAGGAGAAGACGATCGTGTCGAATAAGTTCACGGGCCGAGCAACCGGACTTACGTCGGCACGACCTCAACCGACCGACAATGTAAAGGAGACGGAGTTGGCCAGCCGGGCAAAATGTAGAGGCTTGATCAAGCGGGTAAATAAACAGACAGGACCCGTCGAATGTTATGACGCGTTAAGGGTGTCGGAAGAGACAACGATGGCTGAGACGACGCCTCAGATATCGTCGTTGGAAAGGGCTCGCCGAAAAAGAACGTGGAAGCACAAGAAGAGATCGGGCGAGCACCGCAAAAAGGGGCGCAAGCGCTGTTCGAAGTACTCAGGATAGGTGCTGAGGTGGAATCAGAATGTGTTTGGCAGGGCTGAGTGCCATATGTTGTGTTAATGTTCTTGTTATCCGGTGTCACAAGTGTCGAAGTGTTGTGCTGTGATGTGATGTATAGTGTTGTATAATTGTTGTAATGAGAGAACTTTGTACGTTTGTATTGTTTGGAATGTGTGATGAAGTGTTGTAGTGATGTGCCTGTGGTTATATTTCATGTGCTGTGTAATTGAATTACAATGTACAATTGTATTAAGTGATCTATTGTGAATGTGAAGTGTCACGAGCGACGGTTTGTGTTACAGTCGTTCAGAGTGTGTGGTGACTGTTCGCGCTCGTTTGTGTGGTTTGAATATTATGAGATAATATTCTTAAAGTGGGGGGCAGTGTCACAAAACGAGCGCTAAAAAAGAGCGCGCCGCCAAATCCTTGCGACAACGGGCGGGAGAAACGCCGCGAGGTAAAAAGAAAAAAAAAAGAAAGCAAACATCCAAGGCTCCCGGGCGCGCGCTCTCCCCGCAGAAGCACGGCTTCGCAGACGAACCTCCTCACCCCACATCGGCGGCCCAGCAAGGCCGCGATTTTTCTAGAACGAAGGAGGCGTGGTCATACCGAGTTGACTCACCGGCCGGAGAGGGCATTCCAACCGTCTCGCCCTCTTCCCAGCCTTCGCTGCGCATCGCGCCGGCGAAATGAGGAGAACGTTCTGAAAGGTGGCGCGGAAAGTATTTAATCGAGCGGCCGAGACGAGACAGCAGGAGGTGACGGAAGTTAACGCCAGAGCGCGTAGGGATTCCGCCGTGTAGTCGGCGAAGGTTTCGTTCGTAGTGACGAAGCAGGAGATAGAGAGGAATTCCACCTGAGGGGTGAAGGCTCGGCTACAGGCAAGAGTGTGTGTTTACCGCTATCGAGCGAAGACGCGGGGCAACAGCTGCGTGTGTGAAGCCGACGTGGTCCGGCGAAGAAGTTTGAAGCTTGGAGAGAGGCCTATTGTAGATGGGAGTTTTCCTGGAAGAGAAACTCCGGCGAGGTTTCCTGGAAGAGAAACTTCGAGGGCCGCGGAACGACAACAACGCTGGACTTTGAGTGAGTGATTCTCGGAAGAGTATCATCTCGACTTTGGTTCCAAGAACTTTGGACTGAATAGGTTTTCTATCTCTTTAGTCTTTAAGTGTCTTGGTTGTTCAATGCATGCGACTGCATTGTAGTGCGTATTGTTGTCCGTGTCCATTGTTTCTTGTGTGGCTGATTGTATTGTGTAGTACGTTGATTGATTGGTTTGATTGGTGACATATTGTATGCAACTATTGTGGAGTGTGCATTTTTGTGTATTGTTTTCGATCTGCCAATATTGAGAATATAATTTGTTTGTTTATCAACTCTCGGCTCTAACTTGTTCTTTGGGCCACAGCCGGCGTCCGCTGGCGCGCCAAAAAGGACCACTTCTAAATTGTCCACGCTTTCGTGGTGCGGTTCGGTGGGCCGATACTTCGGCTCTTGGAATTAGCCCGGCGATTGCCTCCCTAATAAACGGGACATGTGTGACAGTAGTCAAGCAACGAGCAACGCGTGCAGTCTGTTCTAGTGGTGTATTATTCTGCATTTTTTGTGTGTGCGTGTTTGTCTCTATGTGAATCTATGTGTCACCAATTCTGACGTTCAATAAATTCAGTCAATTCTGCTATTCAATAAATTTGTGGTCTCTGGGCGAATGCACCCGTCAATTTTTATTTTTTTGCCACCAGAAATAACTCCCAGTAATCACCTCAAAAACCTCGTGAAGGTAGTAAAAATTTACTCTCTCTATACTCGCTGAAAACCTCACTGGGGTAAATATTTACTACTCTCCCTACGTTCAAAAACTCAGTTAGCACGAGAGTAATTTTTTACCTCGGTAGTAGATGGTAAAAATGAAAACCAGGAGAGGTAGTGCGGTAGAGGTCAAATGGTTTACCCAGTTTTTGAGGTTATTTCAGGTCCTTTTTTAGTGTGTATAATACTATAGTTTTTTACTCGATTTTAGTGACTCTTGAGCTCAAAAGCTGGAAGTTTGTAATCGCTGTTAGCTAATCTTGCTGGTGGTCCATATCTCAACCGCTGCTCTTTCGGGAAATCTCTATACAGGGCAGACGCCAGCGGGGGGGAGGAGGGAGGGCCTACGAGGGGTTCTTCAGTGTGCCCTGCTCTTATACATTCATTCCCCCTGTTCTTCTCATAGTGCATGTACTCGATGATGGTATAGTTTCGATACAACATTTACGTTATATCGAAATGCAGATTGCTTCGTTATCTTGGATCAACGAATCAGTGCCACCTACGCGAGTGCGTGCATGCATTTAGTTGCAGAAATATACGATCACATCTGAAGTTATTTCTGAAAATAGGTATATATGCGCACAACAGCACGAACAGTGATTCCTGATGATGTGGGCATCTATGTTCGAGGGAATGGAACGTTTGTCGCGTAGTAGCCGTAAATCGATGCGTTATTGTATAATCGTTTTTGAAAGAAATACACTTTCTTAGTGCGCAGGGAATGTTTTAGGAAGAAAACCTACGTTTTAGAAAGAAGATCGGCAAATGTTCCTTGCCCACGAAGAAAGTGGATTTCTTTCAAAAATGCATTACCAACCAGCCCAAGTAGCCACTCTTCTGCTATATACTCTGCTGCGTATATTTCAGTTTTATGTAAAACTCATCACTCCATCACTCCTGACATCATGTACCCTGTATGGTTTTGAAGCTGGATGATTATTTATTTTATTTATTCACTTAAAACTACTTTACAGGCCTCATGAGGAGCATTGAGTAAGGGGACACAAGGCAAGAAAAAAACAACAAAATAAACGAATACATGAGTGCAAAAAGAGTGTACAATTTTAACGTGCTGGCAATGCGATGTAATGAATATAGTAAAGTGAGGAAAATGCTAAGAATGTTCAAAAGATAATGAGCAAATATTATGAATTGTTACAAACGGAACAGTGCATCGGTAGCGTACAAAAAAAAACTTCAAAATAAATGAAAATACCATGAGTACACACAAAACATCAAAACCTAAACTAGAGAAGACTGTTCGTGAAGCAGTGCTAAAATTAGGAGAAATACAACAACGATAGTTTGAAACAGCTTCCAAGAAAAAAAATACAAGTTCGTGGTAGCGCAGAGCTTGACACAAGAGGGAGGGAAAAAAAAGAAAAAAAGTTCGCATTACGCATTACAAAAGAGAATGTAGACATGATGAGTGTTAATGTTTGTTATGATGAGAACTATCGAGTTAACAGTTCTCTAAATTAATCTTTGTTCGTTTGTGTAACAGTTTTGTCAGGAAGTGAATTACATAATAGAATAGGTCGTGGTGAGCCTGATGAGTTATTATGCGTCTGTGGTCCTCTAAATGCGATTATAACTGAAATTGTTCTAAAGAAGCCGGGATCTGCGGGATGCGCACGTACCGATAGCAATTTTGATTGCTTCGATTGATCAACATATCTGTGGAACAACAGTGCTACGTCACGTCGGCTACTTGGAGTTTCAAGGGAAATGCTCTGTTTTATTTGCGTTATGCTTAACATGTAGTTATATTAGTGCGAAATACATTGACAAGCTCGATTTTGGGTAGCCTGTGACATGAGAATCAAGTATGAATAATATGGACACCTTGTGAGAGACGCAAATTGAAGCTGCGGAAGTACAAATGCAAGTTTACGAACGCTAGATGGGCATTTATGTACGTTGCGGCGAATGTACCCAAGAGATTTGGGAGCGTTAGCGCATATGGTTGTGATATGAGAGGTCCAGGAAAGGCTTGGCGTAAAATTTACGCATATATATTTGTTTGATGAAGTCTAAGACACTAAGGTTGTATTTATGTAGTACCAGAAGTTGTTATTTGAAGTTTTACGCGAAAACATTATTATTTTACATTTGGATGAGTTGACTCTAGTTCTCCAGGCAATCACACACATTCGTAATGATTTCGAGTTCGCGTTGCAAAAAAAGATGATCGTCGGGTCGTATATAAATGGTGGATATAATATACAGTCATCTGCGAATGCACGCATGTAGAATGAAATGTTATTAGGTAGATCGTTGATATAAAGGAGAAAGAGCAACAGTACTAACACATTACCCTGTGTTACCCCCGAGTGGATATATGCAAGTGATGGCGTATCATTGTTAACGATTGTGAACTGCTGATGGTTTGTTAGAAAGTTGCGCATTGAAGAGAGCGTCAATCTGCCTGATATTAGAACTGGTAAATTTCAAATTAGGCAGCAGTGGGCTACGTGGTCGAAGGCTCTGGTGAAGTAGGGGGAAATTGAATCTCTTTGAAGACTACAATTTATGTTAAAATGTATGTCTGCAGCACGGTGCAAGAATACTTTAGGTGAGTGTCACACATGTCCCGTTTATTAGGGAGGCAATCGCCGGGCTAATTTCAAGAGCCGAAGTATCGGCCCCCCGAACCGCACCACGAAAGCGTGGACAATTTAGAAGTGGTCCTTTTTGGCGCGCCAGCGGACGCCGGCTGTGGCCCAAAGAACAAGTCAGAGCCGAGAGTTGATAAACAAACAAATTATATTCTCAATAATGGCAGATCGAAAACAATACACAAAAATGCACACTCCACAATAGTTGCATACAATATGTCACCAATCAAACCAATCAATCAACGTACTACACAATACAATCAGCCACACTTGAAACAACGGACACGGACAACAATACGCACTACAATGCAGTCGCATGCATTGAACAACCAAGACACTTAAAGACTAAAAAGATAGAAAACCTATTCAGTCCAAAGTTCTTGGAACCAAAGTCTAGATGATACTCTTCCGAGAATCACTCACTCAAAGTCCAGCGTTGTTGTCGTTCCGCAGCCCTCTCGAAGTTTCTCTTCCAGGAAACCTCGCCGAAGTTTCTCTTCCAGGAAACCTCCCGTCTTCAATTGGCCACTCTTCAAACTTCAACTTCTTCGCCGGAAAACCGTCGGCTTCACACACGCAGCTGTTGCCCGCGTCTTCGCTCGACAGCGGTAAACACACACTCTTGCCGGTAGCCCGAGTCGTCACCCCTCAGGTGTAAATCCTCTTCATCTCCGGCCTCGTCCCTACGGACCAAAAAAAACCTTCGCCGACTACACGGCGGAATCCCTACGCGCTCTGGCGTTAACTTCCGTCTCCTCCTGCTTTCTCGTCTCGGCCGCTCGATTAAATACCTTCCGCGCCACCTTCCAGAACGTTCTCCTCATTTCGTCGGCGCGATGCGCAGCGAAGGCTGGGAAGAGGGCGAGACGGTTGGAATGCCCTCTCCGGCCGGTGAGTCAACTCGGTATGACCACGCCTCCTTCATTCTAGAAAAATCGCGGCCTTGCTGGGCCGCAGATCTGGGGTGAGGAGGTTCGTCTGCGAAGCCGTGCTTCTGCGGGGAGGGCGCGCGCCCGGGAGCCTTGGATGTTTGGTTTCTTTTTTTTTCTTTTTACCTCGCGGCGTTTCTCCCGCCCGTTGTCGCAAGGATTTGGCGGCGCGCTCTTTTTTTTAGCGCTCGTTCTGTGACACTGCCCCCCACTTTAAGAATATTATCTCATAATATTCAAACCACACAAACGAGCGCGAACAGTCACCACACACTCTCACAGACTGTAACACCATCAGTCGCTCATGACACTTCACATTCACAATAGATTACTTAATACAATTGTACATTGTAGTTCAATTCCACAACACATGAAATATAGCCACAGGTACATGCCTACAACACTTCATCACACATCCTAAACAATACAAACGTACAAAGTTCTGTCTATACAACAATTATACAACACTATACATCACATCATCGCACAGAACACTGACTCGCTCGACATACACTTGAGACACAGGATAACAAGAACATTAACACAACATATGTCACTCAGCCCTGCAAAACACAATCTGATTCCACCTCAGCACCTATCCTGTGTGTTTCGAGCTGCGCTTGCGTCCTTTCTTGCGGTGCTCGCTCGATCTCCTCTTGTGTTTCCACGTTCTTTTTCGGCGAGCCCTTTCCAACGACGATATCTGAGGCGTCGTCTCAGGCATCGCTGTCTCTTCCGACACCGTTAACGCGTCATTACATTCGACGGGTCCTGTCTGTTTATTTACCCGCTTGATCATACCTCTACATTTTGCCCGGCTGGCCAACTCCGTCTCCTTTACAATGTCGGTCGGTTGAGGTCGTGCCGACGTAAGTCCGGTTGCTCGGCCCGTGAACTTATTCGACACGATCGTCTTCTCCTTCGCTGTCTCTTGCGCCACAGCTTCACCTTGTGCTCTAGTGAGATCCGTCACGGTATGCTCCTCCACAGTATCTCGCGGCCGCTGCGTTGGCGAGGGCTCTATCTTCGGGTCTTCTCCCAAACATTCCGGATCATTCGGTCCTCGCGCCCCGTCGATGTTCCGATGACAAGGTCGTAAAGGGGGGTCGTCATACATAGAGCGGTAACTTTCCCGCTGAAGTACGGGGTTTCCACCTCAATCTCTGCTTCGGGAAGCATCCGAACCGTACGGTCAATTAGGCAAACCGGTTTCGTTCTGCCTGTCAACTCACTTTCCCGTACCAAATTTCTCCGCACGATAACAGTGGAACTGCCGGTATCTCTTAACACCGTAATCTTTTTGTCCGCAACTTTTCCAGGCAGCGCTGGCATTCCTTTCATAACACCGGTTGGCTGTTTTGACATTACAGCACCCACGATAGGAATTTTTTCCCCATTTTTCAACTCTACGAATCCATCGCTGACAGCATTATTATCAGATTTCGGTGCCGCTTGCACACAGGATACCTGGTGAGTTTGACTCACTCCGTTTCGACATGCGTCTGCTTTGTGCCCAGTCTGACCACACTTAAAACATTTTACTACCGTAGGGCTCGTAAAGATCGTTCGACAGTTTTTCGCGCGATGACCCGCTCGGTTACAGAGAAAACATCGCTGAATGCTCTCTGGTGCACGCTTCTTTTCTTCGGGAGCCAATTTCTTCGAATCATCGGGACACTCCTTCTTGACCTTGGCCAAATTAGTTCCACCTTGTGCTTCCAAGAATTGATCAGCCAATTCAAGCATTCCTTCAAGTGACTCAGCCTTCCTCTCTTTCAAGTACAGCGACAGGCTTGGGTGGCAACTAGTAAGAAACTGTTCTCTAATCAGGAGCTCTCTAAGCTCATCGTACTCCTGTGCTGTCCCTGAAAGTTCAATCCATCTGTCGAAATAATGGCAAAGTCGGGCGGCATACTGCGTAGCCGTCTCCCCATCAGCTGGCTTTCCTGTCCGAAATCTGTCCCGGAATCCTTCCACGGTAAATCTAAATCGCTTCAGCAAAGCAGCTTTCACCTTTGCATAGTTGGCTGCATCGGTCGGCGTCAGCATGCCGTACACACTGAGCGCTTCACCACTTAAGCAAGTACTCAAAGCAGTTGCCCATTGCTGTTCCGGCCAATTCTGGCTCTTCGCAATCGTCTCAAATCGGTGAAGGTACGCGTCAAGGTCGTCCTTCCTTTCATCAAACGCTACGAGCAGCTTGCTCGGGTTCAAGCGGCAGCCATGATCTTCCCGTTCGCTGCTTTCCACTCTAGCTTGGACGGGAGTTTCACTTCGCTGTTGCAAAAGGAGCCGCTCGAGTTCCATCTCGTGCTGCCGCTGCCGTTCCCTTTCCTCTCTTTCTTCTTTCAGCTGTCGCTCCCTCGCTTCCCTTTCTTCTCTCGCCCTTTCAGCTGCCAACTTCTCTCTCTCTCCAACACAGCTGCTTTTTCTTCCTTGGCCCTCTCTGCTGCCAACCTCTTTCTCTCCAACTCAGCTTCTTTTTCCGCTTTGACTCTTTCGACCGCCAACCTCTCTCGTTCCAACTCAGCTGCTTTTTCTTCCTTGGCTCTCTCAGCTGCCTCTTTCTCCTTCTGGCTTACCCATTTCCGTTGTTCGGCGCCGGAAAGACCCATCTTCTCACCAAGCGCAACTAACTTTTCGAGATCCATTGTGTCTCGCAACTCGCAAATAAAACCTTGCCGCGTGCAAAAAGTATCTGCCTAAATCAGTCTATCGGAACACTCCCCTGCACTCGTTAACGAGAACACTGAACAACACACAGAATCGTTCCGATAGCAGTATCACCAACTCGAGGCTCTTTCTTACTACTTTGGACACACTGTGCACCAAAAGGTCCTGTCGCGGACGCCAGATTAATTGTCACACATGTCCCGTTTATTAGGGAGGCAATCGCCGGGCTAATTCCAAGAGCCGAAGTATCGGCCCCCCGAACCGCACCACGAAAGCGTGGACAATTTAGAAGTGGTCCTTTTTGGCGCGCCAGCGGACGCCAGCTGTGGCCCAAAGAACAAGTCAGAGCCGAGAGTTGATAAACAAACAAATTATATTCTCAATAATGGCAGATCGAAAACAATACACAAAAATGCACACTCTACAATAGTTGCATACAATATGTCACCAATCAAACCAATCAATCAACGTACTACACAATACAATCAGCCACACTTGAAACAACGGACACGGACAACAATACGCACTACAATGCAGTCGCAAGCATTGAACAACCAAGACACTTAAAGACTAAAGAGATAGAAAACCTATTCAGTCCAAAGTTCTTGGAACCAAAGTCTAGATGATACTCTTGCGAGAATCACTCACTCAAAGTCCAGCGTTGTTGTCGTTCCGCAGCCCTCTCGAAGTTTCTCTTCCAGGAAACCTCGCCGAAGTTTCTCTTCCAGGAAACCTCCCGTCTTCAATTGGCCACTCTTCAAACTTCAACTTCTTCGCCGGAAAACCGTCGGCTTCACACACGCAGCTGTTGCCCGCGTCTTCGCTCGATAGCGGTAAACACACACTCTTGCCGGTAGCCCGAGTCGTCACCCCTCAGGTGTAAATCCTCTTCATCTCCGGCCTCGTCCCTACGGACCAAAAAAAACCTTCGCCGACTACACGGCGGAATCTCTACGCGCTCTGGCGTTAACTTCCGTCTCCTCCTGCTTTCTCGTCTCGGCCGCTCGATTAAATACCTTCCGCGCCACCTTCCAGAACGTTCTCCTCATTTCGTCGGCGCGATGCGCAGCGAAGGCTGGGAAGAGGGCGAGACGGTTGGAATGCCCTCTCCGGCCGGTGAGTCAACTCGGTATGACCACGCCTCCTTCGTTCTAGAAAAATCGCGGCCTTGCTGGGCCGCCGATGTGGGGTGAGGAGGTTCGTCTGCGAAGCCGTGCTTCTGCGGGGAGGGCGCGCGCCCGGGAGCCTTGGATGTTTGCTTTCTTTTTTTTTCTTTTTACCTCGCGGCGTTTCTCCCGCCTGTTGTCGCAAGGATTTGGCGGCGCGCTCTTTTTTTTAGCGCTCGTTCTGTGACAGTGAGCAAACGCCGGAACTATCCGGTGCCCGATATTGTTCTGCTTCGCAAGGAGCCCGAGAGATGGCTCTACAAACTTTGCCCCTTCTACCCTCCTCTCTCTCAATGTAGGAAAGCGCCGTACGTGAAAAAGTAGCCGCGCTCATTTATCATCGCCGCACTGTCAACTTCTCCCTTATCCCCCCGTCACTTTATGCGTGTCGCGATGTTGTTATCGCGCGATAACCCGGTTTTCTCAGATTTGGAAACCATCGCCCACATGCCGGGTGTGCGTCGAGGAATTCGCCAGCAGCCCGCCACGGTCTTCTGTCCAGCGTGCCATCTATCGGCATGCCGCGAACGAGAACATCATTGGTCCCTCCCCGCCAAGCGTTTCCTTCGCAGTGTTCACTCACCTGAAGTATTCTTGCTCCGAGGTCTGCAGTAAATTCTAGTAACTGGGTCTCACAGAGCAAGTACTTCTTAAGGGCATGGTGGTTAGCAAATAAAGAAAATGATTAAACTCCAGATGGTGATGGACATGGGAAGCAATTATATTTACAAGCATTTTGCAAAAAAAAATGCATGTGAATGAGATCGGACGATAGTTTTCCGGGGGATTTTTTCTGCCATTTTTGTATACTGATACCAGTTTTGGTGTTTTCCAGTCTGAGTGGAGTGGGTCTGACGATAATGAATGGCGAAAATGTGACAAAACAGTTTACTACATATTTTTACTGTATTATTGAAAAATTTAGAGTTGATATTATCAGGGCCGTATGAACTGGATAAATTGAGGTTATTAATGATACCTGCGAGAACATCCTCTTTTACGTCAATGGACTTCATATACTGGTAATTGAGCTTAGTGACTTGCGGAATGATTGAATCGTCTTCTGTAGTGAATATGGATGAAAATAACGCATCAGAGGCAACAGCGGACTGCTTGTCACTAAGAGGAGCTTCATTACTATAGCATTGCGAAATCTGGTGTGTGCCATCACTTGGTGAAATGGCCTGCCAGAACTTCTTGGGGTCGTGTTTGAGTAGTGATAATGGAAGGTCATGCCAGTAGTGTTTATCTTTAGGCTTTGCTAAAGCTACGTCGAACCGTGAGAGTAAAATGACATAGAAGAATAAGGATGGGGTGGATCACATTCGGAAAGCATGTTCAAATCATGAATGATAATCAGCCACTAACCCTCAAGAGGAAAGCATGCAACTGTTATGTTTATTTTAGATTCAGATATTTATTATAGATGCAGCAGTTATATTTATTTTATTTATTAAAATAATAAAATGAATATAACAGCTGCATCTTGGCGGTGCTTGCCTACGGAGTAGAAACCAGGAGGCTTACAGTGAGGGTTCAGCTGAAATTGAGGATGATGTGGCGAGCGATGGAATAGAAAATGATAGGTGTAACCTCAAGCGACAAAAAGAGAGCAGAGTGGGTCAGGGAACAAACTGCGCTTAACGATACCATAGTTGAAATGGTCGATCGCGTCCCTTAAGAAAGCCGAGAAGTGTCCCCACTTAAAATGTTTCTATCTTAAAACTTCACTCTTACCAACCCTGCCTCCACGAGACAAGCGTTCGCCGAACGAGCCTTGTAATTTACCAGTACTACTCCATTCTGTTTTTCTTCGTTCTTCTCTCTTTAACAGTCACGCTGCTGCAACTACTACGTGAGGTATCGACAGCATGCTTACGAAGAAATGAACGGCAGCGCTGATGGCGCTCCCAATGGCGCGCGCGCGCTTGGGTGCAGTCAACGGAGAAGCCAATCGAGTCGTTTAGTGTTTCTCGTGGCTTCTTCGTTTCGCCTGGCCGTATACAGCTATCACTGTAAAAATATTACAAAAGAATGATTACGTGGCACAAAGCAACGCAAGTCTACTTGATATAAACATAAATTAGTTTTATTTAGGTGTATCGTTATACAAGAAGGCAGTCTTTGGTTATTTAGAGACTATTTTGAAATAAAACTTTGGCCCTGATGAGGGTGCCCCTTCATGAGAGTGCAATAGCGCGAATAGCAGCGGCCACGCGAGTAATTAAGTTCAGTAGATCGCAAAGGCTGGTAGATCCCCTCCCGGTGTTCGAAGCCGGAACAAACCATGGTTGCCTTTATCGCCATCTACGATTGGTTGTAAATTTGAAATTTTTTGGGCCCCAGCACGGCTTCCAAACAATGGTGTCAGCGCAACCAGCTCCATATTCTGACACTTTGTACACTCATAGCCGTAAAAAACTTTTGACAGATACCACGCGACCTGTGAGTCGATGTCATGCGAAGCGGTCGATGAGTATACCGAGCTATGTCTTTACGCCGGGGATCGACGTTTTGGGGTAAGTTTAATAGCTGCGCGAATATCGTCGGCTTGCCAGGAATGTTGACTACAGCTGCAGTGTTAAGGGCAAATAGTGATCCAATGTAACGTTAGTATTTCAGTACACTGAAATACAATCCCACAGTGTGATAATGTCGGGCGCATCGCTGTAGCACCGCTGACCAGTCGACAACACCAGGAGAAGCGCCAGTACAGGTTCAACAAGGGTGTGCAAAGAGCGCGTCTCAGAAATTGACCTTCGCAGTACTCATGTGCAAATAATTCAGTGGCACTTTCTGAATACTAGACTTGCTGAAGAAGCTTTATTAGATTCAGTGGTTCTTCGTATAACGATATCATTTCGCATGTGGGTAGACGAAGAAGGGCGTGATTTAAAAATAGGGAAATGCAGAGTGTAAATATAGCTTCTTGACGGCCAGAAAACTACCGAACCACGCACTTACCTCGTTCTATATGTCTGAAAATTATAGACTTAGTGTACACGGCCTAAATTTCATTTTATACGACTTTTACGCTAAAGCATTGAAAGAAACTTGTTTCCCATTGTCTTTATTTCTCTTCGTGTTTCATTTTATATATTGGGAAATGCCAGAATTTCGGCGTCATAAGGATTTGAGAAGCTACTTCACACCTTTTTCTAAACACTCCGTGGTTGTAATGAAAAAAAGAACAAAACAAAAGCACCAGTCAAATGTCTAGATAAGAAGAGAATGCGTTGATAGGTGCCAGACACGGTTGAATGTCCGTTCAACCTTCTTTTGCGTGAAATAAACACTTTGGGCGTTTCTGGCATAAAGTTATTGTTCGAGTTCAAAACATTACCAGCTCACTGAGGTTAACTTGTTATATTAAAAAGATATTGGCTAAATTACAAAATTCGAAGCACAGTCAATTACCATGACAACCAATGTCAGCGACAGCCTTGCTGAACTAACCAGGTGAATTTACTGCTAGTTGTACCTTAATCTGGCAATTAACGCACTTGTTTCCAGGGCGCATGAGCTGACTTAACACAACTTAAACCGTTCCTAAACTGTTTTCGCCACCTCCGAACAGCAGGGCTCATGCCTAGCCGACCATCCCATCTTGAACGTCGTTTTCATGTTTTATTTCATCGTTCCCTTCTCGACCGTGTTCAAGAAAAAAAATGCATTCAATTTGGACACACTACTTCGTATTATAGCGGAGAGAAAGCCTTCTAAAAAAAAAAGTGCTTCGACATCTACCGCGTCGCGTCACCCGATGAAATGCATATTGCTGTAGGTAGCGTTTTTGCTATACTGATTACTCAGAAAAGGACCCAGGTTTGCGCTTTACGGAGATAATAAGTTAAAAGAAAGGTGATAAGAATGAAAATCATCATGAATAAACTAAAATACTAATACTTTTCAACGTGCTGACCAGATTTTATGGGCACGTCTGAGACATCTTACCAAGGCAACTATGGTGGTAGAATTGGTTGCAATTTTCTGGTTCCGAAGGCAGATAGTGTTCTCGGCCGAACAGCTGCTAGCAGCTGTTCGGCAACACTATCAAAAAGCCGTTTTGAGCGAGTGCGTTACTGGCACGGGACGGCTTTATGCTCTCCCATAGTAGAGTACCTAGTACTCTAAATCGTTACCCACTTTTTCTACCCCCCCCCTCCCCCACACTATTTGTTTCGAAACAAGTCCCCTGGGACGGCTCTATGCTCTCCCATAGTAGAGTACCCTGTACTCTAAATCGTTACCCCCTGTTTCTAAACCCCCCTTCCACCGTTAAGTTTGTCAACAGGGCCTAATGAAGTGTCAGGCCCATGGGACGGCTTCATGCTCTCCCATTATAGAGTACTCTTAATCGTTACCCGCTGTTTTCTAAACACACTAGGCTAAGCCATACTTTGTGGCTTTGTAATAGGGACGGCTTATCGCACTCGAAAGCGTTAATTTGTTAATTCGCATACTGTTAGACTTCAAGCTCACAATGTGCAGTGTACTATCACCAATAGTGAACAAGAAATTGTTCCGCGTAAATATCAGAAAGAAATCTCAAAAGCTATATAGGCTTGCATGGTGCATGCGCCAGAACTGATTACAACAGGTGAAGGTGCAGTGCGACCGCTAAATATCAGTCGTCATAGGAGAGTCCAACCATTGCCTAAATTCCCTGCAATCTCATGTGGATTACCTTTTTCCTTTCGGCTCAAAATGACAGGCGAAAAATCCTCGAAAAAGGAAAAATTCCCTGCATGTAACATCCCTAACTGCGCCAATGTCAGCACCCCGAGCGGTTGCTTGAAGCGATATTTTTTGATCTTCGGGATGATCACATCCGTCGAAATCTTCGCAGCTCGCACAACATTGCGGGTTTTCGATTGCATGTACAGCAGCCAGCGAGTAGTCATGCAGTGTATGCCGAATGTTTCACTTTGAGTCGAGTGTTACCAGGCGAATATGTGTCTTTGGGTAAATTTAGTAGTTGTGAACAAATCTTGGGCTTGAGGCAGGTCAGCCGCGTGTTAAGGATAAATCATGGTCCGACGTAACGTCGACACTCAAGGTAGTGCGATGTCACTTTCATCCAAACAAAGTGCGCGCTACTTTGCGATAATTTGCATACCACAAGTAGATGGTGTCAGTGGATTGGAGCAACACTTGGCTACATGCATCTTGTAGAGTGAATGTTTATTACGTTGTTAATAAGGCGCTGCAACGAGACTTGGCGTTTCCCGACAGGAAGCTTGTGTCAGGTTTTTTACATTTTTTTTACAAAGCAGTTTTAGGCACTGCCGTAGTTCTGTCGTAGAACATTTCACTATCATGTAGTATACTTGGGTTAGATTCGAGCTCGAGTCTTTATTTTTATTCTTTGCTTTCATCCGTATTTTTCGTTCATGGTCAACGATGTTTGCGTCACCACCACATTATTGCAACACAGGCTTCTTAACTCTATCGCATTAAGATTTTTAGAGAGCAATATCGCTGTCCCTGGGTCGACGTAGACTCTGAATCACCTGTGGCGCAAACCCTACTACGGGGTCGTATTATGCACGAATGTGCCGCACATGACTGGCGAAAAGGGTTTCATGACGTGTGAAACATGCCAGTAACATTCATGCCATGACGTGTGAATCGTGTTCGTGATACGCTCACCCCCTCCTATGCCACTTTTGGTGTATACTAAGCTAAGGATGTGGCCACGAGAGCGTCAAGATAGATAGATAGATAGATAGATAGATAGATAGATAGATAGATAGATAGATAGATAGATAGATAGATAGATAGATAGATAGATAGATAGATAGATAGATAGATAGATAGATAGATAGATAGATAGATAGATAGATAGATAGATAGATAGATAGATAGATAGATAGATAGATAGATAGATAGATAGATAGATAGATAGACGAACGGACGGACGGACGGACGGCTGGCTCGATCAATCGAGTATGTCTGGGTGCTCTTGTGATCGGTTCCTCAAATTAAGGTACACGAAAAATATGATTGGCAGGCAAGAGTGATTGACGCCTGGGTGGTCATGGCATGAACAACGTGAAAATCTGGTCGTGTGCTTCGTCAAACGCTTTCCTTCGTACATATGTGGCACATTTCCGTATACCATGGGCAGTGGTAGGCGGGTGTGGGGCCCCAGATGATTGTTTATGTATACGCAGAAATGACGATGACAGACATTGTTTAAATATGAGAGCATCAAGGAAAATTTGCATCAGCAGCATTGACCCTTCAGATACGAAGATTAAATATCGCGGTCCCTGCAGTAATCGAACCGACATATTCTGCGGGACGATAAAGTATTTTATACCACTGTCATGAGCGACAACCGCGATATTGAAAGACGATGAAGTAATCAGAGTTCGAAGGCGCGTGCTCGGAATGTTCGAGAACTTTAGGCACGAGTACGGGGTCGAAGAAGAAGTTTGCGTGTATAAATTGGCAGCAGCAAGCACAGGACCGCGTATAATGGCGGAACATTGGAGAGGCCTTTGTCCTGCAGTGGACGCAGTCAGACTGATGATGATGATGATGCCGGGGTCGAAGAGAAGGAGGAGGAGGTCGTGAGGTGAGATAATCAGTTCTTGGCCGATTCCTCTCAGTGGGTATGAGCCATATTTATGGCGTTATCATCATCATCATCAACGAGCTGGCATTGTCTCTGGGAACTCTGTGGCGGAAGGTATATATAGCATCGTCGGCACGCACCGGCGACGGGGTCAGCTGCGTGAGACTTGAGCGTTTCGAGGTGGTCAGCGAAATCGGTGGTGATCAAAAGGAGACTCCTCGGAGACGCAGCCGCCCAGCGAGGACGAGCGTTCCCGATGCAAGCCCCCTTCGCAAGCGAGCCATCCAAGGCCATCCCTGGAGCGACACGTCCACAATGCAACGCCATGCCGGCTGAAGCAGTCCACAGTACTAGTAGCCCGAAAGATACCTGTCTACGACGACCGCCTGCACGCACAGGTGGGGACGGATGCGTCGAGCTGCGGAGTGAACGTCGGTATTGACGACCAACCGGACTTGCAACGAGCTTACCAAGCCAGCGGCACCACGTAGGCTGGGCCGAGACAGCAGAAGGCGAGGTTTAAGACTTTATTTAGGACGGGTAGGTAATTATTTAGGTGTGGGTCAAGTTCCCGTTACTTGGTACCTATTTTTGTACATGTGTACATATTTTAGAGTGCCGTTTGTCTTCTGTGATAAATGTTCGTTCCTCTTTCCAGTCTGACTGATTCCATTGCGGGAGGCCGCACCCCGTAATCCATGACCACCATGACCCCGCCAGGTCTCAAAACTGCTTTGAAAAAGACTCTATGCAGGTGTATTGTTGGTTAATGGTCACTTGTGGTGGGCGTGCTGGCTATTTAAATTTATAGACATTACATATGTGCTCCTGTGATACAGTAGTCGTGTCAGGTTTAACGTCAAATGTACGCCTAATTGTCTACGCAGTGCTGGCCAGTGCTGTACCATCCTCGCAAGTACAAGCGCTACATCCAGCTTACCGTTTTTCGTACAGGCAATACTTATAGGTTGCTGTTGGCATCGCTATGCAACATGCAAGTGTAAACTAGTGGTTACGTAAAATATATTCCACTGTTCATCTTATGTCTCTGCGTACTACACGTGTAGTATGTAGCTTTAGTGTAATTTTGTAACGTTTCGCTTAACAAAAACAACAACAAAAAAAACATACTCACCTTCAGTCCGCATACTTCGCATGCATAACATCAATTCCCACGGTACTTGGGGTCTGCCGAATTTATTTCTTTTTTTTTCTCTTCTCTGTGTCTTCGTCGTCTTGCCCATCAGAGTTATTGCATCCCTGGAGGGAGGAATCGGCGCTTGGGTTTTGAGAGCTATAAGAAGAAGATGTACACGTCATCGAAGAAAAAGAGGACGGATAGAGTGCGTGCTCGTTCGTTACGATGTTTTTCTAGTGACATCGCACGAACTACGGCGAGCTACGACAGCTTCGCTGCTTAAAAAAAAAGAAGTGTCCTGTTAGTGCGGCCCGTGATTTCCGCAAGATCGTTCCTTCGAGCGCTTCCGAGACGCGGAGTTCGTGGGACGAAAGGGGAGACCGTGTACGCTTGCGAGCGCCGAACACAGGGGCCGTAAACGACGCCCTTTAGAAAAAAAGAGGAATAATAAAGATGCACGATGCGCTCGCAGCAAATAGCAAACTCAGCTCGGCGGCGGGCGCCTTCCGTCGCACCGCATAAACAAAGCGGCGCAGTGTCGCCGCCACGCGCGCGGCGGTGTCTCTATCGAGTCGTCCAACTTGGCCCGGTGCGTTCCAGCCACTCTCTCTCTCTCTCCTTCTCCCCCAAATCGAAAGTTTCTCTCCTGGCCGTGTCGGTGCATCGCGCGCTTCATCCCTCGCTTCGCCAATCGAACGCCCGCCTAGTTTTCTCTCCATTGGCGGCGCCGAAGAGCACTCGCGCGCCAATTTACTTCTGCGTGGCGAAATTCAATGCGGCGTGCCCGTCAGCTCGGGACCGAACTTCCCAACGTTTTTTACGTACCATCGACACACTCACGCACTCTCTCACTGGTTGCTTGTACTTCTTTAGAAGGCGGGGGGGGGGGGATGCCGTATAGCGAAAGAAAGCCGTGGGCGCCGTTGGTGCGACCACATGAGACTACGCGACGCGTGGTCGCTTGGGAACAGAGGACGATCGACCCGATAAGCCCGACATATAGAGGCAAAACCGAATCTTTTAGAGGCAGCCGGGTTTGTTTTTCGCAGAAAACCAACCAAGACAAGGTTCGTTCGAAGCTTGCGTCATGTTCCTCCTTGTCCGGCGATCAGCGTCTGCAAAAAAAAAAAAAAAGCTGTTTTCTGGAGGATTTCCTGCACAAGCAATCTCTTAGGCGACTGCAGGAGAAGCATCACCTGTTAACGAGGAGATAGCAGGGGAAAAAAGAATCACCGACTCTCTAACGCAATCGATAAGACGATTACAAGACGAAAAGACAAGCATGAAATAGAAGTATGGTCGCCCAAAATTAAGCTATATTGTGCGGCGACTTTTCTGTGTGATAGTGGCATATGATGGAACGAATTCGCAAAAAAAAAGTTTTGTAGACATGTGCTTTGTGGGCATGCATCTGCTCTCATCCTTGTTGGAGCCTAATTCAGTCGTATTGCCGACAGACGCCCGCACACGCCCACACACGCACAGTGAGAGAGAGAGAGTGAGACAGATGCCACTCGCTCCCGATAGTTAAATATATGGGTTACTGTAGGTACACAGATCGCACTTTTGGCGTCCGCCCCCATGTCGACGTGCAAATGAACACTCCCTAATCAATAGTCACTAATTATTTTCGCTGATTACAGGTTGCCAATTACTAATGGCGTTGTAATGACTGCATCGATTACTATTCTCTTGATTATGTGTCTACCATGTCTTGGTCCGCTTCGCGCTGCTTTTACTTGCCAGAAAAGTGACGTCATATGTCTTGGACGGTCGGGTGTCGTCGCGGCAGTTTTCGTTCAAGGCCACGCTCGTACGATTAATGTAAGGCTCTCGCCTTAAAATTTATGGTGTCATGCTCAGAAATTGAAGTAAAACGAAATTGGAGTCTTATGCATTGAGGTATAAAAATTCAAGAGCTCCCTATCAGAGAAATGGAGGACTACCAGGGAAATGGTTGTGACTGGCCTACTATATGCTCTTTCTTTTTTTCTTTCCTTCCTTCCTTCTTTCTTTCTTTCTTTCTTTCTATCTTTCTTTCTTTCTTTCTTTCTTTATTTGTGTAGCCCCATTGCGTTTCTCTCCCTCTAACGTGAATGCTCCCTTTCATTATAAATGGCAGCCGTTCCTCTAAAGCTGTTTTCGGGCTCAATCAGTATGGCATCTTTCATGTTCTTGCGAGCTCTTGTCAGTCTCTCTAAAGACACAGTGAATAGATCTTCACGAAATCCCAATAATGCGATTTAGGAATGCAGTTTTCTCGAAGAAAGAATTGTCTCGAATTGTGCAATTCCTGATATCGACCTTACTCGCTGCCCAGCAGGTCGGTTTTAGTTCGACGAAGTATTGCCTTGAAGCGCGCATAGCGAGAGTGGCTTCCGAATTGTTGTTTGCACCGCCAGTACAACGCGTTCGGGTGTTTCAGCGGAGTTCACATTGGACAAGCATGGGCGCGTGGCCTTGTGGTCAAGGGGCTCTCTTTCGGACCGGGGGATCCCAGTTCAAACCTCAGCTCTGAAATAAAGTTGAAATATTATTGGTGGGTGCGTCTCGGTTGGTTTTTTCCGAACACCGCCGCAGACAGCCTCACAGGTTTGTCAATACGAGCTTCGCTTGAAAACCGAACTTTGCTGACAGAGGCGATGTCGTCGTCGTCGTCATCATCATTATCATCACCATCTTGACTACGCCCACTGCAGGTTGTTGCTGCCACAATATATAACCATAAACTTCGTAGTCTCATCTGCCCATCTAACTTTCTGACTCCCCGCTCACCCGCTTAACTCTCTTGAAATCCAGTCTGTTATTCCTTAATGACCAGCGGTTATCTTGCCTTCGCGCTACATGCCCTGCCTATGGCCATTTCTTCTTTTTGATTTTGACTACGATGTCCTTGACACCCGTTTGTTTCATGATATGTAACACTCTGCTCTCTTCTTGTCCCTTAGGTTTTATTTACATTGCTCGCTTATTCGTCCTCAACGTAAGTTGGTCCCTTTTGGCGATATAATAGAATGCTTTATTGATTTTCGCCTTCAGAGATTTTGAAAAGGTTGACATGAATATTATTGTTTTCATGAAAATCACCGAGGAAAATCAGTTCTGTTCACCTGATTCTTCTCACCTGTGCAACACCGTATATTTATCGTTTAGCGATAGGCGACTGTAAAAAATCTACTCCTAATTGTTGAATGCTATAAGAGCACGTATACTCTTGTCGAGAATGAGTTTGTCACATTGGTTAATTGTCTTCTCAAGTTAGCGCTATTCACAGAGCAATTAAGTTCTTCTCCATTGCCGCTGCCGCATTCGCCTGGGAAAAAGGTTTGAAGCGGCACTACAAAGTTTTTTTTTTTGAAGAATAATTGCTTGTAGCACACCCGGAGAGTTATTTTCTCGTTTACCTTTTTACTTATCACGTGTCTGTCAGATAAATATTTCATTCTGAAAGAAAATAGAGGTTACCGCCATGATGCGTATTTCATGGAGACTGCGTAGTATTTACAAACAAGTTTCTGTAAAGCTTGCAGTTATACGTCAAAGACGATGCAAACTAAATGCAGGGAGAGGAAACGTAAGAAACGCCTGCTTCAGGCAGCATTATAGCATGGAAAAGAATAGATAAGATGTTTATTTCATTAGCAAGGCGAATCATGAAGATTGAGAAAAAAACGAAAAGCTGATTTTAGGTAGCTCGAGAATGCTCTCACACCATGTATCCTGGGCGAGCATTTGGCGCCAGACATACAATTAATACAACTCATAAATAGAATATACGCAAATTGTATATACAAATCATTCAAATAACAAGTGTGCACTCTACTATCATCCAGAAATGTTGCAAAAATAAAAAAATAAACACTTCCAATGAATAAATGATACGGAAGCCTGCAAGCATTTTTATGCAGTAGAAAAATTTTGAAACTTTTCAGTTTTTTAAAGAGTAAAATGAGATAAAAAGACAAAAGTGTTGAAAAAAAGGATACAAAGTGGGATAAAAAGGAGATGAAAAACGCTGCTTAAAGGGCCACTCACCACCCCACGTTTGAAAACGAGGGAATGATTTTTCTCATCTCCTTCATACACACGATGCATCATCCTCGCCCCTTAGTTCTTGAATGTCCGTCAACAATATCGGCACTAAGCGCTAGAGTCTATCAGAATTACGCGCTTCTCGGCTGGACGCTGTTTTCGCCGCTTGTACAGTTGTAAACACACAAAAAAATGAAGTTTGATCGGTTGATTGTGCACGATATTCATGTGATACAGAGAAGAACAGATGGGCGGCTGCATGGCAAAACAGTGCAGGAGACAAATAACATGTGATATTTCGCGTATATCAACGAATTGAGAGCATGTACGCTGAAGACGTCACGGGAACTACCGTCTACGTCACAGTATAGTGTGCCAAGAAGGGCGAGAAATATCAGGAAAGAATATTGCGCTCTTTTTTATACGGTACTTTAAAAGCCTGATGAGTGGCCCTTCAAGGCCACATAGTGAATGTATAGCAAGTTCTAAAGGCCCCGCCGCGGTGGTCTAGTGGCTAAGGTACTCGGCTGCTGACCCGCAGGGCGCGGGTTCGAATCCCGGCTGCGGCGGCTGCATTTCCGATGGAGGCGGAAATGTTGTAGGCCCGTGTGCTCAGATTTGGGTGCACGTTAAAGAACCCCAGGTGGTCTAAATTTCCGGAGCCCTCCACTACGGCGTCTCTCATAATCATATAGTGGTTTTGGGACGTTAACCCCACATATCAATCAATCAAGTGTCTCGGGCTCACAACCGGTTGTGTCGCACTTGCCTTAGGGCGTCTGCAACTGCAACTGCAACTCTATGCTTATCAATATTTTCGCAAAAAAGAAAAAAAAACATGGCGGCTGAATCTAGACAAATGAGATTCAGACAAATCGACGCGGGCTGGTGGCTGCGTGTTCACTCTGTGCACGCATCGGTAGAGAAAATGGTCGCGTTGTGTCAAATTTATTCGAGTCAGGTTTTTTAGAGAAACAATGTGAAAGTTTTTCTCGACCTCTGCCAGCGCTGTTGATCACGCCCACACTGCGAAAACGAGTATTCGCGGTTGTCAAGTGAAAGTTATTCACGATATCGATTGAATGCGCGCGTGACACCGCGAATCTTAATTTCATTAGTAAGGAAACGTTCAGCGCTCCTCGTACAGCTGGCAAAACTACGAAGCTTCGTGAAGTTGTCTTGTACGTTGCTATCGCCTCAATATTTTCACTTTTGTGCTAAACTGTGCCTTTTTGTCAATTTAATGTGATCGCTTTTTCATGTTTCTTTTGAAGACGATAGTCTTTCTTGGGGACTTTGACGCAAAAGTTTTGGTCGGTCTGTCTGTCTGTTCTTTTGCCTGTTTGTTCGCCTTTAATGGTAACTTAAACGACACCAAACGATACCCCAGACGGCGGACCCCATCCGCAGCGCCCCCCCATTATTGCTCAAGTTTTAGCGTTCATTTTTCTGCGATTGTCCATCAAAACGCCGTTATTGCGCATATCTGAAGCACCATAACAACACGTGCATATTTTGTATGTGTCCCGATGGAGGCGGGAATGTTGTAGGCCCGTGTGCTCAGATTTGGGTGCACGTTAAAGAACCCCAGGTGGTCGAAATTTCCGGAGCCCTCCACTACGGCGTCTCTCATAATCATATGGTGGTTCTTGGGACGTTAAACCCCATAAATCAATCAATCAATCAATAAAAAATTACAACGCAGCCAGCTTTCCTCAGCGTGGTTCGCATAACGTCAATTTCGAGGGTGCGTAAGATATGCCGAATCTTGATTCTGTATATATCTGCAGAAGTTATGTGGGCATGTATTCGGACTGCCTTTTGTGTTTCCATTCGTTTAAGGAAAAGTGTAGTGTTCTGTTTGATTACTCTCTTTTCAGGGTTCTCCTTTGCTCGCCTAATTTGCTGACTTCCTCCGACGATTTACAATCTTTCAAGTGTGCATTGTACATTTAGTTTTCTTCTCAAATGTCGCCGAAAATGTCAACATCTCCCATAAGAGATGAAGAGAAAAAAATTTACTGAGCACATCACACTAGTACACTTCTAAAAATTCAGGGTTACAATGCAGTTCATCTGTTGGAGACACATAGTTTCGACATATCTCGGTTGGGACAAGTTCTCTTTAAACGTTGTTTTAAAAATCGGCTGAGTAATTTGAGATAAGCTTGTCGCGATATCTCGCACTTCGTGCCGGTAGAGAGAATGCCTTACAGAAAAAAAAGGAGAAAATTCCCACCATGTCACGAATCATGGGTTTGTTCTTTGAAACGTGCTTGGTACGACTACGGCACTTTCATCTTCAAGACTGTGTCACTTCCCCAATAGCCAAATAGAAGCACGACTTCTCTCTCTCTCTCCATGTACCCTGTAAGTAAACGTAAAAAAAGACGACGAATATGGTTGCTCTGCTGCTGCACGAAAGACGGACGACCAAAGCATGATTAATTCAACGCCAGGATCAGTCTCGGAAGCTTCTGTGTGTCCATATAGAAAATTGATTTCAAAGCGAGCGTGTGTGTGGAACTTGGAAGCAGTGGTGTGCATCCGACGGCGTGATTTGCAATCGAAATGTCGCCCGACGCGTTCGGCATTCGCCCACGCTTGCAAGACGCGTAAAAGGCCCCGGCTGTCATTACGCGTCACTTCAAAGAAGGACTGTATACTGTACTGGCCAAATCACAGAAATTCAATCGGCATTTGCTCTGCTTCCTCTCGCAAATTACGGCTTGTCTACGGTCTGTCGCCGTGAAACGTGCCGTTAGGAAGCTGCGCCGTCGCTTCCGAGCTGAGCGACGTGTGTTCACGGAATACGCGAAGACGAATGGCGGTCATTTGTAGACCGACCTGCCAGTCGGACGTTTTGAAAGAGGGCTTTTCTTGCTTCTATTTCGCTCTGCATATCTCCGGCAATGCAATGTACTGCCAGCTGTGTGGCGTCCGGCAGTGCTTGGTGCGGTCGGCTCCATGGAGAGGCCGCGTATTGCATTGGGCGAAATGCATGCTTCGCGTATTCTTCTACGTTTCCTTTACCGACTTGCTCGAAAGCCGTTCGATGAATCGGGACCTGTCAGTCAGCTAGCGAGACGGCAAAACGCTCGAGCCTTGTGTGCCTTGTGGTGTTTAAAAGTGTTTCAACTGGGCCTATTGTTGGTATGGCATATTGAATGGCAGTGATGCTCTATAGAGGTGCACACAGATCAATAAGCACTAGATTATGTCCGTGTGCGTTTCGTATTCTTTTGGCTATTCGTTTGTGTGGACTTCCGTGGTGCATCATCACCATTCACTGTGCGGTTTCAGGGAACGCCAAGGAACCCCAGGTAACCTTCGCTTCCAAAGAAGATTCAGGATTGGTCTTTGTATGGGCCGAGATATTTGTTCACAGGACTCTCAACAGAAATATATTTCTATATATATATATATATATATATATATATATATATAATGAAAAGCGTCAGGGTGTTTACAAGACGAGTGTTACTTTTGTTTCTGATACTCCTACTTTGTATAAAATTACAGCCTGTGCTTATTATCCAGTATCCTAAGAAAACATTGTGTTCTGAAACGTGTGCTACGATGTTATTCACCTGAATGTTATGTTCTTCAGCTGTTATAATAACATGAATGGTATTAAGCGTGAATGAAATAATTTCTTTGGCATCGAACCTCTCGAAACGTACGGGTACAATGTACAACAGTTCATGCCGTGCTAAATGCCCTTAAAACGAACGAACAAATACAGAGGGCTCAGATAAAGATGTAGAAGCATGCTCATCCATGAGGCCACTGGCGTTCCACGGCTCTATGCATGTCGTTCGCGCCAAATACGAATGCTAAAAGCTGGATTTGATGTTACAATCTTTGTTTGCGTGTTTATAAATTAATGACGTGCAATGGACGTGTTGGCTGTTAGCGAGTTACAAAATAATTAATTACGAACAAAAAATGCCATCACATGTAATTAGTTACAAACGATCAATCACATGTATTGCATGTGAATTGGTGAAAGATATATGCTTCGCCGCATAAGAACCTCTCTTTGGAAGAGTCACCTTTGAAACGGTCCACGTCCGTGGATCAGTGGCTGTAGGGTGCTCGACTGCTGACCCCGAGGTCGCGGGTTCGATACCGGCCGTGGCGGTCGCACTTCGATCGAGGCGAAGTGGTAGAGGCCCGCCCGCATACTGTGCGAGGTCAGTGCACGTTAAAGAACACCAGATAGTGAAATTATCCGGAGCGCTCCACTACGGCGTCTCTCATAAACACATCTTGGTTTTGTGACGTAAAAGCCCACATGTTACTATTTATATTACGTATTCCTCCTCCTTCTTTCACTTCCCCTTCCCCCTCCCCCTGTGCGGAGTCGTGGAGGTGTCCTCCATATATAGAGCGAGACAGTAACGACGCCATGCTTATTTCTTGCTTTTCCCTTCAAGAACCTCTACCGAACGCTATTCAAATGCTTTCGAACCTAACTGTCATGTTCTATCTACTACGCTTATTTGATATTCCTTGCTTTCTTTGGACAATAAAATTAATCAATCAAATACGAAATTGCTGGTAACTTATATCTGTCGTGGTGCACGTAACGTAACACGTCAATCAGAAACTGAAGGTTTTCCGTTATTCCGTGAGGTAACTGTCACTTTGGAGCTTTGCTGGTGAGTACAAAGGAGCACGTTCGGCTCTTTTCTGCAGTGACCGCCCTCATGTGAGAAAGGAATTCAGTGCTCGCATGCTGTACAGTGTTCTTCGTGTTCATCACATTGCTTTTGGACGTTAAAGCCAAGCATTTTGTTTCGCATGAAATTTTGCTGCTCGTAAGTCAGTTTTCTGAAAGTAATGGCCTGGTGTTCGGTCAAGCGTTTCTTCGTAACGTTATACATTGCATTTCTAATCTCATGATTTATCGCAAAGCTGCGGTGTTGAATGAGCGCGCTAGTTTTTGCATGGTGCGTTTTCCTTCTTGATTTTAAGCATCTTTACTATAAGCCCACCTCGCTGCTCGTCTATTCATTTCGGCCATGCGTGCGAGCAAAGAATACGCTGATAGGTCAGACAAAACGTTATGCGGTAAGGGCATATGCAACCCTAAAAAGAAACGGACGTCAGAGATCTTATATTTCGGTGTATAAACGAGCGACACATTTATGGCGCTGTTGGGCCTATGGGTAGTCGTTTAACTTCTTTTATTCAATCAAGCGGGCTCTATAGCGAGAGCCGTGTAGAGGCTAAATCGTTTTATTTCGCCCGCCTTCACGCGCCAAGACGGAACAATAGCCGGCGTGAAACGCAAATGCCCAGGGACGGATTCTTGGCGGTGTATTCGTACGACCTTTTTCGCCTCTCTGTGCATATATAAGCGATGCAGCCGCGGGGACTTTCGAAAGTATAAAGCGTTTCTGCAAGTATTGTTCCCGAAGACTTATTTCATAACGCCACAGCCTCCCACGCATAGCATTGGCGCATCAATAAATAAACCTGGTATTGTATGAGATAGATAGATAGATAGATAGATAGATAGATAGATAGATAGATATAGATAGATAGATAGATAGATAGATAGATAGATAGATAGATAGATAGATAGATAGATAGATAGATAGATAGATAGATAGATAGATAGATAGATAGATAGATAGATAGATAGATAGATGGGGAGAGAGAGAGAGAGAGCAGGGAAGGTGGGAGCATGCATGCTTACGCACTGTCATGATTCTGGCAGCCTCGTGAACGAACAGCAACGCATTCTGTCTCCCGTCATGGACAGATAAAGAAAACACTTAGTTTAGGAATACCGTTTTGTTTTTGTGCAGTGTTATTTGCCAGGTATTTGTGTAGCGTTGTCTTCCGAGTTCTTAACTGTTAGGCGTGCGTTCGCTGTGATGATAATCTTTTTTTTTATTGTGCGCGTTTTTAATACGTGTTTCTTCTGTCCCTCATTAAACGCATTTGTGTCAACTCAAAGGTGAATATTGTCACTCTTCCACAATTATACGATGAATACGCGTTGTTTGTGGCTTTGCGCTGCATATTATACCGCTGATCAGGTGACATTTTTATTTTCGGTAAGCTTTGAATGGGTTTCGCCGGACTGTTGCGCCGCTCTTGCGTTACACATGCTCCATCGCTTCGCTTGTTGTTCATGCTGCACTAAGATTACTGTCTCCACCCGCTTTTCACTGTTGTCTTTTCACCACCTCTTCTTCTCTGGCTGTCACCCCGAACTTAACGAGTCAGTTTTTGGCGCTGATCGTTTCCCTTCCCGCACTCATTGCGTATACCAATAATAGTTACCACAACACCTCGACCATGGCTCATCTCATTAATGCGCAAACACTGCACGCCTCTTGAATAGTAAAAGCCGGCGAGCCTTCAGTGGTGAAAACCCAACGTGACCAAGTGACGCCTTCACGTATCTTCAGCCTCTCAATTCGAAAACCGAGTTGACCCACGTTCAAGATCAACCTGGCTCACTTCTAGAAGAATAGACCCACCTTCAAAACTCACTTTACTCAATTCGAAAACTTAATCGAGTGGTCACGTCATGGGGCATAATCACGTGACCACGTAGGGACCTTAAAATAGAGATCGCGTGACCAAATGATGGAGGTATATAACCATGTCACACGGAACGCACATAAATGTAAAGTATAGGCGTCGATGAGGTCTACGTGCCACACGCACTCAATGCTCAGTGTGCTGGATACACTGAACTCACCGAATGCTGAGTGCAATAAATGTTTCCACATCCATGGCACGTCAGAAGAGTTAAAGGCATTTGTAAGTTGATTTTCACGTATTGCCCCCTTAAGCTCACCCACAAACGGGCCGGACGGGTGGCCATTTGCAACGGCCACGATATTTGACGGCCACGGCGCCTCTTTCCTTGTGTTATTTCGAGTGCACTAGAATCTGCCCCTAGGGATAAGTTACTATTACTCAGTGCTTTAGAAATGGTAATAGTATTAGGTTTGACAAACCTGATTAAAGAGGCGGGATAACTTTTTTACTCGTCGGTACCTGGCTATCCAAGCACACTGTAGCTGCAGAAAATAGGCTATCTTCTGAATGAAAAAGCGTTGAGTGTATACTAGATGCGTGTTTTCCGAGTAAATGTAACATCATGCTTCAAAAATTTTCCCATTAGTAGAAGACAATAACTTGATTGGTCAGTTATATCCTGTCTACATCCTATAATAGGTAATCATATTACTCGGTGTTTTATACGTGCCGAAGCCGTGATGTTATTATGAGGCTCACCGTATGTGGAAAGAGCTCCAGAATTTTACATAATCTGGTGTTTTTTTAGCGTGAAATGATATCACACAGTATACAGACCTCCGTGGCCGCGATCGAATCTATGTCATTTTGGTCACCACCCAAGCTCCGTAACCACATCACCGCGGTCTATAGACCTGTCTACGTCCCAAACTTCCCTTTTACGTCCCCTGAAAGTGCCATGACCATGCACCTTTTAGCGCATTTCATTGTCTTGCTGCGTGAAGACCTTGGGGCCCTTTTCTATTGAAAGCAGCGCGTAAGAGCTACCATGTAATGCCGGCAGAGTTCTCGGGATTTCAATAAACAGCGTTTTTTTTTTCAAGCTGCGGTTCCAGAAAAGCTAACGAACAGTCTGGTTTTTGGCCTGGGTGATGTAATAGTGTACTAACTGACGCAAATGTGTCGACGTACCATTAAAAGTGCTGAAATGAAGGATGGAGGGAGCGAATGTACAATAAAGGGTTGCAACATCGTCACTGCAGATCCATTTTAATCTCTCCTCGGAGAAAGCATTCACGTATACGCTAACTCTTGTAGCCCCGTATTGCGGCGATGTTCATACATAGCCGAAAAAATGAAGATGACAGCGAATGTCAACATTGCGGCAAAAATAATACAATGAAAAATATGTCGCAAGCCCGGCATCGCGAACACAGATGAATGTGTTTGGCGTTGCGAAACAGACGGCGTTATCGTGACAAGACGTCAAGCTTACAACAGCGATGGCGGTCGCTATACAATAAAGTCAACCTCATCACTATACAGCGCCAGATCGCGTTACATACGTTTCTGTCACCAAGCATTTTCTGATGTCACGACGCCCCACCTTGGCCTCAAAGATGCCATAAAAGTTTCGGTGCCCGAAAAAAATGCTTTGAACTTTACTTGGCAAGTGCTTACGTTCATCTTTCAATGCGCATTAAAAATTATTCAAAAATAAAAGCCAACAATCATCTCAGCTACGTATGCATAGGGAAAAGTACGTTATTAGTCGTAATGTAGCAAACCTATTTAGTTCTAGGCAGTGACAAGTATGCACCTAGGGAGCGGTTTGTAATCCTGACTGTGTTTTAAGTACTGTCAGCAACTACGAAAAAGCGTCCTAAAGAACTTCCCGCTCTTGCATTTGTGGCCGTATGCCGTAAAAGCAAGGTATCTGCGTTACATCGATATTGCTGCGCGTTACTATAAAATGCATTCTGCGTTTGTTGTGTTTGTGTGTGTGCATTTGCGTGCGTGCGTGGGCGTGCATGTGTGTGTGTGGACAGAGCTCTCCGGCGTTCTTCGCTGAATCGTAGCGCGTGCGCACGCAAATAAGCAAGCACTCACACACGTACGCACACACACTCACTCACACCCATGCACACTCATCATCTTTGTGCTGAGGCTGTGTACTGTATGCACGCCGCTACAGTGCATGTTCCTGTCAACGTGGAATACAAGCAACGCAATATACCTTTAAACTTAATAACCCCCACGTGTTCAAAAGACTTGGAACTACTTCGACATATCTTACGCGCGCTGCGTTGTTTGGGATGTTAACTTCGTAATATATCGTATTAATTAATATTTAATAGCTTGTACAAGTGAACTGGCGAAGCCATGCACGCTCCACTGAACCATTCTTGCCACGTCACTGTGAGAACTTGAAAAAAAAAGAGGGGGAGTTTCTGCGTCTCTGGCTTTGGCTTTTGGCGACATGCTGGACTATATAGCATAAAAATACGAAGAAAGAATCTCGTCTGACGCCACCGTCTTCTTGATTCTGTATATTCACGACCCTCCGTTCGTTTGTGCCTGTTCACTGTGGTAACGCAAGCGCCTGGCGTCTTTTCAGCAGCGCTCGTTGACATCATTGAAATTTTAGTGCCGAAGTGCCTTAGGCAACAGTTGACAGCATCGGCAGCGCAAAGATGCACACCCGTGGCATGCATACATGCGGCCGCGTCTTTGTCTCGAAGTATATATATATATATATATATATATATATATATATATATATATATATATATATATATATATATATATATATATATATATATATATATATATGCAAACACTCTTTCGCAATGCATGACACTAGACTATATATGTCCCACGCATGTGTTCTACGATGCCTTCGCATCTCGCTAATATTGCCGTATATCGTCCTTTTTTTCGTCGCATGCTGGATTTGGCAGTTTCGGGTGGTAGGTACTCAGCAAGAGCAGATCGGTTTGCAGTAAAGGTCGGGCTAACGTCGTTTGCGTTGTCCCGGAGTCTCCAAGAGGCCGTCGCTGTAGACGTTTCATTTCCTTAAACAATAATATAAGCAACTACACGGTAACGCATATACAGCCTCGTTTCATTGCCGATGTACGGTGGGAACATTTGTTGCATACAACTGCTCGTTGGGGTGGCATTATAAGCCGTTCCCGCTAGCCCAATGGGATGGTGTGTGACGGCCGCTATTCTCATGTCGCGAAAACGCTATTGCCAACGGCGTTCCCGTAAGCAGCCGGCCCGCGCGTTCTCGACGGACCCCTTGGCGCCTTTTAGATGCTTCTCTGTTTTGCCCGTTTCCGAGGCCCATCGCTGCGCAGTAACTCTTGCTGTATACTTACGCTCGCCGAGATGGGTGCACTAAAGCCGATTTCGCCAATGGCTTCGGGCAGCCGTTTTGCTCGCCGTCGTTAATCAGGATTTCTTTGCTCGAGAAGACCTTCGAGAAAGCCCACACCCGTGCTCTGCTTGTGACGGCACGGATGGTGGCGTGGCGGGGCGACTTTTTGCCGTGACGCTAATTGGGTCACGCACTTCTCCTTTGCTGTCGCGCTTGCAACCGGTAGGAACATTTGACGATCGCTGCAGGTGCTGCCCCGGGAGTGCGCTCGGGTGGACAGGAACTCTCTCCCGTTACGACAGGCCGCGGACGCCTGTGAAAACGACGCGCCTCACTTCCTCACTTCCTTTCTTTTTTCCTTTTTGTTGCTTACGCCGTGTTTATGACAACGCTAATGAACTGACAACTGTAAACAATAGTGAGACGATGCCCCGCTGTGGTGGTCTAAGGTACTCGGCTGCTGACCAGCAGTTCGCCGGATCGAATCCCGGCTGCGGCGGCTGCATTTCCGATGGAGGCGGAAATGTTGTAGGCTCGTGTGCTTAGATTTGGGTGAACCCCAGGTGGTCGAAATTTCCGGAGCCCTCCACTACGGCGTCTCTCATAATCATAACGTGGTTTCGGGACGTTAAACCCCACATATAAATCAATCATCAATAGTGAGACTTGGCCGCGAGCTAAACATAAACGAAAAAAGTGGCACTTACATCGTCACACGCTTTTCGAAAGCATCTTTCTTTCTTTCCCGATCTTGCTTTAGCGTTTGTTTCGTTTCGGCGTTGAGAATACCGCATGTTGGAGCAAGTCTTACCATAGCTTGCGGCCCCCGTGGTGTCGCAATTCACAGCGTGGCGTCGAATCAACTGTTGTGTGTTTTGCCTTCAGTATCTCGTATACAGGGTGTCCCACGTAACATTAGGCAGAGTTTAAGAGTATGCCGGCACACGTAATAACGACGTGACCAAATGCATGTTGCTCACCGTTGCCTGGAGTTAGACAATTTTTTGTGTTCTCAAATATCGTTTATATATATGCTTATTTAACTAACTTTTCAAGAAACGAAGATGGATAAAAAATTTCAATGAGAAAATTGTAGATAGGTTTGCAGATCGTCCCGATTAGACAGTTTTGAACTTTATATCTGTTAGGTATTAGTGGTTTTTCCTAATTACAAATGCCCGCAAAATACCAAAAAAATACCACGTGACAAACCCGCTCGTGCGCCAGTGCGTGCAAGATTCTAGTGCTCCCTAACGTTCCGCGTACGAAAGACCATATCATTTGCCCCAATGTGCTGTCTCGGCAGGGCCGCAACGATGGTGGTGGCTTTACGCTGAACACGTTGTCGCCATCGGCCCCAAAAACAATAACCGCTGTGACTGCTTATCGCTTTCGTGAACCGATGCGAGGGAAGCATGTCGTACCGTTGAGAGGAAACGGTGCGAGAAAAGCGTGTCGGGGTGAGGCTGGAACTCTGCAACCTAATTGCATTTCCTGGAAAACCGAGAAAGGCGGATTAAAGCAGAGTTTCACAGTTCCGCTTGTAATGAGCGGAATTATTGTTTTATTCTTTTAGTTTTTTTATTAAGTCCCTTGTAGAATGTTCCAGTCGCTAGTCGTGTTTTTTTTTCCCTAGATTATCCGCGTTTTCCTAGAAAGTAAAGTAATTCTTGTGCTCGTCACGTTCATTGTTGATAGCGCTTTTTCGATGCTTCTGTGTGTCGTCGAGCGTCGTGATTGGGCAAACGTTGGGGGATTAAGCAAGCACCGATATTTATGCTCGTGAAAATGTGCATTGAACGGACTGCAGACTGCTCTGCGTGGAAGCTCGGTGAAAAAAAATAAAAATGTGCTTTCATTGACAGTCGCGCCACAAGCTTTTTCAGGATCACTGAAGAGACTTTTTTGCCTTCCCATTTGCATTGAAGTGATGCTTTTATTGCATTCAAAACAGTTTCAGGTATGAGAAAACGTATTAATCCTCGCTTTCTCTTGATCTTCGCTAAAATCGCGTCGTTTGTTTCTGGGGGGGGGGGGGGGTATTTTTTGAAATGGTTACCTTTATCCTAGCCAGACAGAGATTAAAAAGGGGGCCAACAGAAAAAAAAAAACGTCCTGTCCTTGTTAACAGGAAATCGGGGTACTAGTTTTCACGGCTGTTATAACGAGCAAACTTCCCGGATCACGGGAAGACGACTCTGTCAGACATAATGTAAACACCATGGAGGTGAAGTTTGGTCGAGGACGTTGAGTTTCCGCAACATCGAGTGCGCGTGTTCCAGTAGGCCGGATGAAAATTCGTGGGCGTGTAATGATTAGCTCGGAGCGTATACATTCTGTCGAATGATACACTTTGTTCTCTATCCATATATTCTAAACGCGCGTGCTCGGAGGCAGCTTTGCAGGTGCTGTGCCAGCCGTGTGGGCGCGAGAGACTCTCTCCGCTATGGTAGTACAGACCTCAGTAACGTCCTCTCCCTCTCCTCTCTCGAGTGTTTTTAGAGGGTGTTGGTGAGCTTTGGGCTGTGCTTACGCGCCGCGAGGTCGCTTCAAGCGCAGCTGTATGTCGACGGCCTATACTGCTGTTCACAAAACACGAAATGGATCTATAGTATAGCTCTCGCGGGGTTGCCCTTTATTCGGGGTACCGTGCTGCATATCCCGCGGATCCCTTGTCAAAAGCAGCACTGCATACGACAGCTCCCCTCTTCGCCTTCGGTGTTCGACCGCGGCTCGATACACGGATGGAATCTCATTCTTGTTGCCAATATTTTACCTTGGCGCCTGCTGTTCGCCACGCGTTCCCGCGTTGCGTGCTTGTGACGTGTCATTTCCCCGTATTAACGGTATGCTTTCTGCGCTAGACTGTGGAAGATGTAGTCGCGCGAAACGAAAACGCGTTTCGGGCTGCAAGCGATGGACCAATCGTGGTCCTAAATATCGGGGCGGTATATAACGTGATTGGCGTGTTTGCATAGCTAATTCACGAGCAGATATTCTGATATTCTTGCTGTATACTCGTGACGTGATCGCTTGTCTTGCACAACAGAAACAAATAAAAAAAATGGCTCAACGAAAAGGCGCGCTGTCCCACAGCCATGAAAAAAACCCACAGTCGCTGAAAAATATGAAAAAAGTAGGGGGAAATGGAGAGAAAAAAAAGGGCGGATAACGTCAAAATGATATAATACGAGCATGTGCGTAGACGGGTAAAATAAATTTTCTACTTGACGCACAGTTTGAGGAAGCGAGACACCTGCGAGTGCATGGTATACGTTTATCGTCACACAGAACGCACATGAATAGCACTTAATTGTCTCACGGGCTGAAATAGTGGCCTGCCATTACGCTGCAATTTTTACGCTTCCAGTTTAGCTGAAATAGTTGCCCTCGAGACCACGTGCGATGCATGATTCAAATGGAGGGAGAGCTTCGCCTAGCTGACTTTCAGACATGCTGATAAGATGTTTGATAAGACATCTTATGATAAGAATACTGAGCGCACAAATACGCACATGCAGGTGAAAACTTACGCTGAAGAAGCAGATGACTGCACGTTAGTCATCACTACTTCGTATACTACGCCGCCGCCGTCGTCGCGTCGTCGTTGTCGTCAGTGCCCCTACTCAGCGTCACCGACATCATGACATATAGTTTCGCACGAGGGCCGAAGCATTGACATTAATCGAAAGCTCTAGCGTTGCACTTGGACTCCTCGTGCGATGTTCAAGCTTCCGACTGCACAGCGGTGCGACACGTTGATGGGATGTAGCGTGCGAGGAGAGTCCAACTATGCCTTAAGAAATAACGTTCTGCCTGCTGCGGTACATCTGACGATGCTGCTAACAATATCAGTTTCTGATATTTCGCATGCCGGAAACACCATGTGTGACTCGCTCGCTGGATTCCGTGCCGACCAGTTTGTGCCCTCGCGATCTCCGACGACAGTGCAGCTCTGGCCGACTGGGTTGGTTTCTACGCCACCTCCTGCCGCCGGTCTCTTACGATGACGTCAGCGCCGCTCTGGCCGACTGCATTAGCCCTAGGCCATCTTCTGTCACCGACAAGAGCTCTCGCAAGTGGTGCCCCGTCTTCGGACTTCTGTGACCGTGTTTCCATCTTTCCCATCTCTCTTATGTCATCGCTCACTGTCCTTGCGCACTTCTCTCTCTCTCTCTCTCTCTCTCTCTACCTTTAATCATACCCTTTAATCCCTCCTCACCCCCATCCCTTGTGAGCTACTGTTGAGGTGTGGCACGCTGATGCAGACACTTACGGGGCTCACTCTTCTGAACTTTTCCCTCTTATAACCACAATCTCTCACCACGATGTGATTGAGGCATGCCATAGCGGAGGGCTTCGGAACATCTGTGAACTTGGAGTTCTATAATGTGCACCTAAATCTAAATGCATGGACTTCTAGCACTATGGTCTCCATCTAAATGCGAACCCGTGAACTTCAGGTCAGCAGCCGACAGCCACCGTACCACCGCGGCAGCAATCGACAACGCTGTAATATGCAGCAGCTCTGCCAGTGGTGGTGTGGGCATCGCACCTCGGCAATGCAAGATAGGAGACCAATGGTAAAACTGATTGATTTATTTTTGGGGTTTAACTTCTCAAAACCCCCTTATGATTATGAGAGACGCCGTAGTGGAGGGCTCCGGAAATTTCGACCACCCGGGGTTTTTTAACGGTGCACCCAAATCTGAGCACACGGGCCTACAACATTTCCGCCTCCATCGGCAATGCAGCCGCCGCAGCCGGGATTCGATCCCGCGACCTGCGGGTTAGCAGCCGAGTACCTTAGCCAATAGACCACCGCGCGGGGCCCAACGGTAAACTGCCGAGCATCTCAATGCATTGGCTTGCTCGAGGACATTTCTTCATGAACCACCAGCGTTATGAAAAAAAAACGTGTCAAACGCGTGAACACGCAAGAGTGGAAACTTGGGCTAGTTGGTTGCGTAGTCATATTGCAAGATGTTTCAGCGTGCGAACAAAGGAAAAAGGACAGGGTAGACAGAAAGAGCGCTGACTTCCAACTAACTTTATTTGACAGAGTGCCAAGAATATATACTGCTAAAAAGGATGATAACAGAGCATGAAGGTAAAGGCACGCCTAATCTACACATCAGTAACAAACACGTGTGACAGGTGCTCTATTGCCTCAAAGCCCAGCTAGGTAATCACGTTCAGCCTGTGATAAAGCAATCGATGATGTGCTTACACATTTATCTCCTAGCGAGTGTATTTTTTCGGCTTCAATAATTTCTCGGGTAAGCTGATCCCTGTGCCATGCCAATATTGAGCACTGATCAAAGAGAGGGGTGCACCCACAATCTCGGCAATGAATGCCAAGATGCCCTTGTACCACATTGTGCACATTGTTTCGGTGTTCTCGCAGGCGGTCGTTTATGCACCTGCCGGTTTGGCCGACATAGATGCACTTGGACTCATTTATGCACCGGATGGTGCATAAATGACCGCCTCCGAGAACACCGAAACAATGTGCACAATGTGGTACAAGGGCATCTTGGCATTCATTGCCGAGATTGTGGGTGCACCCCTCTCTTTGATCAGTGCTCAATATTGGCAAGGCACAGGGATCAGCTTACCCGAGAAATTATTGAAGCCGGAAAAATACACTTGCTAGGAGATAAATGTGTAAGCACATCATCGATTGCTTTATCACAGGCTGAACGTGATTACCTAGCTGGGCTTTGAGGCAATAGAGGACCTGTCACACGTGTTTGTTACTGATGTGTAGATTAGGCGTGCCTTTACCTTCATGCTATGTTATCATCCTTTTTAGCAGTATATATTCTTGGCACTCTGTCAAATAAAGTTAGTTGGAAACAGCGCTCTTTCTGTCTACCCTGTCCTTTTTCCTTTGTTCGCGCGCTGAAACATCTTGCAATATGGCGTGAACACGCTCTCTTGTACGATGAAAATTATCCCCCCTCAGCGACGTGCTCACTACTTTCTAAGGCGAAAAGGACTAAAATGGGGTATGCCATTGTTCCTTTAGGACCAATGGCATACTCATCAATGGCATAACTCAATGGGCTGCCATATAGTTTTAACTGATTTGGACTAACTGCGAAAGCAACGGCAAGGGTTCAACCGTTTACCCCTAGCACATACTCCACTTGGGTTAATTGTTGGTCCTCGTGGAAT